>OX439143.1:58729711-59329711 GCA_949318255.1 Pollenia labialis
GATTATTATGACATGAAAAGCTATTTACAGAAGGGGTATTTCTATAAAAGCTATGGTAAAATATGGATCGATTACAATAACAGTTGGTAAGGTGATAATAGATTGTCTGTGGGCACAAAACTTTTCTCCAGAAATAAGTTTTTATGAAAAACAGAGATACGCGAAAATTGCAAAAATAGCGATCATTTTTCATATTTTAACCAAGCCATAACATTGATTAAAAGTCCCTAAAACTATAAGGAATGGCAAAAATTCGATAAAAGTGGCTAAATAAGCGGAAATTCGCAAAAATTTGCTAATAGCGGCATGATAGCAAAGTTTAATATGTACATATTTATTACAAATCGTTAAAGCTGTAAAGAATCAGAGGAAACAATTGCATCTATCGCGATCATTCACGAAAAATTGCAAACCCAAAAATTTATTTGAATTTGCCAAATCGGTTAAAAACAAAATGTCGGAAAAACAAACAAAAAAATTTACAGAAATTGCGAAAATTCGCGAAAATCTTTAATATTTCAAACAAGCCATAAAATTGATTAAAAGTCCCTAAAACTATAAGGAATGGTAAATATTCTGTAAATATTGCTAAATCAGTGGAAATTTGAAAAAATTTGCGATATTTGTGTGAAAATACGTATTGTTTTCATTATATAAAGAACATTTCAAACTAAAAACCAAAATTGTGTTTTTTTGCTAAAAATGTTCTTACATATAAGAATTAAATTCGATTAGTTTTACTTTCACTAACCCCTTACCACTCTAATTGAGAACGAATAAAAACATGTGCAGGTGAATTGCAGAACACAAAAAATGCTAAAGTAATCCACTTTCGAGTGAATTCGGATTCTAGAACACACCCGATTATCTCAAAAATTGCAACATTTACTTTGCGAATAAGGTTAACATCGACAGCTAGCCGGACGGATGGACATTGTAATATCGACTTAGAAAAGGATGCTGACGAAAAATAAAAATGTTGGTCGCAAGTTCGTCCAAGCAGTTTGGATTGAAATTCAGCACTTTTGGTTCAGTAGGAAAAGAGTTATGAAGCGAAATGTGGCACAACCTCTCGAAAAAATCAATATTTATTTACAAAAACTAACGTAAATTGGTGGCGGAATGCATCTTTTATCCTTAAATTTTGCAAAGACTCAATTTATATGCCTAGAAATCATATAAATAAATTTCGTGAAGATCAGTCTATAATTTACAATAGATCCACTCTTTAAAACACTTTATTGCTTGCGTCTAAAACTGTAACAAATAATGCTTTAGTTTCATAATTTATGTTAATTTAGTTGTACAAGTCTGGAAATTACTTCGCCAAATTGCCTTTATCCCTTTATTTGTTGTCTTAATCCTCTTTTACTTTTAAAACAGCTGTTCTCGCTCTTCTATACCATAAAAGTTTCAATATTTTGCATCAAAATGTTAATTTTTAGTTTTAATGAAAAGTAATTTTATTTATTTAATTTTTATTTTTTACAATTTGTTCAAATATTTATTTTTAGGCAAATATTTTTATATGTGAACACAGGGCAAACATGTTACCCATTTTTTATTGGAAGGTATTTAATATCGGTTTGAACAAACAAAAATGGGCAAATAAATGTGCGTAGTGTAACAAGCAAAAAAAATTTTTTTTTTTATCAAATTTTAAAAAATGCCGGCAAACAAAATTTGACAAATGTTTGCCATATGTGACCGTACCTTAAGAAATCATGAAAATATTCCCTCTTCTTTTTTTTTTTTTGCTGGGAAGAAGTATTTTTTTATATAAAACTAGCTGACCCGGTCCGCGTTGCTGGCCCTAAGCAAACATTAGTGTTGATTTTAGGTAAATCGAAAACAGTGGGCGGGGCAAAATTTTCTTTCCGTAAAAACCCAAGTTGGACCATGGCGATCATTTAAAAAAAAAATCTTCCAAATCGGTCAAGCCGTTCTCAATTTATGCGCTTTATAGAAAAAGTGGGCGTAAAAGTAGGCGTGGTAAATTTTTCTTTCGATGAAAACTTAAAATGGATTAATACATACGAACATTTGAAAGAAAAATTAGTCAACTCGATGGAGCCGTTTTCTGATTTTACTTAAATCGAAAAAAGTGGGCGTAAAAGTGGGAGGGCAAAATTTTCTTTCCGTAAAAACCTAGGTTGGACGATGGCGAACATTTTAAAGAAAATCGTTCAAATCGGTCAAGCCGTTCTCAAGTTATGGATTTTGCCACTTCCCTCCGCCCCCAGACCGAAAATCAAAAATCAGACTTCACAGTGTCACCCGCCTGAATATTCTGAAGATTCCCTGAAAATTTCATCAAAATCGGCCCAGCCGTTTTGGAGTCCATACGTTACATACATACATACACACATCCTATTTTATATATGTATATAGATTAATAATTTTTACTTTTTTGCCCTTGTTATAAATAATTTGATTTAAAAAAAAATTTGTAGATTTTTCTCTTCAAGAATATCATATTTTAGCCAAATGATGATTTTTACCAAACAGCAAAGTATGTACTCCCCGCTATTCTCTTTTCCCCTCCCTTCTATAAACTCAAGACTTTGCAAAGTAAACTTTGCCTGTCTAAAAGGGGACTTATTTAAAATGGTATACAAGTGTATTTTACCTTTATTTAAATTGGCCATATTTAGCCATATTCCAGTAGTGTGCTTATGTTATAGTCAGTGTTGCCAATTAAGCCATTTAGTGGCTAGATTTAGCCATTTTCACCCTGTTTAGCCATTAAAAAATGCATTTAGCCATTAGCCATTTTTTTTAGCCATTATTCAACTTGTTTAGCCATACAATTTTTCTTTTAAAAGAATAATTTTTATTTTATTATAAAAATATATAAAAGCTAAATAAACATTTTAAATAATTAAACGGCTTTAATTTAAATCACAACTTTTAAAAATGTTGAAAATCGCTATAAACGTTGATGATGAAACATCTTTCAAAATAAAGGAACAGTATTCCAATATTAAATTTATAAAACGGATTAACACAAACATCGGTGTTTCTTTCTGGTTGCAAGTATTTCAATAAAGAGATGCTGGCGGCAACAAATTTTTTTTTAGAAATTTCTGAATTTACTATAAAGTTGCTCTCACTTCCATGGTCTAATGCTGAAGTAAACATCGTTAAAAGTAATTTCAGAAATAGGTTACATTTAGCAACCGCTAATTCGATTTTATCAATGAAATATTTATACCAACACCACAATAGTGGAGAGGGTACAATGCGTTTGTGCTGATGTTTATAACACCTTAAAATATTGGTCCTAAGCCCACCTTTTCGTAAGCCGATTGACTCAGAACCACTTTCTGAGTTGAATTAACGATGTTTGTCCGGCTGGCTGGCCGTCCATGTAAACCTTGTGCGTAAAGTACATATCGCAAATTTGCAGATCATTTAATAAAATTTGGTACACAGGTTCTAATGAGGTGTAGGGTATCCTATAGTCGGGTTTGACCGACTATATTTTTTATTGTTGATCTGGAATCAAAAGGTTGGGTAAATGTTGTCGTGATTACTATTTACCTTCAAATTTTTTAAAACTAATAGGCACGAGTGATTCCTATGAGATGAACAATAACGACATAACATTTATCGATGATTTTATTTTTTAAATATATTTCAGAATATTAAATAACGTTTATTCTTATTTAAGAAATTGATCTTAACTAACAATTTCATCGTAAACAACTTTAAATGAATTATTTCTGTTGTGTTATTGAACTTTAATGTGTTTTTATTTAAAAAAGCTTTTAGCCATTTTTTAGCCCATTTTTAGCCATTTTTTCCCGTAAATTTAGCCATTTTTGGTCTCCAAGTTTTGGCAACACTGGTTATAGTAGACAATCGTAAAACACATACAGCCGTATTCATAAACATTTTAAACATCATTTCAAATCTATTTTAAGCAAAAATCGTTAAAATTGTATTAATAAAAGAATATTACCTTAAAAATCCTATTTTAAACCTTGTGTAAATAAACGAATTTTAAAATTGGTTCGACCCTTGTTTAAACCTATGTATTTTAAAATAAAATTTTTGCTTTTTGCTGTGTGTTTATGGTCATTTTGAACATTTTGCGAGAATTTTTCATTCAATGGGTATATTATTATGATTTATACTATAATAAATAATTTATTTATAATAAAATTAAATTCAAAAATATGTAAGTTTGTATGTATGTATATTATAAATACCCTGCAAACAAATGGAAGATATCCCCTAAGGCAATAGTTTAGCAATATCCCCAAATTGTCATCTAAAAGGAAATAATCAAAGCAATTTTTTATTTTCAAGAGAAAAAAAATTTATAAAATATTTGTACGTCATATATAAAAAAATAAGAAATATTAAATTTAAAATATTCTGCAGAAGGTAAATATATAAATTAAATAAATCTGTAATATATTAATCTGTTTCCTTTTCAACTTAATCCAGATATTACTCAAACCTCACAATGGATGCAATTTTAAAGGAATTTGTTGGAAATTACTAAATTATTTTATTTTACTTTATTTTATTTGTAAGTATAATTTACTTATTTGTATGTTTGTGATAAAAAAAACTGTATGTTAAATAAAATGAATGTTTTTCAAAATGCAAAATCTTCTTTTTATCATCCCAATGATATTTTGGCGATATCTTCTTATTATCTTATATGTGGTTATCTGGCGATATTGCCAGTTTATCATCTAGCAGAATCGCTTTCGTATTGCTAAGTAGTATTGCTATCGAGCCACGTTTCTTCCCGAAGGAAGTATCTTCCGCAATACGAAATCGATTATTGCCGCAATAATATTTTTCATCCAGGCAATACGTTTGGCAATACATAGGGTGTATTTCTGTGTTTGCTGGGTATATTTTTCAGTTTCACAAATTCAAGCTCAAAAAATTATTAATTGTACAAACTGAACTAGTGATGTGTAAAGGATCAAAACAAATAAAATAAAACTCGTTATTTGAATACTTGACTGAAGTTCACTTTACCGGGCGTACGAAAAAAAATTATGCAAATATGTATTTTATTTTTGTATTCGCATATTATTTTCTTCTCTAGGTTTATTTAAGTATGTATCTTTTAGGTGCAGAAAAGCTTTAGTTAGCGAAGCCGGTATTTGTTATAGCACAGAGTAGAAAATGCTTGGGCCCAGCCCAAGGCCGGCTATGCAGAGAAGCTTTAGTTAGCAAAGCCGGTTTTTGTTCTACCATAGAGGAGAAAACCCTTGCGCCCGGCCACAGCCGTCAACATAGAAAGTAATTCTTTAGCACATCGGAAATAGGCTATTAAATAGTTACAAAAAAATTATTTTATTTGAAAAAATCTAGCATAAAACATTAAAAAATACAAAATATTTACAATCGTGAGCAAACTTCCTTTAATTTGAATACCTACACATAGATGTGAGTGAATGGGGGCATTTTTTTTTGACCCAGAGGGCCCCAAAGTCCCGGCCGCCCTAAATTTTATTATATTCGTTTTTCTTGTAAAATTACCTTTAATTTGAGTACCCACACATTCCACTAAGTGGGCGGGGCGGTTTTATGGATCCAGGGGGCCCACGGGCCTCAGCCCACTTAAATTTTAATTTTAGTTTTTTTTTTAATTTCAGAGGGGGTTCAACTGTTTATTTTTTTTTCGTACGCCCCGTAAACTGCACTTTTGCCGAATACTTTTTTATCAGCAATTAAATCATCATCTAAATTGCACTTTTACTGAATAATTTTTGAACTCTGTTTATTTTGTTAAATAAAAGAGAAACTATCGTGCAATTATTCATTTATAAAACCATTTTTTTTTCTCACAGGCCCATCACACACTAGAGTCTAGTGACTAGACTAATTATGCTGGCGTAAAATGGCAGTTTGTAGGCAAGCAAGGTGAAGGGAATGGGTTTTCGTTGGCGTAAAGTTTCAACCGGCATCAACCCCGCACAAGCAGCACAAAACTAATACATGGACATTTTCAAAAACAAATGAATGCAAAAAACACAAATCCATACAGTGTTACCGTTCAAAATTTTCAAAAAGGGGCACAAAAAGGGGATTTTCAAAAAAAAAGTGTCACAAAAAGGGGAATTCTGAGAAAAAAAGGGGCAACTTTAAAAACAGGGAAATTTAAAAAAAAACGTATGTATTTATTAATTTATTTTCATCGAAAACTAAACATAACAAAAAATAAACTTCATATTTATAAAAAAATACATTATAGGTATATAATACAAATTGTTTGGGAAAAACACACATATATATATATACAATTGTTTGGGAAAAACACACATATATATATATACATATATATATGTATAAATATACATATATCGTGAAAATACATGTCTTGTTTGCAAGTAAACGATAATGAACTGTTGCATAAAATTTTTATTTCAATTATTTATACAAAAACAGTTACTAATTACTTGTAAATAAAACGAGCTTGAAATAGTGTAATAACAATACTTACAAAAACAAAAAATAGTTCATAATATGATTTGATACAAAAAAACTTTACATTTAAATAGATAGAGATATGTATATATGTAAGTATATGTACATAAATATTTGGCACTTGGATTATTTTACTTTTTTACCAAAAAAATTAAGTTACGAAAAAACCTCGAGGAAAAAGCATATAAAAGAATTGATGGGAAGATAGTTAATATCAGGTACAGATCCATTTTTTTATAAATTGCAGTGTTATGTTGTTTCTTCAACTATTAAATATCAATTTTTTTGAAAACGTAAATCTATATTTATTAATCAATTCATCACTTGGAATCCAATCTTCCAAGTCATTTTGATACAAATTTAAAGCGGATAACATAGACTGACACGTATCTACTTTCAGTCTATTTGTCACTTTATTTTTTAAATATGCTAACTTAGAAAAAATCTGCTCAGCGGATGCACTACTATGTGGTAAAGTAAAAACATACGAAGCAAATTTATACAAGTTTAGATATAAATTGTCACCCAAACAGTTTTTTAAATTGCCAATTTCGTACTAAAATGTTTCAGGCTTAGATATTTTAAAAATTGCTTCATAGCTTTTATCGTTTAATCTGGTTTCTAAAAGTTTGAACTCTTTAGCAAAATCATCTGGGTTAGTAATTATATCAATAAAAACGGTAACAATTTCAAAGCAATTTATGTCTTCAGCTGACTTAATAAATACTGGATCTAAAACCTTTAATGAACTCAGCCTCTTATCGCTAATATTAATTCTTGATTAAATTTCTTTGCACAGCTTTTGGTAAAAAAGTAAAATGTTGTTTTTATTTTCTACAATATCACTACTTAAGATGTTGTTAGTACATATTTCTAGCTCGGCTTCGTGGCCGATATATACATTAAGAGTTTCTTTTATATGCAAAACATCAACAAAATCAATTTGTTCTATAATTGTTTGCATAACATACTCTTTTTTTAAAAATTTTTAAAAATTTCTAATACAATGTCTTTCGTGGATGAAACTAAATATATAATTTCTGATGATTCGTTTTGAAAATTAAGGTTTAATTTATTCATAATATTTAATACATATACTAGAAATTTGAGGTAAATTTTATTGTTAATAGATAGCCCTTCCTGAATAATTTTAATTTTTTCCAAATTAGATGCTATTTTCTCTTCAAATTGAGCTCGGATTCATTGATTGACAGTATAAAAAAATTTGGTTCAAAAAGGGGCAAAAGGGGCAAAAAAAACTACAAAATGATACAAAAGGGGATTTAAAACAAAGGGGTCAAAAAAGTGGCACGGCAGTCAAAAAGGGGCAAAAATGCGACTTTAGTCGCATAACGGTAACACTGAATCCATACAAAGTTTTGTACATGTACACATTTTATGCCAGATAATTTTACTACAGTGTGTGATTGATGGAACAAAAATTGTTCGCTTAAAAATTAGTCTAATGTGTGAAGGCTCACACACGACAAAAAAATTGTAGATACGAGTACGAATATGAATTAATAACCACTGTTTTGCATCATTATGATTCAAGTGACAAATAAAAGAGATAGTGTTGCCACCTTGCAATCAAAAAATAGCGTAAAACGTGTATTAGTTAAAATGCTGATTATGAATATGAATTTAAAAAAAAGCTTTTTAAGGCTTAAAATGTTTTTTAACTAAAATGTATCTAAAACGTGAATTTAGATTTTTCTATGAATACGGCTGTTAATATTTCTGACTTGAAATTGCATAACACGTGTTCTGTAAATCGCAATCGCAAGAAGTTTACCGACTTCAAATTGCAAACGTTAATTGAATTTAGCAAAAACATTAATATTATCAAGTATGCAAAGTATGCATCAAAAAAAGAGTTTGATGCAGAAAATCAGTTTTTATAAGCATAATATATGGTAAAATTTGGTATTCGATTTTCACCGAAGCATAATATTACTTCGATAAGAAATGCAGCAAAGGATAAATGTGTTAAACGGTGTATTTAAATTTGATATTTGGAATGAAATTGGAATACTTAAAGTCAACTCAGTCTTCTAAGCAAATTACATGAACTATTTTTAAAAATTACCTTCTAACCCAGATTTGTTTTCGATTCTAAAGGGTGTCTTTTAATTGCACAACTTTGAGTGGGCATCACTGCTTTGTTTGAGTACCCTTTTAGCAGCTGATAGTTGCTTTTTGTTTAGTTATTATTATTGGTTAGTTATGAATCGACTTACACCAGAGTTGAAATTTTTGAACAAAATAGTTCGGCGAATGGGCTGAAGAATAAATTGATGTTCTTCTTTTTTCACAAGCTGTTGCGGCCACATGGCAGAAAACATATTTAAACATTAATTTCATAAAATTTTCTTTCCAATAAGGCCAATTTTATTGATTTTAGAAATATATTTCCTTCAACATTTTTTATTTTTCGAATTTATTCTATGAGCTTAGTTTCAGTTATGTATTTATAAAGCTTTTTTGTAATAGTCCTATTCAAGGAAAATTCATGTAAACGGTGGTGTCGATACTACAACAAGTAACAACACCAAAAACACAACAATGTATTTTTTTGTTGCTTTCGTTGGCCGATATGTCAAAAACACAAGTAACTTTTGACGTTCCTCTCTCTAATTAAGAAAAAAAGTAGCACAGCTGTGTTTTCAACGCCACCTGATAGTCAATTCGCCTTGGTCCTATTCCTTCAATTTTTCAGAAATGACTTTATACTCATAGAATAAATTCGAAAAATAAAAAATGTTGAATATAATATAAAGTAACCTTCGGAAGGAAATAATTCCCAGTTTCTAATATATTTCCTTTATAAAACCTTTTTTTTAGCTTCACTTCGGAAAATCAAATCTTGTAACGTTAATTTAACCGCATTTTACGCATAACAAATGGATGAATCTTCCCGATAAAATCTAGGGGGGGGGGGCAAAATTTTTTTTTTGTAAAATGCTTTTTTGACTGCCTTCTAATCAATGCAAATGCATGAAACTTTGCAGGCATTTATACTCCCGGTGACAATACACGAATACATGGGCATAGCCAGGATGAAATTTAGGGGGGGGGGCAGAATTTTTTTTTTTTGTAAAATGCTTTTCTTTACATTCATTTATCATAACAGTAAATACTAATCCATAAGTGTAAAGTTTTATTATATGAATATATTTTTTTTTTTATTATATGAATATAAAATACAAAACATGTAAAAAAATGTTCGTAGCATGGAAATTGTAATGTATTAATTAAAGCTATTCGTTACTAAAAAGTAACAAAATAAATTAAAAAAAAATTTTTAAGAAACTCTTTTCTTTGCCTTAATATATTGATCAGTTGTGAACATAAAATGAATATGAATACTAAAAAATCCACTAAAAGGCAAAAAATAAGAACATTTCAAACAACATAAACTTTTAAATCAAAATGGAAAAAATCTCACACATCCCTTAAAGAAAGGCGTGGGGCGCGTTGTTATGAAACAAAATGCTCAATTATCAAAAAGTAATTTTAATTTTTGGGAATACAAAATTTAAATTTCAAAAGATTTTGTTATTCGTGCTAAATTCCCAGTTTTTATTATTGATAAAAACACTTGAAATTTATTGTTGATGGGATAAGCTATTCCTATGCGCATTTCACTGGTTGCTTAGGCCAGATCATCAGGAAACTTCATCCATAAAGATTTTAGAAAAACTAAAGATATTAAACCAAGTAAAAATGTTAAACGTATAAGACTTATAGCAACAGTTCTACTTGTAATAATATCAAAGCTTAAACAAAACAACATCAACAATAAACAGTGCGTTCATCTCGTCTTACATTCCCCGCTACAATTAGTTGAAATTCTCTCAACATTAATTGTAGTTGTAAGTAGGTTAAGAAAAACAAAATAAAAAACAACAACAGCTTACAAAAGATGTTGTCAATTAAGTGTTTTTTAGGCCGTGCACCCGCCTGTTTATTATCAAAAAGTAATTTCAATTTTTGGGAATACAAAATTTAAATTTCAAAAGATTTTGTTATTCGTGCTAAATTCCCAGTTTTTATTATTGATAAAAACACTTGAAATTTATTGTTGATGGGATAAGCTATTCCTATGCGCATTTCACTGGTTGCTTAGGCCAGATCATCAGGAAACTTCATCCATAAAGATTTTAGAAAAACTAAAGATATTAAACCAAGTAAAAATGTTAAACGTATAAGACTTATAGCAACAGTTCTACTTGTAATAATATCAAAGCTTAAACAAAACAACATCAACAATAAACAGTGCGTTCATCTCGTCTTACATTCCCCGCTACAATTAGTTGAAATTCTCACAACATTAATTGTAGTTGTAAGTAGGTTAAGAAAAACAAAATAAAAAACAACAACAGCTTACAAAAGATGTTGTCAATTAAAGGCCCAACCAGAACATGCATGTATTAGCTTAAGCAACTGTCAAAAATTAACGAAAAGTTTGTCAAATGCATAAGCAAATAAAAAAAGATTTTTAGGTGGCCATAATGTACTTAATATCTATCTAACCATTGTTGCATATTTGTGCAATATTTTGTTTTTTTGCGAGTACTTCAAACTAAAAAGTACCAAAAAGTCCAACCGTGTATTTGTTTATTTTATGCTATTTAATTTGTAAATAATTTAAAAATAAATAGTTTGTGAGTGTCTTAAAAAAATGGAAAATAAATTAAAATATGTAAAAGTCCATTTTAATTTATTTTATTTTTTATTGTTATACATACACAGCTGTTTTCGTACGGAATGTGCGTTCAGTTTGGCACTTTGCTTAAGCAAATGACATTTGACGAAACTTGACGAAAAGCATCATTAAGTGCATTGTAGCTTGCCATATATGTTTTATATGTATTCGCACAGCTACTTAAGTTGACTTAAGCGACCTCATTCATGTTCTGGTTGGGCCTTAAGTGTTTTTTAGGCCGTGCACCCGCCTGTTTATTATCAAAAAGTAATTTCAATTTTTGGGAATACAAAATTTAAATTTCAAAAGATTTTGTTATTCGTGCTAAATTCCCAGTTTTTATTATTGATAAAAACACTTGAAAAAAACTGGGAATTTAGCACGAATAACAAAATCTTTTGAAATTTAAATTTTGTATTCCCAAAAATTGAAATTACTTTTTGATAATAAACAGGCGGGTGCACGGCCTAAAAAACACTTAATTGACAACATCTTTTGTAAGCTGTTGTTGTTTTTTATTTTGTTTTTCTTAACCTACTTACAACTACAATTAATGTTGAGAGAATTTCAACTAATTGTAGCGGGGAATGTAAGACGAGATGAACGCACTGTTTATTGTTGATGTTGTTTTGTTTAAGCTTTGATATTATTACAAGTAGAACTGTTGCTATAAGTCTTATACGTTTAACATTTTTACTTGGTTTAATATCTTTAGTTTTTCTAAAATCTTTATGGATGAAGTTTCCTGATGATCTGGCCTAAGCAACCAGTGAAATGCGCATAGGAATAGCTTATCCCATCAACAATAAATTTCAAGTGTTTTTATCAATAATAAAAACTGGGAATTTAGCACGAATAACAAAATCTTTTGAAATTCAAAATGCTCAATTATTGAAAATTCGTAGCTTTAAACATGATTGGTTGTATTTCTTTCGGTCTGAAATATTAAAATGTACTCACGGCAGTCATGTTTTTAAGTTCAGGTTGGTATGGGCGCCCCACGAGAAATATTTTAAAAAAGTATACAAAAATCGAATACGATATAAATGTTGATCGCATTCCACTATACAAAAGTTCCAGAATGCAGCTCTGGCCGGTTCTAATTAAAGTAGTAAACGTTAAAGAAAAAATACTGCCTATGCCAGTAGGTATATATATGGGCCTGGTAAGCCACTTTGCGTTGCGGACTATTTAAAAGAATTTATTAAAGAAGCTTATTTTTTAAATGGTAAGCTTGTGCTGTGATACACCAGCAAAATCTTTTGTTTGCTGTGTTCCTGGACATACCTCTTCACACGGGTGTACAAAATGCACGCAGGTAGCCAAAAAAAAAAATAATAACATTTGTATGTTAAAAAATCACAGTTCGTGAAAATCTAATTTCTGATGAAGATTTTGCAGCAAGGAAATATCCCGAACATCACAATCATTAATTTTTGCGAAAACAAACTCCGCTTGAAAAAATTGGCTTAAAAATGGTTTCACAAACACCTTTAGACAGCATGCACCTAATTGATTTAGGTGTTACAAAAAAATTCTTCTTCGGATAATTAAAAGAAAAACATTAAAAAAAAACACCAAAAGCAAATATAACTCATATTTCCTCAGTGTTAGTTAACATGCGCAAATGGATTCCCAAAGAATTCCCACGGAAACCAAGAAGTTTGGATGGCATACACAACTGGAAGGCAACTGAGTTCCATAATTTTTAGCATACACAGGCATAATTGCACTATATGA
The DNA here is from genome assembly GCA_949318255.1 of Pollenia labialis. NCBI lineage: Eukaryota > Metazoa > Arthropoda > Insecta > Diptera > Polleniidae > Pollenia > Pollenia labialis. Next base: position 58,742,619 of record OX439143.1, read on the forward strand.
AAACGTACACGAAGACATTTACTATACTTTTGTCATTCTCCATTGTGCATATAGATTACTTTGTAGTCCACTCCAAATAGTTTCCAATATAAGTCAAGCAAACGAGCTTCTAGAGTTATTTTATTTTCCAATTGTTTTGGGTGAAAATATCGTTTCATTCAATGTGCATAATCTTCTACACATCACACCCTGCGCAGAAAAGTATGGAACCCTTCATTCATTCTCCGCTTACAAATTTGAAAACAAGTCACAGATTTTGAAGAAACACGTACGAAAACCAACAGGGATTCTTCAACAAATTGTAAATAAGGAGAAACATGAAATACTCACAAAAACTGATAAAAGTGACTTCACTTACATTTGAAGTGATATAGTTGGGGTGTTTATTAATGAGTGCTATTTTTCAACAAAGAGCCCCAATAATTTTTGTTCAGTATTCACACACATCCCAATTAAAATTGTGAAATTTATGAAAGGAAATGAACATTTCGTTGAAGGAAGACGTATATTAAACACTAAAAGTTTTTTGAAGAGCCCGTAGACTCTTTTCAACTCGGGATATATCAGACCGATTTAGAATTAGGCGAAATCGAAACATTTTTACTTAAAGATATTCAATACAAGTTTATGTGCTTGCCATTTGTAAATAATTTTGTACTTCTTCCTCTTTTGCACAGTTGCTTACCACAGACATGCCAAACGACTGCGAACCACAGCCTTCAAAGGCGCAATTGAAATATTACCCCAAAGGTAGGGTTTTTATTTACTTAGATTGATTCAAATGTTATGCTTACCGTTCTTATGTTCTTCATTTTTCTTTTCAGTCGACAGAAAGTGCATTCATTGCGAAAAGCTCTCAGAAAAAGTTCAAAGTCTACAAGGTTATTTTATTAATATAAGTTTTATTTTATAGTTTTATAAATATACATATGTATGTCGTTTAATAGATACCGTTGGTCGGCAAAACAACAGTATTATTAAAATTTTAGCGGAACATAAAGTCCTTCTATCAAAAATAGTTTCCCAAAATAACGTTCTCGACGAGATCATCGAAATCGTTCCTATCAAATCTGAAGTTAAATTAGGTGAACTTAATGTTTTGATACATTCGAAGGCAGATTCATATGTAAGTTCATCTGTTTTGCTTTTTTCGCAGCTGAGACGAATGAAATCATTACTAAAAGGATATGTTGGGCGATACCTGAACGAAATTTTGGGACACAAAATAATTCACGATTTCAACGTCGACGGTACACACGGAAAACATAGTCTTGAGAAATTTGAAAACTTTTATTCTGCCTTGATAACTAAATTTATTATCAAATTTCTTAATCGTTTAATCCATTGAGTAAATTTTATTAGAAAGGCATTTCATTACAAAAAAAATCGATTAGACAAATTAAAAAATGAAAACCATTTGCAAACTGATATTTCTATTTAGAAACTAAGTAGTTTTATTTATATTTAGTTTAGAATTTTGTTCCTTTTATGTTGCTTTTTAAAAATGCTTCTAATGTTCATAAAACTGATATTTTATGTATTACAACTGAATAACCTTAAAAAATTGGTACACAATATTTAATTTTTAACTTAATTTTTAACTAGAATCTAGAAATTACTTTTTTTTCATAACTTTATCATATTAAAAATTTGGATTATTTCGAATTTATTCTATGACGTAAATTTCAATTATTTTTATTAAGCTTTTTTGTAAAAGTCGTATTCCTTCAAAACTTCACATATGTTTTGCTTAAGTCATCCGTTGGAATAGGACTATTACAAAAAGCTTTATAAAAATAATTGAAATTTACGTCATAGAATAAATTCGAATAAATGAAAATTTTGATTTTTTTTTTTAATCTTAATTCAATGACTTCTTTTATTTTTAATTTTGTATACCCTTCACCGAAGATAGAAAGGGTATATATAACTTTGTCATTACGTTTGTAATTTCTACAATATGGATCCTACACCTTATAAAGTATATATATTCTGGGTCCTTATGAAAAGCGAAGTTCAAATCCGGTTGTCCGTCTGTCCGTCTGTCCGTATGTCTGTTGAAATGGGTTTCCCGAAGCCCCCAGATGTGATGGGGTTGGGGTATCTTTGTGTCAGGTATTCTTATTATAATTTTGCTATTGAAATTCAGCCAGATCGGTCCACAAATGGCTGAGATATGACCAAAAAACCACGACTACCTCTAATTTTTCCCAAAAATCCCTTGTGGTTGTTGTAATTTAATTACTTTTTGCTGTCTATCTGGGGAACGGCAAAAGCCCAAGTTTCCAAATAAGGTACACACATTTAGGTTCTCAATACACACCATCCTACAAAATGTGGGCGGGATTGGAGAAGTGGGCGTGGTACCTCCCATACAAAAAAAATTAAAAATTGTATAAAAACAAAATTTTAGGGCTGCCATATGTCCTATGGATATGACTTATATACCAAAATATCAGACATTTTTAGAAGAACATATTTTATAAAAAACTCGGGAAAATCGGTTCAGATACAAAAAAGTTATGACCAACATTAAATTTTTTTTCAAATACCCACTTTTGGGAACCATAGATCTCCCCGAGTCCAAGCTTTATAACTAAAGTAAATGGTAAATTTCTTCAAATCGGTTCAAATCGTCAAATCGGTTAAAAAAAAGGCTGAGTTATGAGCAAAAAACCACGACTACCTCTAATTTTTCCCAAAAATCCCTTGTGGTTGTTGTAATTTAATTACTTTTTGCTGTATATCTGGGGAACGGCAAAAGCCCAAGTTTCCAAATAAGGTACACACATTTAGGTTCTCAATACACACCATCCTACAAAATGTGGGCGGGATTGGAGAAGTGGGCGTGGTACCTCCCGTACAAAAAAAATTAAAAATTGTATAAAAACCAAAATTTTAGGGCTGCCATATGTCCTATGGATATGACTTATATACCAAAATATCAGACATTTTTAGAAGAACATATTTTACAAAAAAACTCGGGAAAATCGGTTCATATACAAAAAAGTTATGACCAACATTAAATTTTTTTTTTCAAATACCCACTTTTGGGAACCATAGATCTCCCCGAGTCCAAGCTTTATAACTAAAGTAAATGGTAAATTTCTTCTTAAACACGTCGGTATATAAATCTGTCAAATCGGTTAAAAAAAGGCTGAGTTATGAGCAAAAAACCACGACTACCTCTAATTTTTCCCAAAAATCCCTTGTGGTTGTTGTAATTTAATTACTTTTTGCTGTCTATCTGGGGAACGGCAAAAGCCCAAGTTTCAAAATAAGGTACACACATTAAGGTTCTCAATACACACCATCCTACAAAATGTGGGCGGGATTGGAGAAGTGGGCGTGGTACCTCCCATACAAAAAAAATTAAAAATTGTATAAAAACAAAATTTTAGCGCTGCCATATGTCCTATGGATATGTCTTATATACCAAAATATCAGACATTTTTAGAAGAACATATTTTATAAAAAACTCGGGAAAATCGGTTCATATACAAAAAAGTTATGACCAACATTAAATTTTTTTTTTCAAATACCCCCTTTTGGGAACCATAGATCTCCCCGAGTCCAAGCTTTATAACTAAAGTAAATGGTAAATTTCTTCTTAAACACGTCGGTATATAAATCTGTCAAATCGGTTAAAAAAAGGCTGAGTTATGAGCAAAAAACCACGACTACCTATAATTTTTCCTAAAAATCCCTTGTGGTTGTTGTAATTTAATTACTTTTTGCTGTCTATCTGGGGAACGGCAAAAGCCCAAGTTTCCAAGTAAGGTACACACATTTAGGTTCTCAATACACACCATCCTACAAAATGTGGGCGGGATTGGAGAAGTGGGCGTGGTACCTCCCATACAAAAAAAATTAAAAATTGTATAAAAACAAAATTTTAGGGCTGCCATATGTCCTATGGATATGACTTATATACCAAAATATCAGACATTTTTAGAAGAACATATTTTATAAAAAACTCGGGAAAATCGGTTCAGATACAAAAAAGTTATGACCAACATTAAATTTTTTTTCAAATACCCACTTTTGGGAACCATAGATCTCCCCGAGTCCAAGCTTATAACTAAAGTAAATGGTAAATTTCTTCAAATCGGTTCAAATCGTCAAATCGGTTAAAAAAAAGGCTGAGTTATGAGCAAAAAACCACGACTACCTCTAATTTTTCCCAAAAATCCCTTGTGGTTGTTGTAATTTAATTACTTTTTGCTGTATATCTGGGGAACGGCAAAAGCCCAAGTTTCCAAATAAGGTACACACCATCCTACAAAATGTGGGCGGGATTGGAGAAGTGGGCGTGGTACCTCCCATACAAAAAAAATTAAAAAATGTATAAAAAAAAAAATTTTAGGGCTGCCATATGTCCTATGGATATGACTTGTATATCAAAATATCCGAAATTGTTAGTAGAACATATTTTATAAAAAACTCGGGAAAATCGGTTCAGATACAAAAAAGTTATGACCAAAATTAAATTTTTTTTTTTAAATACCCACTTTCGGGAACCATAGATCTCCCCGAGTCCAAGCTTTATAACTAAAGTAAATGGTAAATTTCTTCTTAAACACGTCGGTATATAAATCTGTCAAATCGGTTAAAAAATGGCAGAGTTACAACCGAAATACTGAATCCCCAAAAATTACTCTTTTTATAAATAACTTTGTTAAAATATATTTATACAAGTATATATAAATATAACTTAAGTAAATGGTAAAATTCTTCTTGAACACGTCGGTATATAAAAATATCAAATCGGTTAGACAATGGGTAATTTATGAGCAAAATACTCCAAAAATGGGCTAAAAAACATCAACATTTTTATAGAAACCTAAATTTTAGGGCTGCCATATGTCCTATGGATATAACTTATATACCAAAATGTCGGAAATTTGTATGAGTTATAACCGAAATACTGGGGTCTAATCACCGCATACGATATTGACCAAAATTCATCGAAATTATTTATTTTGGTATCTTGAAACTCGATATCGAATGAAATGTATTGAATTTGAAATAAAAGCATTCGACATCGAGTAACTCGACATTACATTTATCGAGTTTTCATTCGATACGCCAGTGTCTATCGTAAGCAAAAAAATTCAGGGGTATAATCACCGCATTCGATACTATCGTATCGAATAAACTATCGAATGTTTTTGCATACGATAGACTCTGACGTATCGAATGAAAAGTTGAGAAATGTAATGTCGAGTTAGTCGATATCGAATGCTATTATTTAAAATTCAATAAATTTCATTCTATATCGAGATTCATGATACCAAAATAAATAATTTCGATAAATTTTGCTCGATATCGTATGCGGTGATAAGACCCCAGTAGTTTATTCGATACGATAGTATCGAATGCGGTGATTAGACCCCTGAATTCCCGAAAATTACTCTTGTTATACTCTTCACGGAAGGTAAAAAAGGTATATATAACTGTAATTTCTACAATATTGATCCTACACCCTATAAAGTATATATATTCTGGGCCCTTATAAAAAGCGAAGTTCAAAACCTGTTGTCTCTTATTTAAAAAAAAAACATTTTCCAGTTTTATTTATTTTTTGTCTAATTGCTATGTATTCTGCTTGCACAATGGTGAAGGGTATATAAGATTCGGCACAGCCGAATATAGCACTCTTACTTGTTATATGTAAAAATACAAACGTCCATCCAACTTCGTGTTTCCCAATCCGGAATATTTATACATAGGTACACATAATATACCTACTAAAGACCTGCACAGATACATCTGTTTATATCTGTTTCTGTGTGTTTTCTAAAGTGGATATGTATGGATGAGTGCTCTTGTGTTTCTGATATAAGTTGATATTGATATGAATTGTAAAAGAGTGGATGTAAGTTGATACAAAAGCGAAAGAGAGTATCATATCTGTTAATATCTGCTTTGCAAAAGCAGATACTAGTGGATACTGATGGAATACAATAAGTTACTTATTGTACGATGCCGTTATTTTCAATTATTTTTCAACGAAAAAGAGCGTGAATGTATTACGAGCGAAAAAAAAGCCAAACAAAAAATTTTACAAAAACAAAATCCACAGGCTGCTTGTACTATGGTCGTACAAATTGCCAAGCAACAACAAAAATACCTACGACGAAAATACAAGTGGAAGCGCTTGCAATCTTTCTTGATGAGCAGCACGATTAGCCTTTGTGTCTGCTGCGTACATGATTTGTTCTTGTAAACATGTGTATGCTGCTTTTTTTAAAGCAAACATTTTTGAAGATTTTAGTAGCGGTAATATTTTTTTTTCTTAAATTCTTTGATGCCTATGGTTATTTTGTTAAAAAGACATGTAGACAAAAATTATTGTAAAAAAAAATTACTGAACACATGTAATTTGTTTTTGTAAAAAAAACTTGGGTTTTTACCAACCAAAACTATTTTTTTCGTTTAAAGCATTTTCTTAAATATTTAAACATTTGAAAATATTAAAAAAGAAGTATGCTACATTTTATGTGGAAATAACCTACATACATAAAGGCAAATGTTACAGTAAGTATAATTGTTGGGTTAGAAAAATTAAAAAACGCACCGAAATTTAAAAAAAAAATAGCAATTCATATTAACGTTTTGAAATATTTTTATTTTGAAAAAAATTGTTTGACTAATAGTTGAATTTGAGCCCTAACCGCGAAAATAACGTAAGCGGCATCATTTTAGATTTTTGTTTTTTTCTAAATAAATGACTAACGATTTTATGGCAAAAACTATTTTATCCAGGGACCCTATAAAGGAAACGACAAAAAATCATATAAATATAACCATTAATATTGATGAATTATAGGTACCTAAAGGTTAAAAATTACAATTATCATTTAATATATATATTTTATTCTGGTTATCGTAACCAATTAAAGTAAAAAATTTTTTTTTGGTTATACCTTCATAAATAACCATTAATTCAACTAAAAAATTTTTTTGGTTACAAACAACTATTAAACCAAATAATTAATTTTTTGGTTACAAATAACCATTTTAACAAATAATAAATTAATTTGGTTACAAATAACCATTAAAACAAGTAATTTATTTTTTGGTTACAAATATAAATTATACATAAGTAAGAAAGTATAGTCGGTTACTATTTGGGACCCTTGGGCAATAATTTTTCCGGCAAAAGCAAAAAAACTGTTTTTAAGTAAAGACGGTGATTCTAGCGGTTTAGAATTGCCTCTCAAGTCACGCACAACAGTTGACACGTTCACTCCTTCTTCTTAGTCATCGAAATAATAAATGCACGGAAATAATCATACATATAAATACCCTACACAGAAAAAATTATTTTTCGAATTCAAACAAAAAATTTGTAGAATCAAAACATTTTTTGTCTGACATCGGTCCTACAAACAAATTCGCATATTCAAACAATTTATTTGCATTTTGTTTACTAAAAAAAAACACTGATTTTTTCAAACAAATAATTTACAGAATCAAACAAAAAGTTTACTGAAATTCATATAAATTTCAAACAAATAATTTTGCTGAATCAAACAAAAATTTTTTGCACAAGCAATGACGCGCACCCAAGCTATCACTGAAGGAGAAGATGAAGGCAGAAGCAGAGCGGCGGCTGGCTTTGAGACACATGTTTTGTTGGAATTATTTTTGAACGAAGTCTTGTTTATACACACAATGTTTTTCTTCATCACTCACTGTTGCTGTATCCTTTCCTTGGCTAAAGAAGAAGAAATGTAACAAACAACGGCAGCAGACCGACTCGATATGTTTTTCGTCATCACTTTATTTTTGTATTTGATGTAGGTATTTAAGTAAACAGTTTTCAAAAATTGAATACGGGATTTTGTTTTTCATTCTTTTTTTTTCCAACTTTGAAACCAACCAAAAATTAATTTTGTTTCTTATAATGTGGTTGTTGTTTCTGTTGTTTAAAAAAGAATGAAACCTTTTTTTTACCTGCTATTTTTTTTTGTTTTTTTACTAATAACCTCGTCGCGCTATTTTATCATCTTTCTTCTTGTTGTACTTTTTAAAGCGTCCAAAAATAAACTGTATGTGTTTTGTGTTGTTGTTCTTATATTTCTCATAAAGAAGTGTTGCTTACGATCAAATAAAAAATGCAAAAAACGACAGCATTAAAGAGCGTTAAATATTTCATACAAAATTATGAAAAATTGAAACCAATAGCGCGTATATTATATTATTGAAAAGTTGTCAACATTTTTGTTGGTTAAATAAAAATCAAACAAAAATATTAATTGAATCAGTAAAAAAATTTGTAGAAATTAAAAAAAATTTCAAACAATCGTTTGTTTGAAAATAATTCGGCAATAATTTTTTCTGTGTAGAGGGAAGCGAACTGACACTGAAGTAGTCCCTTGATAGGTCTTTGGTGGTAGGGACCGGTTCCAGTTCTAACACTTTATATGAATAAGACCTATCACTTTTACATGGGGTTGTCATTGGAGGGGAAATACTATGTAGTATTATTTCAATAAAACTAGTCTAAGAATTAAATTTAAGAGCCAAATTTTAAAAATTACCAAAAAATGTGTCACATCACCGCTGAAGACTGTTCTGAAATTCATTACTTTTTCTACCTTTTTGTTCTTTATAAACCAGTTAAGGGATTGGATCTTCTTTCACTGGTCATGAGTCCTTTCTTTTTGTACTTGTTCTATTTTCACAAATCCCAGGACCAGTCGCTTGGACCAATTGACACAAATTTTCCGCAGGTTACATATGCACAGAAAAAAATATCTGAAGAAAATTTTTAACCTGTGTCGTTGTTAAAAAAAATCGCTTGTTTTAATGGTTATTTGAAACCAAATAAATTAATTATTTTTTAAAATGGTTATTTGTAACCAAAAAATTAATTATTTGGTTTAATAGTTGTTTGTAACAAAAACAAATTGTGGTTGAAGTAATGGTTATTTATGTGTAACAAAACAAAAAAATGTTTTTTACTTTAATTGGTTACGATAACTAGTTTAAAATATATGTAACGATAATGGTTAAAAATAACCAAATGAAAATAAAAGGAATTTTCCAGTAAACTCAAATAAAATACAATAACCATTATGTTTGGTCCCTGATTTTATCGTGAGCAACAAATTTATTACAAAATTTATATGAATTAGAATAAAAAAAACTCTCACCTATAAAATTTATTTTGGTGCTTACGTTATTTTCGCGGTAAAGGCTCGAATAATAAAAATGTTTCACACGAAATGACAAACTAAGTATACCCAGCTAGTTGTGGCGGAGGGTATACATAACAAAAAGCCAATAAAAAACCACACATGTTACACACACACATACACTGTGTGTTGTGCTGTGGCAGTACAAATTGCCGAGCAACAACTGCAACACAAGCGAGAATCGTTGTTATCAGGCCATATTTCACGATTTTTGGCGATATTTTCCTCTAAATTATCAAAGTGCCTATTTTTTGAGAAATACTTACAACACGGTAATTTTTGGTTTGTTTTATATATATTACACTACGCTAGTTGGAAAAACAGACAAGCTGGGCACCTGGCGTTTTAACCTAATTCGGATACGTGGAATCCAGTGGTGCTCGCCGTTTTTAAGATTGGCTCTGGTTTTCGAGATATACCGTTATTTCGAAAATGGAGGAGGTTGCACAACATACACCTATTAGCGTAACTCAAAAACGGTTTAGTTTACTGGAATTACTAAAAAAAACCGAAACTCCGCAATTTTTTTTGTTTTGTTTGCAGCTACGTTTTTTATATGTCTGCAAAAAATTAGAACCCTTGCTGCATTTTTGAATTTTTTATGAATTTTTAAAAAACAAAAATTTCGAAATTAATTTTTTTTTTTCAATAAAAAAAAATTATGTTTCAAAAACGACTGCTCACATTAGAAAAAAGTTTTACTTTTCTTAAAGGAAATTTTATCGCAAAAGCGTGTTTGAGTTACGCGAACATATGTTATGCAACCTCCTCCATTTTCGAAATAACGGTATATCTCGAAAACCAGAGCCAATCTTAAAAGCGGCGAGCACCGCTGGATTCAACGTATCCGAATTAGGTTAAAACGCCAGGTGCCGAGCTTGTCTCAAAAAAAGTGTAAATTTCTTGCACAGTGTTATTAATTTTGGGCAACTTGTTACATTACAAAGAGACAACTGTTATTAATTCAGCGCTTATATCTACTTAAGGAAAAAATGGTTATATGTATTCCATATATGCAGTATTTGTATTGTATGTCTAACCATGCAAAAACATTTTGAGCTTAAGGCACAAGGGGAATCGATCTAAAGAAATCCACCCGTCCGGTTGGCTGTCCGTGTAAGCCTTGTAGGCAAAGTTCAAGTCGCAATTTTGAAGATAAATTGCTGAAATTCGGTACATAGGTTCTTATTGCCCTAAGAATTAAGCCTACGATAAATGGTAATAACATTGACCTGAATCTTAACTTTATATTATTTTTTTTCCTGGGTCCATGATTGCCCATTGGTCCCAAATAAGGTACACTCTTGAAAAGTTGTCTAAATGATGTGGTGTGGAGTATCATAGGGTCGGGATTGAAGAACTTTACTTTCTTATTTGTTTAAATTGGATATTTGTACCCAAAAAATAAAAAAATATAACCAGAAAAAAATATATTTTTTCCAATAGATATTTGTAACAAATTTGGTTATCATTAACCAAAAAAAAAATAAATTTTACTTTCATTGGTTACCACCAACGAAATAAAATATATATAACGATAATGGTTAAATATTCCCAATTGAAAATAAAGGAATATTTCTCGTAACCTTTACAAAAAATAATATATGCAGTAATTATTTTCAGTCCCTGAGTTATTTTTTTATTTTAAAAACCAACAAGTCCATATAAAACAGTCATTTTTCAACGTAAAAATAAAAGGTAAAATTTAACTCTTAAAAAGAGAGTTTTATTAAGCCGTCATAAATTAAAACTCAGTTGAGGAATAAAATATCGAATAAAACTGTTAAAACGAGAATTTATTCAGCCGTCAAAATATAAAACTCATTTCAGGAGTTTGATTTAAACCAGCATTTTATTCAACTAATTTTTTGTACATTAACAACCAAAGCTTGTCGTTGGTCAGATCACTACAATTTCAAAGTAAAAATAAAAAAAGAATGAGTATTTTAGACGTAAAAATTAAAATCCTTAAAAGAGTTGTATTTGTTGATGGTGTGAGTTCTATTTTAGGGCGAATATGTTATGATTGCGGAAAAAACTCTGTTTTTAAGAGTTTATCCAAACTTTTATTTTTTCGTTGAAAAATGATTTTTAACTGTGGAGTTGAGATTTTTTTTTCTAGATCACCATAGGTTCTTAAAGAGAACTTTAGAACAAACCTATTGGTTGACTCCGTTTTTAAGCTAACATTTTATGGATAACTCTTATTTACGGTCCTTGCGATTTTTTAATTAACTAAAATTTATTTCTAAAAAGTTTATTTTTTTTAATTTTTTTAAAGCATTAGGTAATGGTTTTGCTTTTTTATTTTTGTCAATGTTTTATTGTGTTTAAAATCGTAATAGTAATTTGCCGATTTTTTTATTTAATTTAATTTCTGATTTGTTTTTGAAAATATGCCGATTTCTTACCAAAACGATCTGGCACCCCTGGTTGAGATCGTATACAAGTTTTTATAAACTTTCTTATTTTCATAAACTCGCCAACAATATTTTAAAATACAACATAACACCACAGATATTGTAGAAATACTTATGGTGACAACAGATATTTGTAAGCAAGAAAAAAATGTTATGTCATACTCAATACAAAACCATAAGCAACAGTTTTTGTTTTTAAGATATGGTGAGTGGACAAAAGCAAAACCATACAATATCAGTTACACTCATTCTCTCATTTATATCAGTAGTAACAGATAAATATCTGGTGTATCTGTTTCAACAATACTTACTGATACACTCGTGCAGGTCTTTAATACCTACCTAAAAAAATACTGCCCAAGGAACAAACCATGCATGAAGCAACTGAAGACTTTAATCAATCCAAACCACATAGGTATGCTGCAAGTTTCCAAAAACAAGGTAAAATACCTTATAAATATTCATTTGGAGTTATTTTACAAATCTGTTCCTTGGTATTTGGTTGACCTTCCGCGAACATATAGTAATGCAAAGTAAATATACATACATAGGTATTTAATAATTTTTAACTCGGTTGAGTATATAATCATATAATGAAATATGATTATTTCATATTGTGGTGTTGTGTGCTTGTTGTTGATCTCACGTCTTGCATTAAACAGCAAGACGTATGTTTTTTTTATCAACAACAAATAGAATTTATGATGTGTTGGCAAATTCACATGCTTTGCATTAAAACACAAATCGTGTGAATTTGCAACATCAGCTAATTTAAGAGTTTTGTATTCTAGCAAGTAAGACATTTATTGTTAGTTTTTAAGTTTGAATTCAGTAATAAAGTATCGTCCAACCAACAAGTAATTGTTTTTTTATTTATGAAGTGCATAATTGGCGACGAGGATAAACAATTAAAATAAAAAGACTAAGTAACAAACAACTTTTTATTTTACTACAAATAAAACAACTAAAGTGAATATTTTTTTTTTTTTAAATAATAATCAAATTCCAACAAATTAAAATTGTGAATTTCAATATTTTACTTATTTTATTACAAATAAAAAAAAAAAAAAACCTTTTAAAAACTGAAAGTAAACAACAAATCAAAATTTTGAATTTCAATATTTTACTTTAAATAAAATAATTACAAAACAACTAAAGTGAATTTTTTTTTAAATAATCAAATTCAATTTACTATAAAATCAAACACAAACAACTACATTGTGTATTAATGAAATGATAAACATAGGAAAATAAATCAAAACGGAACCAAAACTAAATTATAGAAACCTTTTTAGACTTGAAAATAAACAACAAATTAAAATTGTGAATTTCAATATTTTACTTCAAATAAGAAGGACAAAATAATCGCCTCGATTAGCAATCTTTATAAAAGGACAAGCCAGATAATTCTACTACAACAGTGATTCATCCAGGAAAAAAAGTGGGAACAACAAGAAGATTACATAATTCATCAACTTCACTTAACACCACAAAAGAAAAAGAAGCAAAAACCAAGTAATTATATATAATTTTATTAATGTACAATAATTCATAGTTGCTAAAGAAAAATAAAGAAATTTTAAATAAAATGGACGTACAAAAATTTACCTTAGTTTTAGAATGTATAAAAAATATAAATTCGTTAGACGGTTCATACAACCAGTTACCTGATTTCATTAAACAAGTTGAAAATATTTTACCAACAATACAGGAATTTGAGGCGTCACATAAAAATATCCTCATGGACTATCTAAAGGGTAGAATAGTAGGGAAATGTAGGGAAGCTCTACACAGACAAGGAAACCCAACCGATTGGGAACAAATTAAAGAAATCTTAAAAAATAATTTTGGTGAGAAAGAAAATAGCAACGCACTAATGGACAAACTTAAAATGTGTCGCATGACTGACACTATCGAAAAATATTACTCACAAATCACGGAATTCTTAAGTAGGATACAGAACAGAAATCTATTATTCGGAGACAATTTATACTCCACTGCGGCACTTAACAGAATTGCACTTCAAATTTTTAGGGAGAACTTGCCCGAACCAACCAGGACTATGATATTTGCTAGGGATCCTAGTAATATTGAGGAAGCATACAAGGCTATTAGGGAAGCAGGGCACTTGAATTATAGTGCGACAAAATATAGGAACAGCAGGTATAATGATTTCAGGCAACACAATGAACAAAACACACCGACAAATCGTGGTGATAGTACGTTTCGCCCAAACTTTAATAGAAGTAACAACAATAATCAATCAGGAAATTACCAAAGACAGACCAACCAATCAGGGAATTACCAAAGACAAAACGGTCAATCAGGAAATTACCAAAGACGTAACGATAATTACTCGGGAGATTCTAATAGAAGAAACAATGCTGGACCAAACCAACCTAATTACCAAGGACAGAACGGTCAATCAGGAAATTACCACAGACGATACGACAATTACTCGGGAGATTCTAATAGAAGAAACAATGCTGGACCAAACCAAACTAATTACCAAGGACAGAATGGTCAATCAGGAAATTTTTACAGACGTAATGATAATCACTGGGAAAATTATAATGGCAGGAATGGTACTGGATCCAACCAGAGTAGAAACTTTAACAGATCTCAGGATGTAGTTCCGATGGAAATTGGTTCTTCAAGCATAAATTTTTCGACAGAAGCTCTAGACAACTTCCCTATATAGTCATCGACTCTCCAATTAGGAAATTATATTTTGTGATTGACAGTGGAGCAGAATTTAGTATTTTAGATGTAGGACTATGTTCGCCGAGATGGAAGACGGAAATATCTCTTAAGGCAAGAGCCTTAGGGAGAATATTTTCAATGAAGCACCTTTGTAAATTTCCAATCTTTAAGGAATTCAGAGTCGAGAATTATTATTGTGAATTTTTAGAATGCGAACTTAATAACGGATATGATGGTTTAATAGGTAATAATATATTGCGGGATCTAAATAGTATTATCGATTATTCGCATCGGCAGCTAATTACTGCAAACACAACCTTACCATTATTTATGAGCAAGGATGAAGAAATCTACCATAATATATCCTATAAGGAACACTTTATAGAAATAGGAAATAATGAGATAGTGGAAGAAAATTTTCTTTCCTATGTGAAAACCGATCATTTGAATGATTTTGAGTGGACCAAATTAAAGCCAATTTTATTAAAGTACAGGGGCATATTTTTTAAATCGGGTCAGAGGCTATCATTTACTAACGACATTAAACACAAGATAAAAACAAGGCACGATATGCCCATTTATTCAAAAATGTACCGCTATCCGGAAGTGCATAGGGGGGAAGTGAATCGTCAGATCGATGAAATGCTTAAAGATGGCATTATTAGGGAGTCGAATAGCCCTTATAATAGTCCAATTTGGATTGTGCCAAAAAAATTGGGTCGGGATAACCAGCAACAATGGAGAATCGTGATCGATTATAGAAAACTGAATGACACGACAATTGAGGACAGATTTCCCATGCCAAATATTGAAGACATATTTGACAAGCTGGGAAATTGTCAATACTTTTCCACCATTGACCTGGCAAAGGGCTTCCACCAAGTGGAAATGGACCCTGACGATATCCACAAAACCGCATTCTCGACTGCAAACGGTCATTATGAGTTTTTGCGAATGCCTTTTGGGCTTCGTAACGCACCCGCCACATTTCAAAGACTTATAAACAACATCTTACGAGAGTTTATAGGCAAAATTTGCCTGGTGTACCTAGATGACATCCTGATTTTCTCTACTAGTATAGAGGAACATATGGAGTCTCTAAGCAAGGTTCTTAAATGCCTTCAGAATGCTAATCTTAAAATTCAGCCAGATAAGTGTCTATTCTTATCAAGGGAAACTGAGTTTTTAGGCCATATTATTACGCCGGGGGGAATCAAGACCAATCCCAAAAAGATCGAGGCCATTGACGCTATACGGCTGCCTACGACTCAGAAACAAATCAAATCGTTTCTGGGTATAACTGGCTACTATAGACGATTTATCAAGGACTATTCTAAAGTAGCCTACCATCTTATCAAATATTTGAAAAAAAATGCAAGACTTAATACTAAGGACCCCGAATATGTGAAAGCGTTCCACAAACTGAAAACATTACTGAAAAATGACCCCATACTTATCCACCCAGATTTTCGCAAACATTTTACGCTAACCACAGATGCGAGCAATTTTGCGCTTGGCGCAGTGCTCACGCAAGATAACAGACCTATTGCTTATGCCAGCCGTTCACTTAACGGTCATGAACAACGTTACAGTACCATAGAAAAAGAATTGCTTGGCATGGTTTGGGCAACAAAACATTTTCGCCCGTACTTATACGGTCGTAAGTTTACAATTAGGACCGATCATAGGCCACTAGTATGGCTAAATAATATGAAAGAACCAAACTCTAAGCTGCAACGTTGGAAAATAAAACTAAATGAATTTGACTTCCAAGTTGAGTACATAAAAGGGAAAGAAAACGTTGTTGCAGATGGGTTGAGTAGGATAACACACGAAGGTATGGGAAATGCGGAAATAGAAGAAGGATCAACTGCAACAGACATTCTTATTAATTTAAACGAAATATTCAACTCTGAGGACAACATGGAAAATGACATTGAAACAGTTCACAGTGCGGAGACTGATGGTACTCATTTTATATCGATTACCGAGAAACCTCTAAACTTATTTAAAAATCAAGTTATTTTTAACTATGGACCTAAAGAATTCACGAAATTAAAAATTGTTCATAGAAAAAAGATAAGGAAATCCGTTACTGTGACAAGGGGAACAGATTTAGGGAAAACACTGTTAGAATGTTTTCCGGAGAGGGGATTGGTAGTAATTTTTTGTGAAGATGACTCACTTTTCCTGAAAATTCAGGATATCTATAGAAAATACTTCGCTAATAATGGTAACCTGAAGATTTTAAGATCTAAAATATTGTTGGAGGACGTCACGAACAGGGAAGTTATTTTAAAAAAAATTGAGACAGAACATCTTAAAAACAATCACCGCGGAATAAATGAGGTATTTATAAATCTGAAGAAGGTATGTTTTTATCCAAATTTACAAAAGGAAATTCAAAAGTTTGTAAACAACTGTGAGATATGTAATCTTGCAAAATTTGACAGGAGTCCGATTAAACACACATTTAACGTCACAAATACCCCTAACAAACAAAATGATATAGTACACATAGATCTTTGGTACCCACAGAGGAACATAATCTATCTTACTAGCATAGATAAATTGACTAAATATGCCACAGTTGAAAAATTAGAAGACCGAACTTGGCTATCTCTCATCAACGGACTGAAAAAGCGAATTCAGTACCTGGGTAAACCAAGAATGATCGTAATGGATAATGAATTCGATACTCTAAATGTCAAACAGTTCCTTACTGACAACGAAATAAACTTTCATCTAACCACAACATATTTAAAAACCGGGAATGCAGACGTTGAAAGACTACATTCCACACTGAACGAACACATCAGAATACTCAACGCCGACCCAAACAATGAATCTGATTTACACGGTAATGTATTTAAAGCAATAACAGCATATAATCAAACTATTCATTCAACGACGAGACACAAACCAATTGACTTTATTAATAACCTAATATCAGCGGACGATTTGGAAATTTTTGCCACTGGGCAACGCGAAGCAAAGGAAAAACGAATTGAACAGTTAAATCGGGGAAGAAACCAAAGTGGCGATTTTGCCAATGTATTTGTAGATAATAACAGAGTTAGCAAGTCCCGACCAAAATATAAGAAAATTGAGAATTTCAGTATACAGGGAAACTATATTACCTCAAATAATGACAAATTTAAGAGGATTTACAAGACGCAAGTGAAAAGACGACAAAAATATCAAAATTGAATATTACAGAATAATTATTATTTAAGAATGACGAATACTAATAATTTCAGGTACCAAAAGGATCAGAACGATGTTTAGGACCCTGGTGTACCTCTCACTATGGGCGACAGTAGCGACACAAACCATACAAATTCAAGAGATAAACAGCGACAGAGGTTATATAATGTTGCAAAAGGGGACAACGGATCTACCCACAGAGTATAACGAACTCATTTTGAAAATTAACAAAACTGAAATTCAATTGGCATACGATTTATTACAGAATGAATTTAATGAAAACCCATTTTTACAGACTACCATGGCTAGAAGATATTTGAAAATGGCTGAGGCCGAAAAGAAGCTATTCAGCATCAGACACAAGCGCGGACTTTTTAATGCTTTGGGCAGTGGAATTAAATTTCTGTTCGGAACCCTCGATGATGAGGATAGACATGAAATCCACGAAAGATTGAGGACAATAGAAGAAAGTACATTGACGCAGGACGATATTAACGAAATTTTATACCATATAAACAATGAAACCCAAATTATTAGAAACTTGCAGAACGCTACTAATGTACTACAGAATCAAATTGTTAGGAAAGTACTATCAGACAGTTTTTTGGATAACATTAAAAGTTACTATGAACATTTGAAGGACATTCAATTAGGACTTGTTCTTAGTAAACAGGGTATCCTGAACCCAAAATTAATAAACCCAGACAAAATTTCCGAATTGAGAACGAATCAATTTGAGTACATTAAAACCTCCTTGTGGCAACAGGAAGATGTGCTCTATTTCATAGTACAGATTCCCGGTACAATGAAAACCTACCCTATTTTGAGGATAATCCCTTTTCCAACGCCTACTAACCATACCGAACTAAACTTCGACATGAATAGGAAACTTACAAACGTTGACAAACTACTGTACGAAGTGAAAGGTTCAAAAATTAAGTATTTAGACAATAAATGTGTCAGAAATCTGCTCAATAAAAACGAAACCGATTGCGAATTTATAATAAATAATAGAAAAGAAATAAGATTTATTGAACCTAATTTTATTATAACAAAAAATATAGATGAAACTACAATAAGACAAACTTGTAGCAATTTAGAACTTAAAATAAAGAACCATAATTTGATTTTCTTCTCAAATTGTAAAATTTTAATTAACAAAACCACTTTTGAATCCTTCAATTATAATGAAAATTTTTTTATGTACCATATGCTAAGGATATTACTAATAAAACGTTGATACAATTACCTGATACGAATTTAAACGAAGTGAAATTGAACATGCATAAACTGAAAACCAGTAATAATATTGTTAATATAATTTTAATAATTATTGTAATAGTGTTAATTTCATTGTTAATTTTTCAATTCTATAAAAGAACCTATAAAAATGAACAAGTTATCGAAGATGCTAATGTTTTAGAAGAAAGAACAAGTAATGTAGGAAGCTTGTTCTCTTAAGAACCATTTTTTTTTGTGTTTTTGACTAAAATTGTAAACAAACATTTGCTTTATAGTGTTAAGAAAATTTTAAATATCGGACAGAGACTGTTGAATCTAGGGATGGAGGAATCATATAATGAAATATGATTATTTCATATTGTGGTGTTGTGTGCTTGTTGTTGATCTCACGTCTTGCATTAAACAGCAAGACGTATGTTTTTTTTATCAACAACAAATAGAATTTATGATGTGTTGGCAAATTCACATGCTTTGCATTAAAACACAAATCGTGTGAATTTGCAACATCAGCTAATTTAAGAGTTTTGTATTCTAGCAAGTAAGACATTTATTGTTAGTTTTTAAGTTTGAATTCAGTAATAAAGTATCGTCCAACCAACAAGTAATTGTTTTTTTATTTATGAAGTGCATAATTATATACATGTGCATGTATATACATAAATATAACCCCATATTCAGAAAAAAACTTTTTGCCATGGATATTTATCTGTATGCGCATGCATATGTATATGCATACTTATGTATATGTACATACATATATGTATATGCATATATATGTATAGATATATGCATATGTATATGCATGCATATGTATATATGTGTATAGTACATACATATATGTATATGCAGGCATATGTATATGTGTAGGTATATGCATATGCTTATGTATATGCATATCTTTGAGTATAAACATATACATGTATATGATTATACATGTACCTATATATGTATATACATGTATATGTATACATATATGTATATATGCATATGTGTATATCCATATTTTTTATGCACTTGCCCACAATTAAAAACATTACACAACTTTGTTCGATTTTTTCTGATTTGTTTTTTAGTTCTTGGTGGTTAAATTAAAAAAAACTTCATATCGTTGTTTTCGCCGAAATGTTTATTAACAACATACCTACCTAGAACTACTTACGATTTTTAGTGTCGCAACTGAATTTCTGTCCGTCCTAACATAAAGGAATAATATTTCATACAACAAGGCCGTTTTTTTAGGCACCTAACTTTGTCTTTTTAATCACTTGCGAAAACTCTCCTACTTTTACCTTTTCACCTAAATGGTTTTTTTGCAGTGTTTTGAATAGTTCTAAGCTTTTTTTTAAGAAAACGATTTTATAAACGGTTTCTGCTTAATTTACTTTTACACCGAAATGTTCCCAATGTTACAATTACAAAAATACTTCAATATAATTACAACAAAAGAATGGGAAACGTAAACCCATTATTAAACTAGCCGGCTATTATACGAGAACACCACGCTTATTCGATATTCGAAAAATTTACTTTTACAAATAAAACGGGTCGAATAATAATAATAATTCGATCTCCCTTCTTCAAATACATCATACCTATTCAAAACTTTCGTTATAAAATCGATCGATATAACAAATAAAACTACTGCGGTTAGTACAATAACGCACACCAAAGGAAAGGTAAAGAGATTAAAAGAAATGAAATGTTTACAGTGCACTATTGTCCTAGGAGGCATACTTTTTATACCCTTCACCGAAGGTAAAAGGATTAATATAATTTTGTTTAAAATCTGGTTTTCGAATATTCAGAGTAGTTGCTATTTTAAAAAACCGGTTTTTGGTTAAGCATTTTTAAAATAATCTGGTAATCGGTTTAAATTAGAATACATAAAAATACAAAAATCAAATTAGTTTTTATAATAAAAAGTTTATTTGAAAAATCAAATTAGTTTTTATAATAAAAAGTTAATTCGAATAAAAACAAAACAATTCACCATGGCTAGGAATCAACAAAATACATACTTATGACTTAAGGTATGTTCAGACAAATATTTGGCGATATAATCCAAAAAAGCAGCACCAATAAATTTATCAAACTTAAGCTTTCTTAAAACCTTTTCTTTAGCTTCACTTCGGAAAATCAAATCTTGTAACGTTAATTTAACCGCCTTATACTCAATGCAAATGCATGAAACTTTGGAAGCATACATTTCCGGTGACAATACACGAAAACATGGGCGTTGCCAGGGTGAAATCTAGGGGGGCAATTTTTTTTTTTTTTTTTGGTAAAATGCTTTTTTGGCCGCTTTTTACTCAATGCAAATAGATGAAACTTTGCTGGCATACATATTCCCGATGACAGTACACGAATACATGGGCGTAGCCAGGATAAAATCTAGGGGGCGGGCAAAATTTTTTTTAACAAAAGCGTTTCTTAAAAAAATTTTTTTTCAAATGTTCTTATTTTTAACAATTTCTATTTATTTACTAAACTTTATGCCTAAGTTCACAATTGTATAACGTCATTTAGAAACTGTTAAATAATATTTGCTCTAGCCAAACGTTTTGCAAAAGCAAACAATTCTTTAAGAAAAATTTATTTTAAATGGTTTTAATTTGTTGTTGGCTAATCATGTCTATACGAATCAGTACACTTCAACCATAATTTTGAAAAGTTGCAAACGAAACCTCTTAGCCAGGATTATATATTTTAAATAATTTTGTTTCAGCATTACAGAAGCGAAAAGTAATACGAACATGCTTTTTGTATGAAATATTTGCCAATTCGTCGATCTCAATTAAAATCCTTCTATGACATTGTTTGATTCCTTCAATTTTGTTTTTAGTTTTTGGTATTTTAATCAATAAAAATGATTATTAATTCCGCCGTTATGGTGGAGTTTTAAGCATGAAGATGTCAAGCTTGCATATTTTCATTTAAGAGCACCATTGCCTTTTAAATCATTTCGAAATATCACCAGAGATGCCTCTTTATAAAAATATATATAATATTTACAATACTGCCCAATTCCTAATTACTTTTTAAGCTGAACATTTTTTGTAGGAGTTTGAATTGTTTTTGGTTTTTGTTACAAGAACACACGCTTATATAGGCGATTTCTATTTACATTGCTCATAATGTTTTTTGACTTTTGCTACAATTTATTTTGCCGTTCTTCATAAAAAGTTTAAGTTTACCCAATATTCAGTTAGAAAAATACTTAAATTACGGGTACATTTATAACAAAAGTAAGGAAAACGTATAATTTACACATTACAAAAAAACCGGTTTATTTTACCAAAATAACCGGTTTATGCGATATTCGAAAAATGGACATTTTATAATATTCGACTTGGGCAAAACTAAATAAACCGGTTAAAACCGGTCGAATACTATCCGTTCGATCTCCCTTCAATAGTTGAATATTCGGATTCTCATTTGCAAACTATTCGCCGACTTTTGGTAATCACATTCGCACTCGCATTCGATAAAATATTTGCGCATATTTCAATCGAACATGTAATAATGACAATATTAATATTTGCAAGGTTGTACTTTCACGTGGAAATCAGGCTAGGGAGTATAGTTCCGCAGATATGGCATTTAGATTCCCCTATATATTCCAGTACAAATATCAACAAAATGCCCTCCATTTTAAACTCCTCCGAAATGGCTTGACTGATTTTTATAACATTTTGTATGTGTATTTGTTAGGTACGAGAATAGGTCGTACAATATATTTTATATCGTTTGAGGGCATAAGCTCCCCCTCCCTATATCTTCTTATCTAATCTAATCTGCTTAACTAATCGACTGATTTTCCTGGAATTTTTCAGGAAAATAGTGTAACATCTGGAAAGAACTATAGCCTTTTATTATTTAGGTCGTGAAATAGGGCAATAGGGGTAAAAGCTCCCCCTCCCTAATCTTTTAAACTAATCAACCGATTTTCTTAAAATTTGTCATGCAGGCACTGTCACATCTGAAAGAAAATAAGGCGTGAAATAGGGCAAGATATATCTTCTTAAGTAATCGACCGATTTCCTATAGTTTTTATTATTTAGGGAGTGAAATAGAGCAAGTGGGATAAAAGCTCCCTCTCCTTATATCTTCCTAACTTATCAACCGGTTTTCTTAAAATTTGTATTATCTGAATTAAAACAGGGCAGGAAATAGGGCAAGAAGAGTAAAAGCGCCCCCTCCCTTTATATTCTTAGCCAATAAACAGGTTTTCTTAAAATTTGGCATGTAGCCATGGTAGCATCTCACAGAAATAAATTAAATGGCAAAACAACGTTTGCCGGGTTAGCTAGTCTCCTATATATACATAACTGAGAACGTTTGTCTGTTTGCTTGTTGGCTTATAGATTCCTAAACTAATGAACCGATTTCCCTGAAATTTTACAGTAACATAAATGGAGCCCTCAAAAATAAAATAGGGTGCTTATTTTCCCGATAGGGACAGGGGAAGTGGTACCCTGTATAGGATGCCAATATTAACTATCGCATATCTTAAAAGTCACTGCTGCAATTTTTTGTAGTAGCATCTTCTGAGCCCCAAAATTTAAGTTAGCTAGCAGCAGGGGAAGCGGAACCCTAATAGGACGCCAATGTTAAATATCGCATATCTTAATAAGAACTCACACAGTGAGAATGCTCAAACTTTATAGGAGTCACTCTTTCGGTAAACTAAACCTTTGGAAGTTAAAATAAATCCGGTAGGCGTAAGTGGAGCAACACCCACCATAGGATGCATATATTTAATATCGCGTAACTGAAGTGCTATTATAGCGAGAGTGTTCAAACGTGGTTAAGGCCACTATTATAGTAAACAATAAATTTCAAAATAAAAATTGGCGGAGTAAACGAAGGAGGAGCTGCACCTCTAATAGAACAAAAATATTAAATACCGAACAGCTTTGAAGTAACCACTTTTATTGTAAACTACACCATTTTAATGTATTTTTACAGAAGTTATTTTGTCGATAGGAGTAGGGGAGCAGTACCCTCCATAGGACGCAAATGTTGATTACAGTGTATGACTTAGTCAAGTGACTGCTTCATCATAGCGCAGCCCAAACGATTACAAACATTACATTTGGACACTGAACAAGTTCTTCAACGAATAGATCCACGGGAAAGAGATTTTTTGAAATTTAAATATTTGGGCGATAAAATGGGTTTAATTACTTAACAAAGGCTGTAAATATTTGTAAAATTTCAAGAAGGCATGGCACTTACCAAACAAAGACAATATGATATGAATAACTCCATATCCGGAGAACGGTTACACGAAAAAAATTAAGATTTCGTAAAAATATTTAGCTTGGTTATCAATACACAACATTTATCAAAAAAAAAAAAATACTTTCCATAAGAAGACAATTAAAATTCCCTTATATGTAGGGAATGGTCACAGTATGTAAACATTTTTTAATTTGCAACAAATAACTTGGTATTCTTTACAAAATATCTGGCGAAAAGTTGGCTAGATTAGGGAAATGGTCATGACATCTTTAATATAAGCACAACATTGGTTTCTGTATATCATTAGAACGGTACCAGTAAAAGTATCTACATTTTGTACAATTTGATTAATTTTATTTCAATGGGGAAGCGAAGCGCACCAGGTAAAGCTAGTTTAATAATATAAATTAATTAATTATAATATAATAACGTTAAAGGCCGAATGGGAACCACTTGTTATTTAAATTAGTAAACATTATATTTATATGCATTTATTTTTTCCTCCCTTTACAAAATTTAGCTAATTCTTTTTTCCAGAAAGGTTGATAATGCCTCGACTACGCAAGAGGTCAGCAGAGCAACAAAGGCGTGCAGCGCGGCAGTCTTTGTTGAATTATAGGGAAAGAAATGGAGTGGAAGATCGAGTTCGAAATTCGCAAGTATTATCTTTACGAAGAGAAACTGAGGAATACCGTCAAAATGAACTTCGCAGGGATCGAAATTATCGGCAAGTAAGGAGATCAAATCAAAGATCGCAAGAAAGAATGGAAGACCGGGAAAGGCACGCAGATCCACAACAGCGCGTTTTTGAACAGGGAGGCAACACTTCTGCGCATGCCTTAACAAGGCAAACTTATGGATCTCAACATCCGCAACAAAGGGAACTTTCTCAGTGTAGACAACCAGAACGTCTACGGGATGCACACGCGCATTCTATGAGACGTTCCACCCACTTATTCGTTCTGCTGAACAAGAACGAAATACAGAACAACACTCACAACGGCGGGAAATTCTGGAGTATAGAATACGGGAACAGCAACGAGATGCCTTGGCACATACTATTCGCCGATCCGACCCACTTATTCGTTCTGCTGAACAAGAACGAAATACTGAACAACACTCACAACGACGCGAAATTCCGGAGTATAGAACAGTGGAACAGGAACGAGACGCCTTGGCTCATACTATTCGACGATCAGTGCCACTTATTCGTTCTGCTGAACAAGAACGAAATACTGAACAACACTCACAACGACGGGAAATTCCGGAGTACAGAATACTGGAACAGGAACGAGACGCCTTGGCTCATACTATTCGACGATCAGACCCACTTATTCGTTCTGCTGAACAAGAACGAAAAAGCACTCACAACGACGGGAAATTCCGGAGTACAGAATACTGGAACAGGAACGAGACGCCTTGGCATATATTATTCGACGATCCGACCCACTTATTCGTTCTGCTGAACAAGAACGAAATACTGAAGAACACTCACAACGACGGGAAATTCCGGAGTATAGAATAGTGGAACAGGAACGAGACGCCTTGGCACATTTTATTTGACGATCAGACCCACTTATTCGTTCTGCTGAACAAGAACGAAATACTGAAGAGCACTCACAACGACGGGAAATTCCGGAGTACAGAATACTGGAACAGGAAAGAGACGCCTTGGCACATATTATTCGACGATCCGAACCACTTATTCGTTCTGCTGAACAAGAACGAAATACTGAAGAGCACTCACAACGACGGGAAATTCCGGAGTATAGAATAGTGAAACAGGAACGAGACGCCTTGGCACATATTATTCGACGATCCGACCCACTTATTCGTTCTGCTGAACAAGAACGAAATACGGAAGAGCACTCACAATGACGGGAAATTCCGGAGTATAGAATAGTGGAACAGAAACGAGACGCCTTGGCACATATTATTCGACGATCCGACCCACTTATTCGTTCTGCTGAACAAGAACGAAATACTGAAGAGCACTCACAACGACGGGAAATTCCGGAGTATAGAATAGTGGAACAGGAACGAGACGCCTTGGCACATATTATTCGACGATCCGACCCACTTATTCGTTCTGCTGAACAAGAACGAAATACTGAACAACACTCACAACGACGGGAAATTCCGGAGTACAGAATACTGGAACAGGAACGAGACGCCTTGGCTCATACTATTCGACGATCAGACCCACTTATTCGTTCTGCTGAACAAGAACGAAATACTGAAGAGCACTCACAACGACGGGAAATTCCGGAGTACAGAATAGTGGAACAGGAACGAGACGCCTTGGCACATATTATTCGACGATCCGACCCACTTATTCGTTCTGCTTAACAAGAACGAAATACTGAAGAGCACTTACAACGACGGGAAATTCCGGAGTATAGAATAGTGGAACAGGAACGAGACGCCTTGGCTCATACTATTCGACGATCAGTGCCACTTATTCGTTCAGCTGAACAAGAACGAAATACTGAAGAGCACTCACGACGACGGGAAATTCCGGAGTATGGAACAGTGGAACAGGAACGAGACGCCTTGGCTCATATTATTCGACGATCAGACCCACTTATTCGTTCTGCTGAACAAGAACGAAATACTGAAGAGCACTCGCAACGACGGGAAATTACGCAACTGAGAAATCTAGAGCGAGAAAGAGATAATTTAGCTCACACTTTGAGGAGATCTGACCCTGTAATTAGAGCTAATGAGCAACGTTTAAACACGGCGTTACATCGAACAGCAAGAACATCTGCTAGAATTCGGGCAGAGGATATTCATCGTTTACAAACATTTCGTATTCGGGTTAATCGGATTAATCCAAATAATCGAAGAAATGAAAACGAAAGGCAAACTGAAGGAAATAGAAATACTAGACTATTACTTTCTCCAGAATCAAGAATCAAAACTTGGAAGCCGATGCACGGAGACATGAAAACAGAATACTAGAACAGTTTTCTACAGATATAAAAAGTGGTCCCACTGAAATTTGCGTTTGTTGCGGCGGTCTTTGGTTTCCAAACCAAATGAGTCAATTATGTAGAAATGACTTTCAGCACATGACGCACGTTTTATATTTAGCAGCCATGTTAAATACCGAAAATAATATTTATATATTTTGTCATACATGTTGCAGAATTGTTAAAACTGGAAAAACGCCAACAATATGTTTAAGCAATGGATTACATTTTCCAGAAATTCCAGATCAATTAAAACATTTAACAGCCTTAGAAGAAAGATTTGTGGCGCCAAGAATTCCCTTTATGCGAATAGTATCACTAGGATATAACCGACAGTGCGCTGTTAGAGGAGCAGTGGTAAATGTGCCAATTCATCTTGATAAAACCGTTAATGTTCTTCCAAGAAGGTTTGATCAAACCGAAGTCATCCAGGTTCATTTGAAAAGGAGATTGGAATTTAACCATAGTTTTATGACGGAAACTATAAGACCACAAAAAATAATACAAGCAGCTCGATATTTAGTAAATACTGACTTATACAAAGAGCATAATGTTACTATTTCTAATGATTGGCTCGATAATGTAGGTCAAAATGAAGAAGTTCCCTTTATATCTAATCTTGAAGATCAAAGCATTGTTGAAGAGTTAGTAAGAGATGGTTTTGTAAATACAATTCCAGAAGAATTTAATCCACAAGAAACCCTTCTAGAAAATATACCAGTCGAAAATATTCCATTGGAAAGAATTTGTATTGCACCCGGGGAAGGACAACGGCCACTAGATATGCTTTTTGACAAAGATTCCGAAGAGCTTTCATATCCATCTATATACTGTGGTGTTAAAAGAACTTGCACAGCGACAGTGGGTAAAATTATTAAATCAGAAGCAAGATGTTACGACAGAAGACGTGCTCGAGTGGATAAGGTTTTATATTCATATAGAAAAATTGGAGTTATCACGAATAAAGAACAGTATATCGACATGTTTACGGAAAAAAATTGAACCTAATCGACATACAGCTGCAAATGTATTGGATGAAAATTACCTTCAAAACCTCGTGCAACACGATGAAGGATTTCACATCTTAAAAGGAGTTCGGTCATCGCCAGCGCACTGGGAAGGAGAAAAAAAAGTTTTAGCTATGATTCGTCAATACGGATTACCAACATTTTTTATTACTTTATCAGCAGCAGAATCTCAGTGGCCGGAACTATTGGTAATTATAACAAAAGTTGTACAAAACAGAATTGTTTCTGAAGAGGAAGTGATGAACTACACTACCCAAGAAAAATATAATTTAGTAAGAACAGACCCTATTACATGCTCACGATATTTCGATCAAAGGATTCGTCATCTTTTTAAACATTTTAAAACTGATAGGGGCATCTTTGGTCAACATAAGGTAGTAAAATTCTATTGGAGAATAGAATTCCAACAAAGAGGATCACCACACGTTCATGGTATTTATTGGATGGAAAATGCCCCAATATTTAACGCAAATGAACCTACAAATTTTCCCACCATAGCTAATTTTATTGACCAATATGTAACAACGGATTCAACGATAACAGAAGTAGCTAATTACGTTTCCTATCAAATACACAACCATAGTAGATCGTGTCAAAGGGAAATTCGTGGACAAAAGATATGCCGATTTAATATACCATATCCTCCTTTACTAAATACAGAAATTTTGTTGCCACTACCAGATGATATCGAATCAAATTTAATGGAAAAACATCGCAACAATTACAACAAAATTGTTAACTTATTAAATGCCAATTTATCAAATGAGGATCTTATTCGCTTTGGATCGTTACAGAATTTTTTAGAAGACGAAAAAATTGACATGATTCATGAGGATTACATTTTGGCGTTAAGGTCTTCTTTGAAAAAGCCACGAGTTTTCTTAAAGAGATCATTTAGAGATGGATATATAAATGCATTTAATCCCAAAATTCTTGAGATGCAACGATCAAATATGGACATACAATTCATTTTGGATGCTTATGCTTGTGTATCATATATAGTTAATTATATAAATAAGTCAAATAGAGGAGTATCAAGATTATTGCAAGAGGCAATTAGTGAAAAACGTTCGGGAAACTTTACCGTAAAGCAAAGATTGCAACACATAGGAAATAAATTTATTTCTGCTTCAGAAGTGTCAGGACAAGAAGCTTCGTATAATATTCTTGGAATGAATCTCTCCCAATGCAGCAATGCTGAAATTTTATTAATACTATGGTTCCGGAAAAGCGCGTTCGGATACTAAAATCAAGAATGGAACTAATAAATTTACCTGAAGATTCTACAAATATATTTCAAAGTAATCTTTTAGATCATTACATTCAACGGCCAGATGTAATAGATAACGTCTGCTTAGCGAAATTTGCAGCTTATTATACCTTTTGTAAAACTGTACGTAGAAATACTCGATTTAACGAAGCAGATGACGATTATCAAGAAAATGAAGATATTAATATTAATGAAATTGGAATACCATTGCGATTAAAGGATAATTCTGGATATATGTATAAACGAAAAAATGCTGCCATTATAATATTTCCGAAATTTAGTGTTGACGTTGAAAAAGATGAATATTTTCGAAATCTCGTCATGCTATATTTACCATGGCGTAATGAACAGAGTGAATTGCCACAGAACAACAACGAGCAAACATGTATTACTCACAGGGATGTTATTGAAGGTAATAGAATATTATTCGAAAAATTTAAAGAAGGAGAACTAGAAAATGTTATTCAACTTATTCAGGAAGAGTTAAACATTCAACAACAGGAGGACGATATAGCCACAACGCAAATTCTTGATGATGAGTTTAGGGCATTAGCAGTACCAGTAATAGATGAAAACATAAATATATTAAACATTAATGATGGCAACGAAAGAAATAATAATGATGATAACTTGGATGATATTCGAGTAATAAGACTGCCACCTTTAATAAATACAGATGATTTAATGGAATCAGTCAGAACATTAAATGTTCAACAACGAAAATATCTACATCATTTGTTGCGAAATGTATTACATAAAAATCAATTCTGCGAATTTATTAGTGGCGGTGCGGGTGTTGGGAAGAGCAGATTAATTAAGACCATTTATCAGTCAATAACTCAACGCTTTAACACTATTCCAGGATGTAACCCGGATTTAATAAAAGTCTTATTAAGTGCACCCACTGGAAAAGCTGCATTTGGTATAGGTGGTGCAACGCTCCATTCATTGTTTTCTCTACCAATTAATCAATATTCTGGAGAAATTCGACCTCTTAGTAATGACGCTATAAATTCACTGGTCGCAAAATTTATCGACCTGAAAATTATTATTATCGATGAAATTTCTATGGTAGGAGTTAGAATGATGGGTTATTTAGATGCTAGGTTAAAGCAAATCTTTAAAAGTACAGCTGCGTTTGGCGGAATGTCAATACTTGTGTTTGGAGACTTGAAACAATTACCCCCAGTTGGAGACAGATGGGTTTTTACCATCAATTCATCAAATCCATATGGTCTTATTGCAGGAGAAAGCCTTTGGAATCTTTTCAGCTTTTATGAGTTAATTGAAATAATGAGGCAACGAGACGACCGAATTTTTGCACAGGCATTAAATTCAATGGCTGTTGGAGAAATGGACCAATCACAAATAACACTAATAAAATCTAGAGAAGTAAATAACATCAATGTACCAGCAGAAGCAATTCATTTATTTTGGTCTAACGCAGAAGCCGAACAATATAATATATTAAGATTACATCAAATTTCTACCACAGAGTATTCTTCAAAATCATTCGACCTAATAAAATCTGATACTTTACCAACAGAACAGCGTAATAGAATTCTTAACATGGTACCTATCCAAACTTAAAGTTTCAGAAACACAAAGACTTTGTCGTGATTTAAAATTAAAAACAACTGCTAAATACATGATGACAGTTAATATAAATACAAGCGATGGTCTTGTAAATGGAGCAGCAGGAGTCTTAATGGAAGTGGAAATAAACATTCAAACAGGAAATCCAACCACTCTTTGGGTTTTGTTTTCGGACAATAACGTTGGATTTGAGACACGCAGCAAAAAATCTCATAGGTTCGAGCAAACTTGGACACCAGTTGAAAAATGTGGTAGGACTTTTCAATATAAAAGTAATGAAAGCATTACAATTGAAAGAACTCAATTCCCATTAGTAATAGCAGAAGGGATAACTATTCACAAAAGTCAAGGCTCTACATATTCTAAAGTTGTAGTTCATACTCGTAGCAGAATGAGTAGATCAGCTCTATATGTAGCGTGCAGCAGAGCAACAAGTGCATCTGGACTTTACATCGTTGGAAACTTTAACCCTCCCCGGCCACTCAACAATTCAGATCCAGTCAAAAAAGAACTTGAAAGACTACGATCTGAAAAGCTTTTAAAAACACAGTACGATTTTATAAGCAGTGATGTTTTTAATTTCAAACTTTATTACCAAAACATACAAAGCTTAAATGCTCACTACCAAGACATTTTAACAGATCCCACAATTGTACGTGCTCATATTATTTGTTTAGTCGAAACTTGGTGCTTTCCAGAGGATAATATAATACTTACAGGTTTCAGTGTATTAAGCCGAATTGATTGTTGTAATGTAATTCAAGGAGAGGAAAGACATCGGCATAAGAGAGGAGTAATCGTTTACATAAAAACCAGCAGTATGGAAAATGCAGAACATTTATTTTGAGGAGAGTATACCATTAATAATAAAACTTTACAATATATAGTTTTTCGTTTTAAGGATATCTATTATATTTTGCTGTATAAAGCTCCTAATTTCCCTGTACAGCAATTAATACTAAAATTACAACAGGCAATCGATCAATTATGGACTCGTCTTGGTGGAAATACCGCAAAAGTTTACATAGTTGGAGATTTCAGCATTTGTCGAAATACTGAGGAAAGTGATGTTGAAACATTTCTGATTGAAAAAGGGTTTTTCCCCCTCATAGAAAAAACTGAAGGAACTACAAAGCAAGGTACACATATTGATTGGGTGTTTTCGAATATCGACGGAAATGAAAATGAAGCAAAAGTTTTTCCTACCGTACATAGCTATCATGATGGAATATTTCTAGCAGCAAAGTAAATATAAGGAAGCCAATAGGCATAAGAATGCTCTCCCACAAGATCAGCTTCATATTTTGAAAAATTGTTTTCTCTACTTTGCATATGAAACTACTAACAACATTTTTTTACAGTTCAGATGGGAATATTATTGTACGAAATTATATTTTCCACAAAAAACGTTACATGATATTTTTGTTAACTTAATGGGTAAAAAGTTATAAGACTTTGAATATTACGTATTTTCCCCTGAAATCGGAATATATTTGTAAGAAATATTGTTGTTGTTTGTCATTTTTCCTAGTATTTAAAGTCTATCAAATTTTTACCCATCAAGTTTACGATAAAATCATAGAAGAGGGGATTTTTTGTGAAAAAATTAATTAATTTGTTCATTCCCAAAGAAATCTTTGATAAAAAAGTAGAGAATTTGGATTTAAAAAACACACGACTTTTGACTTTGATACCTAGATCAAAAATGTACGGAATTGAAAGTCGCAATTTGACAACAGCTGATTGGTATCTATTCAATATCCAGCCAAGCGGTCACTATCGCATCAAATATGATTTGCAAATTTGGCAAACCGTAACAAACGATTTGATGAATCTCAAAAAATGTCAATAATGTAATAGAGCACAATTAGTAGATGATTCCATAAATTTGCCCAGATGAGATTACTGACAATCGCTAAACGACAGATTTATGATACGGTGTTCTTAAGTTCGTGCGTTTTGCTTGCGATCTGTCTTATAATAGTTTTCTTCAAAATACTCAAGTTGCCTTGAGCATACTTTTGCAATTTGTAGTCGCAAAACTTTTTGCGATTGCAATTTACAGAAGTCCTATTATGCAATTAAAAGCCAAAATTGCAAATGTTAAGCGTTTTTCGATTGTCAGAACATTCCCGTATATCAAAGGTGATCTGTTAATCGCAATCGCAAAAGGTTTGGCGGCTTTAAATCGTAGAAGTATGCTCAAGGGACCTAGAATTAACGTTAGCAGAACGCACGAGTTTTGGAACACCATTTACGATTTCAAATCGTGCGATTATCAAAACATGGCCGGAACCTTTAAACCTAACACGTTACCTAACAAATGAAGACAATCATGCGCCTTGGAAGTCGGCAGTATATGCATGCTAGTCGGGGTGTGTATAACTTGTTTAAGATGCAAAAATCAATATTGCATATAGTTTATTTAAAAAAATTAATTCTTACATACATATGCATATTTTTTAGAACTATGTATTGAAATTGGTTTATAAAATAAATCTTATACTGAATTGGGATTTTGAGATTTTAGAAATGAAAATTTGTAATATGTTGGAGCGTTTTAAACGTGTTGAAATTTTAAATATGGCTTGTCATTTGGAACATCATGGTTTTATATCGGATAATGTGACACATTTTCCAAAATGGATTGAAGTTCCTAGTCCCGATGCAAATAATTCGTGAGTATATATTTTTTCTGTGTACATATATATATTTTTTTAAAAGTTTTCTAATTTTTTGTCTACTAATTTGCAGTATTTCCCCAAATTTGCGGGACATTGTTTACTGTATAGCTACACAATATGGCATAGAGGTTGAATCGAAATTTTCACTTGAGCATTATTTAAAATTCAGTGTTTCTTCTGAAAAATAAAGAATATTTACCGCTTAAGGATGTTCTTAAGAACGCTGAATCTTATGAAGACATTTACGTTATTTAATAACAAGACTTTCAGAACACCATAATCTTCAAAACATTGCTATGTTAACAAGTGTTTTTATATACGTTGAACAATAAACATTTTTATTTAAGTTTTAATACATCAAAAGAAATCTATGTTCCTTGTATTTTGTTAGTAAAGTACTTTAAAATGTAAACTCAAATCATGTTTATTTTTATACCCTTCACAGAACGTGTAAGGTTATATACATATAAGTTGATCATGTCCGTCTGTCTGTTGAAATGAGGTTTTCGAAAACGTGGTCTTGGTTGTTACATACTTCTATCACAGCGGCTCCGTTAAGATCGACTGCCATTAATTTTTTTCATAAAATTCCATGTTGCTGTTGTTTTTTTATACCTATCACAAAATGTTACGATTTATATGACTTTTGCGTTTTGTTACACATAACAAATACATACATACATGTACATCTAAGTTTACTTAACGATGTCTGTCTATTTTCCTATATATATGGAAAGAGAAATAGTTTCCAAATTAGGTACAAGCATCTTGGTTATAAAAACACAACATCCGACATAATGTGGACGGGTTGGACAAGTGGGCGTGGCACAAAATATAATTATTTATATCTTAAGAATGTTGTTCACATAATTTTTTGTTCTTATTGCACCATGGTGAAGGGTATATAAGATTCGGCACAGCCGAATATATCACTCTTACTTGTTTTTTTTTAGTTTTTAACTAATTTTATTTAAATTAAATATTTCTCTTTTTGTATTGAATTATATATTTTAATAAATAAAACCATAAAAAAAAATAATTTCATTTATTTGTTATTTTCACTAGAGCAACAAGGTGTAAATCGACGTATTATGGGATATTTCTATACAAAAGAACTAGTAACAAACTGGTTCCTAAGCACCCAATTGGGTCCAAGTCTACTAGTACAGGTCCAGAACTAATAGTGTGTACTAGTGTTTTTCTAAACACACTCAATGCTAATTTGAGCAATAAGGAGGTATTGAAAAGTTTACAGTTGAGAACTAGTACTGGTGATCTTTGTACTAGTTAAGTACTACTTATGTACTAGTTCCATCTCCGACAGGGATGTTTTCCTATTCAAAAAAAAGCAATAGTGTCCATAAAACAATACACAGTGATGGGAATCAAAAATGTTTTAATGGTGACCGCTGTGCAGAAAAAGTACCAAGTGATTTAAATGGTATTAAAAAGTATTTTTTGTATGTAGATTTACTATAAACTTGTAAAATTGTATTTAAGCATTTATATTTTTTGCATACATTTGTTGTAAATGTGCATACACCAAGCGAGGTTTTGATACCATTTAAAGCCTTTTATATGTTTCACATTTCCATTGTGTGCGTATATGCGTTTGTTTATTTTATACATCTAAGCATATGTACTTTTCGCTTATAGTACATTCCGCTTAAAGGCCCAAAACGGATATAAGCCAAAACTGTCATATTCACATGCAAATTTTTTCGAATTTCATACAAGCTATTTGTCTTGAGGTCCATTTCGCTTGTAGTCCATTTTCGTTTAAAAGCCACTAAAATGTCCGCTTATAGTCCACTATGTTTCTTATATTTTTTTACTCAACTGGCAACATGTTTTTATTTATATTTTTTGTAACCTGGCATTTACACATGCCACTGCCAGTTCGAAAAACTCAAAACATTCACATTTGTTTTACTTATGTAAACCATTTCCATAAAAATATGCCTGTATGATTAACTCGGTAACTCTATTTGGTTTTTTGGTACTTTTTTTTAATTTGAAAAGTAAAAATATTATCTCAAGTGGACGCTTCAACGACATTTTGAAAATGAACTCGCAGTGGCATGTGTAAACACAAACGTCAATGGCATGAGATTCGACTATTTCGAACAAATTTTCTTTGATAATCTGTTACAACAAACTTCATAAAAATATTAGAGTTTTTTATATAGACGGTGAAGACCCCATGTAAAGAACCAATAAAATTGATATATATGTTGTGTTTGATTTCGTCATCCAAAGAATTAAAATGAATCTCATACTTAAGGTTTATGAAGCATTGAAATTATTTACTTTTTTGTTTGAATTGTAAGTTTTTAAAGCCTTTGAATTAATTTTTAGAAAAAGATTATTGTTTTTACTATTTATTTAAATTAAATTAAATCAATATTTGGATATGTTTTAAATAAACCTTTCTTTTGTTTATTTTTTATTGAAGATAATAATTTTTATATAGTCGAAATGTGAATTATACAAGGTTTCACTTATTATCCAAAAATGGCTTATAAAAAATCGGTTATAGTCCAAATTCGCTTATAGTCCACAAAAGTTGTGAAATCAAAAATCAAAATATGTTGTATTGTAAGTTGTTTTGTCACAATTGCATAGCTATACTGAAAAAAGTACAAAAATAAAACAGCAAAAATACCCGCATTCCATGTAGCATACAAGCCGCTCATCACTGTTTTACAAATGTCAAGTAAAAACGGTATGAAATTCTATTTTATAACCAGATGTTTATAATGGTTTTTGTTTAAAGATGTCAAAAGCTGTTTTCATTTTGCTTAAGTTAATTCCAAATTGCTAATTGAGTTAGCTTAATTGTGTATGTGCCCTGCGGGAAATTGGTGTCAATTGGTCCAACAGACTGGTCCTGGGATTTGTGAAAATAGAACAAGTACAAAAAGAAAAGACTCATGACCAGTGAAAGAAGAACCAATCCCTTAACTGGTTTATAAAGATCAAAAAGGTAGAAAAAGTAATGAATTACAGTACAGTCTTAACTGGTGCTGTGACACATTTTTTGGTAATTTCTAAAATTTGGCTCTTAAATTTAATTCTTGGACTAGTTTTATTGAAATAATACTACATTTTATTGAAATATTACTACATTTTAGTAAGTGACACTAAGCAGGTTCATTGAGAATAGATCTGTGATTGGTCAAATGGTGTCAATTGACCCCCTCCAATGACAACCCCATGTAAAAGTGATAGGTCTTATTCATATAAAGTGTTAGAACTAGGACCGGTCCCTACCACCAAACACCTATCACGGGACTACTTAAGTGTCAGTTCGCTTCCCTCTAGGGTGTGAACAGAAAGAAAATGATGCCAATAAACCGAATATTGACTCAATAAAAAAGGTATATCCGAACACCCCAATAAACAATTGTATGATTTTGCGAAGCACTAATGGTACATTTAAAAAAATAAGCGCACAATTATGCGCTACGCAATAAGGCATACAGAAATGCAGTAAAGTATGTGAAAGAACTCTGAACAACTTTTATAAAAAAAAACAAAATTTCAAGTGCTACGGCATTCCCTTACTACGAAGCAGGTTTGTAAGGGAGAATACTAAAAAATAACTGTATCAAAACATTCAGGTTGTAAGGCCGATCGGTACATACAACAATTCTTATATGCGCTTAATAATGCGCTTTATGTGTCAAAAATGTATTGCTTCAAAGTGGGAACTCGCCATATAAAATTCATGTCTTCCGTCAGCGCAATGGTAAGCGAAACGTTTATGTTTCTCCCTTACAAACCTGCTTCGTTGGAAGCTGCATTTTTTATTGGGACGGTATTAAGGTGTAAAATAAGTTTTTGATTTTATTTCGTATTTCGTAAAAATAAGCTTAATACTTCTATATCAGGAATGTTAAAGTTGGTACACTTGTACCGTGGTACTACCGTGACTCATTTGTTACAATATTAAAATTTTTCTTAGTTCCCTCTTTTTGAATTTTTAGTGTAGCAAACAAACTGTTGAGTCCTTTTCATTGTATTTATGATGTACAGCAAATCGTTAACGTAATGGGCGCTTAACGACTAGTATTTTGGTGCATAGAGCGCTTAGTCCCCTTTTACAATGTGGTAAGTGAATACAGACAGACAAAGTTTGTCGGTACCTAAGTGAGCGACTCTGTATGTGTGACACAATTTACTCTTTTCCTCTCTCGAAGTTTTAATGTGGCTCCATAAATTAACTCCCAACAACACTGGCCTTGAAAGCGTGATGGGGGTGCATGGATTAGGCAGGAGAACTGAAAACGGGGAAATGTTTGTGAACATGTGTGCGGAAAACAGCCACACAAAAAAAAGCACAAAACAACCTGGGCATCACCTGATCATGTTACAGAGAATCAAATAGATCATATAGCTATCTCTAGGAAATGGCGTGGCTCACTGTTGGATGTGCGAAGCAAAAGAGGTGCTGACATATCTAGTGGCCACCACCTACTCATTGCAAGCGTGCGTATAAAGCTAGCAGCTGTAAAAAAGACAGCCCCATGTGTATCAAAAAGGTTCGATGTAAATAGACTGAAAATCCTTTCTGTCTCATCGAATTACGTAAGTTCCTTAAACGAATCGTTGTTAACAACAACATGTTTATAAATGCAGCCACAGAGCATATAGGTCTTAAATCAATTAGACGTAAAGAATGGATATCTGATGAAACATGGCGAATCATAAATGAAAGGAAAAATCTTAAAGCTGCACTTAATTCTGCTATAACGAAAAACGAAAAGTCAACCCTTCAAAACCAACATGCTACCCTTGATCGCGAAGTAAAACGCAGTGCCCGTAGAGACAAACGTGCATGGACGAATTCCATAGCACAAGAAGCGCAAGCTGCAGCTGAAACATACCGAACTAGTGACTTATATCGGCTCACTAAAAAGTTAACGAACAACTGTACGTCAGTCTCCACCAAACCTATAAGGGATAACTCCGGCACACTCATCACCTCTAAAGACGAGCAACTTGAACTCCTCACGTCCTCAGATAAATCCCGCAATATGTGATTGTATTGATCATAATACACTTTTAAATATCAGCATTACTCCTCCAGTAATGTCTGAGATTATTCTTGCCATTAAATCGCTTAAGAACAATAAAAGCCCTGGCCGCGACAATATTTCTTCAGAACTACTTAAGGCAAACACTAGAACGACGGCAGAACTGATCATACCTATTATAGAAGAAATATGGACAACAGAGAGAATTCCAAACGAGCTTAAGGAAGACATTATTGTTAAAATACCTAAGAAAGGTGACTTAACAAATTGCAACAACTGGCGGGGAATCACTTTACTAAGCATGTTGAATAAAGTTTTATCTCACGTTATAAACAAAAGGTTAACTGACAAATTAATGCCAAATCTGAGAAAACAACAGGCTGGATTTTGCCCTAAAAAGTCATGCGTTGACCATATAAACTCTTTGAGAGTAATCGTAGAGCAGTCAGTTGAATGGAGGTCGCCTCTATATATTATATTTATTGACTTTGAGAAGGCATTCGACACCCTGGAACATAATGTTATCTGGAATGCTCTCGAATGTAAAGGGGTACCACGTAAACTCATCCAACTAATAAAAAGTATGTATACTGGGGCAAGCTGCCGAATTCTACACGATGGCATGCTTAGTCGTAAGATTGGGGTTGGTACTGGCGTTCGTCAAGGGTGTGTGATGTCTCCGCTCCTGTTTAATATAGTGCTGGATAGTGTAATGCACCAGGAAATGCGGGGAAATCGCGGTATCGAATGGGGGCTGAACGAAAGGCTGGAAGACCTTGAATACGCAGACGATATATGCCTTCTCTCTCATAGCTATACAGACATGGACGCACAACTAAGACGTCTTACCTACATATCAGAGAAAGCCGGATTAAGAATCAATATTAAAAAGACCAAAGTTATGAGAATAAATTCTGAAAACTCGAATCCCTTTCTAATAAATAATGAATTATTAGAACAAGTTGAAACATTCTGTTATCTCGGAGCTGTAATAAATCGAACTGGTGGATCGAGTGAAAACATTGTAGGCCGAATAAAAAAGGCCACACAATCCTTCGGCCAGCTCAGCAAAGTATGGAAATCGTCCTCATTATCACGCCGCGTTAAAATCAACACTAATGTAAAGTCAACTCTTTTATATGGATGCGAAACTTGGAACGCTGCCTCCCGAGATATTAACACATTGCAAGTTTTCGTAAATAAATGTCTCCGAAGAGTTTTACGAATCTTCTGGCCAAGAACCATCTCAAACAACAATCTGTGGGCTGAAACACGACAAATACCGTTGTGTGTAGAAATTCAGAGGAGAAAGTGGAACTGGATTGGACACACACTCCGTAAGCCACAGTCCGATCTTGCCAGGAATGCTATCGAATGGAACCCGCAGGGAAGTCGCAGAAGAGGCCGACCAGCACATACACGGCGTAGGCAAATTTATAGCGAGGCTAAAAAAATGCTCAAAATCTGGAGTGAAGTAAAAAATATTGCGATGAACAGATTTGAATGGAAGAAGTTTGTTGAGGCCCTATGCTCCTTATAGGATCGAGGGGAATATATATATATATATAAATTAACTCCTAAAAATTGTATTTCAGGTAAAACAAGTAGTTTGTACCTCTTCTAGTAAAAACGTTCCCGAATGGAACTGAAAATTTGTATTCAATCAATAATCAATTTAGAGCTTTAGCTGACGTCGAGCAACTGCAGTCGTTAAAAACTGAAAACATTTGCAGTTTTTGTTCGCCAGTAGATCATTTACAAAATGAGTTGAATGTCCATATGTTTCCTGAGAGTCGTTGGAATTTTATCCATTCCACATTCGTCTGCAAATGTAGAAAGAGTTTTTTCTTTTCAAAATATAATAAAAACTAAGGAAAGAGACAGACTACATGTGTCAACATTATCAAGTCTCATTAAAACAAAGGATAAGTTAGGATCGATAAATTAACTAAACTTAACTAAACATATAAGTACCAAATTTTTATAAGACTTTAACGTAACTTGTTTTTATTCATACACAAAGTGTATTTTAGTTTAAATCATAATAAATCAAGGAAATATCTTTTTAATGTCAATTAAATGGACTCTACTCGAAATAAAATTTAATGAAATTAATGTTTAAATATTATTTCTGCCATGTGGCCGCCACTGCTGGCGCGCAGAAGGCGTAAACTGGAATACCAATTTTCAACAACTTTTTGTAGCGTTTGTGGCCGCATTTCGCCGATAACTCTCCGAATGTTGATTTCCAGTTGTTTAATTGTTTGTGGTTTATCGACGTAGACAAGACATTACCCTAAAGAAAATAATCCAATTGGGTTAAATTACAAGATTTTGGTGGCCAATTTTTGGGCCAATACGTGAAATAATGTTTTCATCAAAAGTCAAAAAATTCCGTCCTGTTGGAACCACGAAAAAATTTCGAATTATGTTTTTTGACACTTTTCTCGGAGAAGGTCACATATACTTATAAATCAATGTTGTTGTGAGTATGAGTACATCAGAGCAGTTAAATTTTAGTTTTGTCTACCTCCCCATATTAAAAATACTTAAGGCTAGTTTACACGGTAATGCAATGTATTACTACATGTCTAAAAATGATGTAGAATGAGCATGAAAGCATATCATATAGGGATACAATATTTGACAAACGGTCGGTAAATGTTTATTTTCTCACGACACCAGAGCAGGCTTGCAAGAAGAATCCAAATTATAAGTGCTAAATCGAAAACAAAAAAGTGCTACATTGGTCAACAGTAAAAATAAAAATGCTAGTTTTGTAACATTAATTATATGTAACATTATAATATAGTTTAAATAATTTTATTACAGCGGTTTCAAATTTCAATTATGTCATTTTTATCTTCCTCATATACCAACTCAATTTGGTACTTTTCAGATGAAACGATTTTTTTCAATATCGTACGATATGTTTAAAGTGTGGCAACAAACGTTTTCTAATTATGCACCTTCTTCTTTTTTTTTGCGTATAACTGAACATAATGGTTCTGTTTCCATTCTTGGTTACAGCAAGTTCCATCCAATAGGTCTTTGTACCAATAGGAGGTTGCCTCGCTGAACTTTCTGAATAGCTGATGGTTTTTTTTTCCCAATGCCTGAGAAAACATTAATTTGCTTCTCTAAAGCCGGACAATGATTTTTGTAGTGTGGCGAAATTATTAATAATTACTCATGATCAGAAAACCAGACTTCGCTCTAAGTATGGAAAAGCTTTGACCAATTCATATAAGTATTGCATATCACACTAATATCAGTTTTTTAAACATTTTTTCCACAAATAACATTTATTCAAATTTAATTTTATAGTAATTGTGATTTAAAAAAAAAATATGCTACGGTTTATTTTCGTCCAATGAAAAATCAGAAAGTGGAAGAAAAAGCAATTTTTTGATTTTGACTGCAGCTTTTTAAACCCTGTGGAATTTTTAATCATAATTAGGCTTTTGTCAGATAAACCGTCAACCTATCTAACAAGCAGCGAAATCGTTGCTTTCAAACCCCGAAGCAACGTTTAACAGAGTTTCTAGGGCCTATCTGTGCAGCATTATATTTGTTCTCCTTTACATTCTGTGGTTTGGATAGTGGGGTGAACAAATAAGTCTGCTTATATCCTGAGTTTCCCAACAAAATACATTTGAACCCTCCCCTTTAAGGTTTGATAGTTGAATCATTTAAAATACGGCAGTCATGAGTGGTAAAAGTTACATAAATTATGCATTTCTGAAATATAATTTACCTGAACATTCAGGGTGTAGTAACCGTTTCTGTTTATGTAATAGTTAGTTTAGTTTAGTTAATTGTTCTTTATTTTGAATTCATTTTAAGTAATCAAAATTGAACATACGACTATGACATGACGTCGTCTGTCGGAAAAGGTTATTATATATGTACATATAAAAAATTGTTTCATGTTACATAAAAACTAATAATTAAATTCAGTTATTAATAACTTTCTGTAGCCTATCGCATTTATAATATAGCGGGAAAAATATTTAAAATTGTCTTTACCATTTAGAATATTAATCAACTCATTTTCTGTTAAGATAGTTTTTTTTAAAGTTTTGGAATCTTATTTGTCCTAATATAGGACATTTGGCTATAAAATGCAGAATGTTTTCGGTTTCGTTTAGATTGCATATGGAGCATATACGGCGTCTGTTTTGCTGAAACCTTGTACCATTCCACTCAATTAAATCACATCTAGCTTTGAATATATAACTTAATTCTGTCATATTTCTAATTTCCAAATAAGATTGCGGCTCTATGTACTTCAGTTTTGAATAAAAACGACTTGTACTAGCTGCCTTATTTATGTAAGTACAACTCCATCTTCTTAATTTTTAAGCCGGTAATAATATTGCTTCGCAGAAG
Organism: Pollenia labialis; assembly: GCA_949318255.1. Classification (NCBI taxonomy): domain Eukaryota; kingdom Metazoa; phylum Arthropoda; class Insecta; order Diptera; family Polleniidae; genus Pollenia; species Pollenia labialis. The sequence continues at coordinate 58,785,625 of OX439143.1, forward strand.
TTCCCAACTTTCTCTTGTTACGCATTGTGATATTCCAGTTACGTTAACGTCTCTAGACAACGAGTCAATGTGCTCACACCAATACGTTCCTTTCTGTATTACATGTTTTGTAAGCTGGTTTGGTAGTCGATTATTATCGTATTCATATAACGTTTTTATGATATATTGTAGGTGTAGGTCGAGTGTGTAGATGTAATTATTTTCCATACCTGTTTCTAACATCAAAGCATATGTGGGTGTAAATGGTGGCAATTTCAAAACTTTTTTAGCAAAATATCGTTGTAGCTTATCTACGTCTTCAAATAACGAAAAACCCCATATTTGTGCACCATACGTTTGTATAGCACGGCATATTGATTTAAACAAGTTCCATTTTGCATTTAGACCTATATCTCTTTTGGCCAGAAAATCTTTCCACGTTACGTTTATGCAGTTTTTTGCCGACAAGTTTCTCTTGTCTAAGTGCTTTCTAAATGACATTTTTGTTGTCAATGTAACACCCAGATACGTGTACTCATTTACGACTCTTATAGGCGCTCCATTAAATATCAATTTTTCACGTTTAGAAATTCTGCCTCCTCTTCTAAATATCATCATTTCTGATTTGCTGAGATTTACTTCTAGATTCCACATTTTACAGTAGCTCTCAAGTTTATTAATCATATTTTGCATTGTCTGCTAGGACTACAATATCATCTGCATACATTGTAATCGAATATGCGTTGAGTATACATTTAATCCACCCCCTATAAATGAATGCAAGTCATTGAGATATATAGAAAAAAGAGTTGGAGAAAGCAAACATCCTTGTTTCATTCCTGAACCTGTATAAAATTCATCAGACACTTCTTCTCCATTCCAGACTTTAAATTTGGTATGACTATATATAGTTTCAATAATTTTACTCATTTTTGTTGAGACTCCAGTACTATAAAGTTTGTAAATAAGGAATTTTCTTGACACTTTATCAAGAGCTGCTCTGAAGTCTACAAAAAAAGCATATAGTTTTTTCTTTTCTTTAAACTTAAGGTGAGCAATTGCTGCTAATGTATATAAATTATCGACTGTTGAATAACCTTCTCTGAATCCTGCTTGGAACTCTGTTAGAATGTTATGTTTGTTCAACCATAAAGTTAGTCTTTTATTTAGTATGCCCATGAAAATTTTTGCAATTGCATTCATAAAAGATATTCCTCGATAGTTATTTACAATTTCTTTGTCACCTTTTTTATAAATTGGAAAAATTATGCTTGTAATGCATTTTTCGTCTAATTTAGCGGATTCAAATATAATGTTGTACGATTTTGCCAATTCTTCCAGAAACATTTCCGTTGTATTCTTAAAGAATTCGTAACTAACACGGTCTTCTCCTGGAGCCTTGTTGTACTTTGTTTTTGATAGTATGTAATGAACAAATTTTTGCTGTTTTTTTTTCTTTTCTTTTTCCTGTGCGGTTAGGGTTATGCCCAAGTTGTTATAAATCCCGCTAAGCGTCTTACGATATGGTATGTGTCTTGGCGAATATTGCCCGAGGTTTTCCGAGATAAAGGGACGAATGGAGCCATTGAAGCCACTAGCGTTCAGTCGGTTGGGGGAGTTCTTGTCCTAAATATCTCGCTTACCAAAAGGAAAAAAATGGCTACATAAATGTTAGTATAGACTCCAATAAAGGAAATAACTGGGCCAGAAAGTGATCTTTAAACGGAAAAGCTGGAAAATTATTCCTCGGTTAGACCAATATTAAATTTGGAAAAAAATAAACACAGACAATTTTGCTATATTCACTAACGTGTTGATCGTCTCTTCCTTGATGGCATTTGGAAGATACTCGCCTCATAACCCTCCCTGCCAGTGATCTCAGTGGCGAATGTATTCTTATTAAGATCCCCATTTTTCTGTGCCCATTTCTAACACATCACATAGTAAGAAAACTATTTAACCCCTTATTTTGCCATAATGGTATTCAATTTATTATCAAACAAACCGAGAAGATTTTATTCAAAGTTGCCTTAACTGCTTATACAAAAGAAACTTACATAGCTAATTTTTATTTTTAACTAAAATTCACGTAGCTTAAAATAAATAAAAAAAATAATTGTTTTTTTTCTTTTTCCTTTGTACAAAAAAAACTGTTAGGGGCTTATACTCAAAAATATTATCATAAAATCTTTCTTTTTCTACGAACAAAATAACGTGTTAACACACTAATAACCAGATCAACCTAGTGAAACTTGAAGTTTAATTAAAATCAATACCCTTAAGGGCTAAAAAATCACTGATGGTTTAAACGTTGGTTTAGTTGAACTAAACTTGAATTTATATGTAGTTTAAACTCAACAACTATAAATCAGTGTCCCATGTATTATATGTTGTTAAAAAAATAACATGTGGCAGCACTACGATATATCTTAGCAAATTCATATGGTCTGCATTGGTAGTTTAAACGCCCAATTTTATGCGTTTAAAAATGGTTTATCTCTTTGGTGATTTATAGATTTGTTGGTTTAAACACATTTTAAACCAAACAGAGAGTTTAACTCGCTCTGATTTTTTAGCCCTTATGGCTAATAAATCGCTGATGGTTTAAACGTTGGTTTAGTTGAACTAAACTTGAATTTATATGTTGTTTAAACTCAACAACTATAAATCAGTGTCCCATGTATTATATGTTGTTAAAAAAAAAACATGTGGCAGCACTACGATAAATCTTAGCAAATTCATATGGTCTGTATTGGTAGTTTAAACGCCCAATTTTATGCGTTTAAAAATGGTTTATCTCTTTGGTGATTTATAGATTTGTTGCTTTAAACACATTTTAAACCAAAAAGACAGTTTAACTCGCTCTGATTTTTTAGCCCTTAGAGTCGCAAACTTCCAAAACAAACATAAACCAACAAGGTTTCGCAACATGACAATAAATGTTCCTAACAAATGTTGCTAATTAATGTTGTCACTAATTATTACTTCGATCAATCTGGATGTTCATGTGATAAAACTACTCGATATACATACATAAATAGACATATTATTTCTCATCACTCACCAATTCATAACTGTAGGTATGCCGATGTGTTAAGCTTTTGTAGAGGCCTCTGCAACTGCTGAAGAATAAAAAGGTATGTATGAAGGTATGATTGTGTGTTAATAAATGATAATAGGTCTATTCCATGCATATCGTTGACAAATTATGTAATGTAAGCTAAATTAAAATTAGGGAAACAAAATTTAATAATATAACTTATCTTTTTAACCAAAACATAAACTTTAACGTGCAATATTAGATTTTAAGTTAGTTTAATTAGTGTTAAGAACGGGTTTTATTTCTTGCTGTTTTTTTTCAACTTTAAACGCATTGCCTTAGGTAGTTGTAAGCGGTTCTTCTATTTGTGTTTTCAACTATTTTTTTTTTCATTTACTATGCACGAGCAAAATTTATGTTGAGGTATTTATTAAATAATTTAAATGCACTATAGTTACAGGCACGGCTACAAGTCTCTACTACTTTAGGGATGATATAGGTGCGTCGCACCCTTTTCTTCTTATTATTTTATTTTATCGTTGATATAATGTTGATTTAATTTTAACTTTGAACTTAAACACTTCTATCTTCGTGGAGCTTCAATTGGTTATGATTTGCTGTAAATTTTTTCTTTACATTCAGTTGGGTTTTTTTCCTTCTTCTATCTCTCGAAATTCTGACTGCTATTGGAATGTGTAAATTCTCAAAGCACACCTTATTTCAAACATACCTAAGTTCAGCTTTTGGATGATCGCGCTCACCACACACAATACTACATACACCGGTATCAATAAAAGCACAGTGGTGGCTCGTTATATGAGTCCACCACGACGAAAATATTAAGATATGCCTGCAGATTCAAATTGAGCAACCTAAGATGTTGGTTTCCCAGAGAGTCCAGATAAAAAAATGGATGTAGAAGTACGGTTACTTTGAGGCAAATACACAATTTGGTATTCAGCTTCGAAATATTGCTGAAAGTCCAGTAGCTCGCAGTTTTCTATGGGAATTAAGATTAACTACATATTTTCATCACCAATGTAATAAAAGTATTGTACCTTTACTCTTTTGAGTGTAATGCTGAATTCCGAAAAAGAAACACTGTATTCTGGAGTGATGTTAACTAGACAACATCAATCAAATTAAATTAAATTCTTGCAACTGAATGTACTTAATTTATTTTTCAAAGACTTAATAAAATATTGCAAGCGTAATGATGTTAAGTGTTGGAAGTTAACCGGAAAAAGAATTTTGTCATCAGAAAATGGCTATTATAACACCTCTGTTTAAGTGTTGCTGACATATTATTGCCAGATCTTGAATGAATCCTTTGCCAGATTTATTCAACTTCATGGAAATTATTTTCCAAAATGATAAATTTGGGTACACTTTTTTTTTTTAGAAGCAACAAGAATTTAATTGTGTACATGTTATTTTTTTTTTTTTTTTTTTAGAGTACATCTGTTGGAATAATAATTCTATAGTATAAAATAGTATTTTTTTTATACCGTACTGATTGTATAAAAATAATGATTTGTTCGTTTTCTTTTACGTTCTGCGAAATCCTTGCTACAGCAAGCGATCATGTTACAGGATCTCTTGGTGTCCTAACGACATTCTATATTGCCTTATAAACTGTAAAATTTCATAAATAAAAAAAATTATTGATCCGATTATATTCTCCCTTTTCCTTTTTCTTTTCTTGGCAATTTCGGGAATGTTGTAACCATTTATAACAGGATCAACATCATATTAGCAAATCAAAGGCAATCTGCTTTACAAAAAAATTACAACATTTAGATATGGGTATGCATTACTAGCAACAGGAATATCTCTGTCTGTATTTATAAAAATTTTTAAATTTATCAAAGGTTTAAAGAACAAATTTGCTATGAACATCCTTAATAAACGTTTGTTAAATTTCTTAGTCGTTTATGAATAAGGGGGGGGGGGGGGAATTATGATCAACAGGTGAGTGCTGACGAGAATTAGCGGTTTAGTGAAATCGGTCTAGTTGGGGTGGGGGGGTATGAGTGCCAACGTATTTTAACAAGCAGTTTGACCAGTTGTGTTAATGCAACTCAATAAACGACGACATACCTATAAATAATTTTTCCATATAAGGTACATACTTATTTTATATGTTTTTTAAACGTATTTAAGTATTAAAAGTAAAATCAAATTTAGGAAAAGGGAAAAGAAAAAACACCTACATTACAAACCGCGTAATCCTGGTATTAACCAAGAGGATTAAGAGGACGGATTATGCACGAAGATCTTTTGCGTGGTAGGTGCCTAACAGTTTTCCATTTTCATCTTCTAAAATATAGTAACTATTGCCTACTTTTTGTTTTACTTTCGATTTCAGAAAAGTTGGCGCTAACTTAGAATTGAATTTCTTTTCCAGATTTGACTGCGCAAAATTTCTTCGATACACATATTGTCCGACGGCGTATGAAATCGGTCTTGCCCTCAAATTATATTGACTTTTATTCCTTTCATAAGCTTTGTCAATATGTTTTCGAATATTTTGGTGCAGTAGCTGAAGTTGGTCGTCTCGTTCTAAATTAATCGACGGTTCATTAAGGACATTTAAGTTCCTTAGTAATGCATATGTGCTGCCATGGGTAACCATTTCTTGCCCGAATACGGCATGATAGGGAGAGCATTGAATTGTTTGGTGGACCGAATTCCTCAAAGCACAGCTGATATAGCTTAAATTTTTATCCCACAAGGTTTGATCTTTTTTCAGATATGATCTAATGCCAGCGATGATAGATCTATTCACTCTTTCTGAGGCGTTGGATTGCGGGGAATATATTGCCGTATATGTATGCTGTATACCAAGTTCAGTCAAAAATAAGTTGAACTCGTTGGCCTTAAACTGTGAGCCATTGTCACTTACTAACGTCTCCGGAGTACCGTAAATATGGAATTTATGTTCTAAAAGATACTTTTGAATAATAGAAGACGTAAATTTTTTAAGGGGATATAGCCAATGAAACTTAGTCAGATGGTCAAGAACAATCAATATGCCAACATGTCCCTGTTTGCTCCTAGGGTATGGCCCTAAAAGGTCAACATATAGTCTTTGAAAGGGCCTTAAAGTTACGACTTGGTTACCCATATTGGGTTTTAAAGAGGTATTTGGAGCTTTGCACTCCTTACAAGTTTCGCAAGAATTAATGTATTTACGGACGTCGCGTACCATTCCTGGCCAATAAAACTTTCTCCGTATTAGTTCCAAAGTTTTTACCATGCCCCCATGTGCCGCAATTGCAGAATTGTGAAATCGACAAATTAAATCATTCGTTAAATTTTGAGGTACCCACAGTTTCCAAGATTCGTTCTCTTCCATCGCTTCTCCACTATAATGATTTGTTCGAATATAGACAAAATTATCAAGAACTGTAATATCAGGATATTTTGAAGGATGTTCACGTACTTTTCCCTGTAGGCCAATATAGTCCTGATCCCGGAAATGTGGTGAAGACAAATCAATTTCGGGTTCTGTTAATTCTAAGGATGAAATTTCCTCGAACGGAATCCTTGATAAGGCGTCCGGTACCACATGGTCCTTTCCCTTTCGGTGGCTAATAGTGAACTTATATCCCTGCAGTTTCCACACCCATCTCGCCAACCTTCCGGTCACCTCCTGTTGTCTCATTAACCACACTAAGGAGGCGTGGTCAGTTACGACTTCAAATTCTTGAAGCTCAAGATAGCACCTAAATTTCCGAATCGCCTCTAGTGCCGCCAAACATTCGCGTTCGGTGACACTATAGTTGCGTTGGGCAGAGTTCAGTTTTTTTGACATAAAAGCAATCGGTTTTTCTTGACCATCATCATCGTACTGCACCAATACAGCACCGATTCCGAAGTCACTGGCGTCGCATTGTAAGTAAAACTTTTTCGAGAAGTCAGGATTTGACAGGACAGGCGCAGATGTGAGTAGATTTTTTATCATTTCAAATGATTTTTGAGCCTCTGGAGTCCAGGTGAATTTTCTTTTTGTGGTTAGAACATCAGTGATGGGGCACACTATGGTAGAGAAATTTGATACAAATCTTCGGTACCAACCCGCTAGTCCAAGGAAACCGCGTACCTGTTTTAAATTACCAGGTACAGGCCAATTTCGAATTGACTCTACCTTATCGGGATCTGTCCTAATACCCCCATTCCCAATGATATATCCTAAGTAATTAACCTCCGTAACACAAAATTTTGATTTTGCTACGTTCAAAGTTAGATTAGCCCTCTTAAACTCCTCGGCAATTCGAACAAGGATCGACAAATGGGAACTAAAATCTTCTGACACAATTACTAAGTCATCTTAATAACCAATCACGGAATGTCGCAGGTCGGGGGGTATAAGGCTATCCATCAGGCGGCACATAGTGGATGGCGCATTACAAAGCCCGAAGGGCATAACTACAAATTGATATAGCGATCTCCCCGGGACTGTAAACGTGGTCAATGGCTTAGCTTCCTCCGTTAAACCTATTTGCCAGTAGGCATCTTTTAAGTCGAGTTTGGAGATTAGGTTTGCCTTCGGCAATCGGGAAAAGATACCCTCGATATTGGGCAACGGGTAAGCATCCTTCTTGGTTACTGCGTTCAATTTTCGTGCGTCAAGGCAAAGCCGAATTTTATTCGGTTTAAGCACCAGCCTCATTGGCGAGCTCCAAGGCGAGGAAGACGGCTCAATAACTCCCAATTCCAGCATTCGGTCTATTTCTTGAAACATCAATTTTTCGACTGCCGGGGACACGGGATAAAATCTTTGTTTAACAGGTTTAGCCTGTCCAACATCTATTGAGTGTTCGATCAAACCGGTCCGACCTAAACCCTGTTTTTCGAAGTTAGGAAAAAGATCAATAATGGCGGAGAGTTGCCGTTTCTGACTAGCAGATAGAGGATACTCAAAATTTAAGTCAGAGTCAGATTTGGTTAATATTGGCTTAGCATTTGACAATTCGGATATGATTTGTGGTGGACTTTCTCCCAGGCTGGTGCAGATAATATTATCAAAAATTTGGGGAGCTAAATCAAACGTTTTCCAAAAATCGATTCCTAGTATGAGTCGTTGGGTTATTGAGGGGACAATAAGTATTTTTAATTTTTTCACAATATCTTTAAATGTTACATCGACGTACAAATATCCCAGGACATTTTGTTTCCTACCATCGGCAGTTTTCACAAATTTGTTTAAAGGACAAAACTCTTTAAAATTGGAAAAATCAAAAGAAGCTAAATTTGACCCTATGCAAGAAACGTTGGCTCCTGTTTCCAAGAGACCAAATTCGAAGAACGTTAAGAATTTTACAGGGGCATAGAATCGTTTATCGAACGTGTTGTTAACTATAGATGATATAACATATTTTGAGAGTATTTTTCGATTTTTGAAATATGTATATACGTAATCTTTTTAAAGAACGTTTTTGTTTTGACGAATGGCAGTAATTTATGGTATTTATCTCAAAAATTCTCTTTCGGGCTTCTTCATATTTCTGATACCTAATATGGTAGGGTATTAACGGACGCAGTACTGGATTTCTCCCTTTTTCCAAATGTTTGTTCTGAAAGTTTTCGTCTTCATCATTCAGATCATTCAGAAAATTTTAATATTGTGGAGACCTATATTTTCGTTTTCTAAATAATTGATTTTTATTGGTAATTTTGACGACTGGTCGTCGGCGCTGATTGGTTTTTTGAAATATTAAGTTTTTTATGAATGCATTTTGAACACTGTGGCTTGTAAGTGTTCTTCATGCCACAGCCATAGCAAAATATATTCCGGGATTCAATACAGTCTTCCCAATGATGACCGGGCTGATCACAGTTCCAACATTTAACCGTATAAGTCGATTGTTGGACTGCATCGACTGATAGCTCCTGCTCCTTTTGGGGATCAGTTACATTTATATCATTTGAACATTCAACCTCAGAAATGTGACGTCTGATATGGAAATTTACGGGAGGTTTATTTGCGTTATTCTTACGAAAATATTCAGTGTCCATAAGTTGTTCTCTCATCTGGACCAATTTTCTAAGATGAGCAATTGAGTACACAGGAACATAAAGTAGCTCGTGCCGAATTTCCGGGCGGAGGTTGCGTGTCAATATCTCTACCAATTCAGATTCGGGGATAGGGGTAGCTAATCGATCTAGCATGGCACATATAGATTCATAGAAGGCTTCAAAACATTCGTTAGATTTCATTTTCCTATTCCTGATCTCCTCATGTATATCAAAACTCGATTTAAAGTCTTTGTACTGGTACTTGAGTGCTTCACAAAACTCACTCCATTCAACAACTTCCACTTGCTTGTGGTAGCGCCAGTACCAATCTCGCGCACGACCTGCCAGCAAGATATGTAAGTTTTTACAAATTAGCGTAAAGTCATTATTAAAATTCTCTCTCGTCAGGCATCTTACTCTATAGAGAAACTCATCGACTGAAATTCCATTGCTGGATCCATCAAATTTGATGTGCCAATTTTGTATGATTGACGTTATCTTATCTGCACGGATGGCAAAATTTTCATCAAAAGATGTGGGATGCAAGTGGTGGCGAGAGTCTGAAGGGGTTTGAAAAAAACTTGCAACATTTCGACCACGAGTTCGAGGATGCTGTGTTTGTTGCTGCCGGTTTTGATTACTGAGAATAGACTGAGTTGGTGGAACCAAATTAAGATTTTGCAACAATCGTGTCATAGTGTTTTCTATTATAAAACTTAAATTTGAGTAATCTATATTTTATGAATCGTTACCATTGCCGATTCTATGATTATTGTGTGGCCTGTTAGAATCCGAAAGGGAAGGGATATTATTCGGTTGGGTTTGATTTATCTGAGTGAGTGCATCTTCAATCGGGACATTTGCCTCTGAGTGTGTACTATAATTATAAGATGGCGTAAGGGGTTCAGGGAATAAACTTTTGGCGTTGCCCCGAGTATTATAATGCTTTGATATAGCGCCACGGGGCCGACCACGGCCAGCATTTTTAGGTTTTTCAACAAGCTGTAAAGGTTCATGTATAATTTTTGCCTTTAATTCTGCTAATGCACATGGCCGTTGGCATGTAGGACATTCCGAAGAGCTGGCCAAATGATTTTCAATACAATTGCGATGAAATGCATGATTGCATTCATAAATGATTAGACACTCCTGGCCGTCAAAAAATTTGTCCTTACAAAGTATGCATGAATTATCATTGTGGGTTAGGGCAGCAACTGGTTGTTGCGAGGGTGTAGGCGGAGGGGGAGATCTCTCCATCATGTTGAAAAAAGTTTGAAATGGCAACTACAAAAAAAAATCTTCCCAAATTTTACAAAAAAAATTTAAATAACTACTAAAATTAAACGTGGAGATTCTGAGATAAACAAATTTCAAAAATCAAACGAAAAATTTTTTTTTATCTTTATTTAGAATTTCCGTATTGACTAAGAGCAGACTTTTAATTTAATTTCTAGCGATATCAAGTCTAACTGCGAAGTTCTTAAAAACAAATATTTGAAGAGGAAACCATTCATATTATTTACGAATAGTTTGAATATAATGTTTTAGAAATTGCTACTGAAATTGTGTCAGTACATTCCAACTAAGTATTGGTATAACTGAAGTGATTTCGATGTATATTAATCAATTTCACAACCACAAAAAAACTTATAAAATTTCCAACTAACTAAATATATATAACAATGTCATTAAAAAAAAAATTGCTTTCTTACTTTTTGCGAGGTGACTAGAAAGGGCAAAAGAAATGATGAATACTTTTTAGTGAATATGGAACCCGAACTAAACTTTACCTATGGAGTTCAACAAATTTATACGCAACTTCTGAATATGCAACAAACCGATATGCTATTATACCTTTATCCCTAACTTAAACTTATTTTGCGGACAATGAATCGCAGACACCCAGCCATTACATCGTAGATCCAGAAAACAAGGATATCGATAACTAAGTTACGATATTCCGAAAGCTGCGCAACAATTTTACAAACTGCTACAAAATTATTCGCCTTGTTATACCTATTCCTCTATAAACAAAAGTATTCTTATCACAGTATTGGTCAATATATCCGATCCTAAAATCCTCAGATATTTGATATCCAAATAACTAAAAAAAAATTATTTGAGAACTAGAGTTCAAGGAATTACAAAATTAAGAATTTTGCATGTTAAAATAAATTTAATTAGTTAACATATGGTCATGGTTTATGGCAAAGAAAATTTAATACAGTGTTTAATACCAAATTTTTCTCTGGCCCCACGTTGGGCGCCAATTTATGTAATGAACAAATTTTTGCTGTTTTTTTTTTCTTTTCTTTTTCCTGTGCGGTAAGGGTTATGCCCAAGTTGTTATTAATCCCGCTAAGCGTCTTACGATATGGTATGTGTCTTGGCGAATATTGCCCGAGGTTTTCCGAGATAAAGGGACGAATGGAGCCATTGAAGCCACTAGCGTTCAGTCGGTTGGGGGAGTTCTTGTCCTAAATATCTCGCTTACCAAAAGGAAAAAAATGGCTACATAAATGTTAGTATAGACTCCAATAAAGGAAATAACTGGGCCAGAAAGTGATCTTTAAACGGAAAAGCTGGAAAATTATTCCTCGGTTAGACCAATATTAAATTTGGAAAAAAATAAACACAGACAATTTTGCTATATTCACTAACGTGTTGATCGTCTCTTCCTTGATGGCATTAGGAAGATACTCGCCTCATAACCCTCCCTGCCAGTGATCTCAGTAGCGAATGTATTCTTATTAAGATCCCCATTTTTCTGTGCCCATTTCTAACACATCACATAGTAAGAAAACTATTTAACCCCTTATTTTGCCATAATGGTATTCAATTTATTATCAAACAAACCGAGAAGATTTTATTCAAAGTTGCCTTAACTGCTTATACAAAAGAAACTTACATAGCTAATTTTTATTTTTAACTAAAATTCACGTAGCTTAAAATAAATAAAAAAAATAATTGTTTTTTTTCTTTTTCCTTTGTACAAAAAAAACTGTTAGGGGCTTATACTCAAAAATATTATCATAAAATCTTTCTTTTTCTACGAACAAAATAACGTGTTAACACACTAATAACCAGATCAACCTAGTGAAACTTGAAGTTTAATTAAAATCAATACCCTTTAGAGTCGCAAACTTCCAAAACAAACATAAACCAACAAGGTTTCGCAACATGACAATAAATGTTCCTAACAAATGTTGCTAATTAATGTTGTCACTAATTATTACTTCGATCAATCTGGATGTTCATGTGATAAAACTACTCGATATACATACATAAATAGACATATTATTTCTCATCACTCACCAATTCATAACTGTAGGTATGCCGATGTGTTAAGCTTTTGTAGAGGCCTCTGCAACTGCTGAAGAATAAAAAGGTATGTATGAAGGTATGATTGTGTGTTAATAAATGATAATAGGTCTATTCCATGCATATCGTTGACAAATTATGTAATGTAAGCTAAATTAAAATTAGGGAAACAAAATTTAATAATATAACTTATCTTTTTAACCAAAACATTAACTTTAACGTGCAATATTAGATTTTAAGTTAGTTTAATTAGTGTTAAGAACGGGTTTTATTTCTTGCTGTTTTTTTTCAACTTTAAACGCATTGCCTTAGGTAGTTGTAATGCGGTTCTTCTATTTGTGTTTTCAACTATTTTTATACCCTTCACCTCAGGTGGAAAAGGGTATATATAAGTTTGTCATTCCGTTTGTAATTTCTACAATATTGATCTTAGACCCAATAAAGTATATATATTCTGGGTCCTTATGGGGAGAGAAGATGATTTAACGATATCCGTCCGTCTGTCCGTCTGTCCGTCTTACGTTTGATATGTGTTTTCCGGAGACTCCAGACATGATAGCGGCTAGGTTGTTTTACATTTATGTCACATATAGTCTACCATCGGTTGCTAGTAAAATTCAGCAAGATCGATCCACAAATGGCTGAGATATGAGCAAAAAATCACGACTACCTCTAATATTTTCCAAAAATCCCTTGTGGTTGTTGTAATTTTATTACTTTTTGCTGTATATCTGGGGAACGGCAAAAGCCAAAGTTTCCAAATTAGGTACACACATTTAGGTAGCCAATACACACCATCCTACAAAATGTGGGCGTGGTACCTCCCGTACAAAAAAAAATTAAAAATTGTATAAAAACCTAAATTTTAGGGCTGCCATATGTCCTATGGATATGACTTTTATACCAATATATCGAAAATTTTTAATAGAACATATTTTATAAAAAATTCAGAAAAATCGGTTCAGATACAAAAAAGTTATGACCAAAATTAATTTTTTTTTTTTTGAATAACCACTTTCGGGAACCATAGATCTCTCCGAGTCCAAGCTTTATAACACAAGTAAATGGTAAATTTCTTCTTAAACACTTCGGTATATAAATCTGTCAAATCGGTTAAAAAATTACTGAGTAATAATCAAAATACTGAAATCCCAAAAATTACTCTTTTTTTATAATTAAGTTTGTTTTTTTTATAATAAAGTTTGCTTAATTATATGTACATATATGTAGGTATATATACATATATGCCTATAAGCCAATTTAATGGAAATATTATTTTTAAGCACGTTGGTATATAAATCTGCCAAATCGGTTAAAAATGGTTAAGTTATGTGCTAAATACACCAAAAAAGGATTGAAAACATTAACTAAAATTTTAGAGCTGTATTATGACCTATTCATACGTTTTAGATATTAAAATATCGGAAATCTTTAGAAGAACACAATATCGGAAATCTTTAGAAAAACTCGGAATATCGGTAAAAAAAAAGTAATGTCAACAATATAGTTTTTTTTTTAATACCTATTTTCGGGAACCATAGAACTTCCCGACCACAAGTTTTATCACCAAAGTAAATGGTAATTTTATACTTTAAGATGTCGGTATGACCAAATACTGAAATTAGATCAAAACTAAACGTGCTATATATTAATTTAACTTTTAATATATTTAATAGCACGCAATCATGTGCAAATAATTAAATAAAACTAAACGATATATATTTTATAAATATACATGTATATATACATATATTTAAATATATATATATAAACTTCTGTTCTTTTCATGGTGAAGGGTATATAAGATTCGGCATAGCCGAATATAGCACTCTTACTTGTTATAATAAACTTTGTTAAAATATATGTATGCAAGTGTATATAAATGTTTATATATAAATATAACTTAAGTAAATGGTAAAATTCTTCCTTAACACGTCGGTATATAAAAATATCAAATCGGTTAGACAATGGGTAATTTATGAGCAAAATACTCCGAAAATGGGCCAAAAAACATCAAAATTTTTATAAAAACCTAAATTTTAGGGCTGCCATATGTCCTATGTATATGACTTATATACCAAAATGTCGGAAATTTGTATTAGTTATAACCGAAATGCTGGGGTCTAATCACCGCATACGATATCGAGCAAAATTCATCGAAATTATTTATTTTGGTATCTTGAAACTCGATATCGAATGAAATGTATTTAATTTGAAATAATAGCATTCGACATCGAGTAACTCGACATTACATTTATCGAGTTTTCATTCGATACGCCAGTGTATATCGTATGCAAAAAAATTCAATAGTTTATTCGATACGATAGTATCGAATGCGGTGATTAGACCCCTGAATTCCCGAAAATTACTCTTTTTATAGCCTTCACCGAAGGTAAAATAGGTATATATAACTGTAATTTCTACAATATTGATCATACACCCCATAAAGTATATATATTCTGGGCCCTTACCAAAAGCGAAGTTCAAAACCGGTTGTCTCTTATTTAAAAAAAAAATATTTACCAGTTTTATTTAGTTTTTGTCTAATTGCTATTTATTCTGCTCGCACAATGGTGAAGGGTATATAAGATTCGGCACAGCCGAATATAGCACACTTACTTGTTTTTTTTCATTTACTATGCACGAGCAAAATTTATGTTGAGGTATTTATTAAATAATTTAAATGCACTAGAGTTACAGGCACGGCTACAAGTCTCCACTACTTTAGGGATGATATAGGTGCGTCGCACCCTTTTCTTCTTATTATTTTATTTTATCGTTGATATAATGTTGATTTAATTTTAACTTTGAACTTAAACACTTCTATCTTCGTGGAGCTTCAATTGGTTATGATTTGCTGTAAATTTTTTTCTTTACATTCAGTTGGGTTTTTTTTCCTTCTTCTATCTCTCGAAATTCTGACTGCTATTGGAATGTGTAAATTCTCAAAGCACACCTTATTTCAAACATACCTAAGTTCAGCTTTTGGATGATCGCGCTCACCACACACAATACTACATACACCGGTATCAATAAAAGCACAGTGGTGGCTCGTTATATGAGTCCACCACGACGAAAATATTAAGATATGCCTGCAGATTAAAATTGAGCAACTTAAGATGTTGGTTTCCCAGAGAGTCCAGATAAAAAAATGGATGTAGAAGTGCGGTTACTTTGAGGCAAATACACAATTTGGTATTCAGCTTCGAAATATTGCTGAAAGTCCAGTTGCTCGCAGTTTTCTATGGGAATTAAGATTAACTACATATTTTCATCACCAATGTAATAAAAGTATTGTACCTTTACTCTTTTGAGTGTAATGCTGAATTCCGAAAAAGAAACACTGTATTCTGGAGTGATGTTAACTAGACAACATCAATCAAATTAAATTAAATTCTTGCAACTGAATGTACTTAATTTATTTTTCAAAGACTTAATAAAATATTGCAAGCGTAATGATGTTAAGTGTTGGAAGTTAACCGGAAAAAGAATTTTGTCATCAGAAAATGGCTATTATAACACCTCTGTTTAAGTGTTGCTGACATATTATTGCCAGATCTTGAATGAATCCTTTGCCAGATTTATTCAACTTCATGGAAATTATTTTCCAAAATGATAAATTTGGGTACACTTTTTTTTTTTAGAAGCAACAAGAATTTAATTGTGTACATGTTATTTTTTTTTTTTTTTTTTTAGAGTACATCTGTTGGAATAATAATTCTATAGTATAAAATAGTATTTTTTTTTATACCGTACTGATTGCATAAAAATAATGATTTGTCCGTCTTCTTTTACGTTCTGCGAAATCCTTGCTACAGCAAGCGATCATGTTACAGGATCTCTTGGTGTCCTAACGACATTCTATATTGCCTTATAAACTGTAAAATTTCATAAATAAAAAAAATTATTGATCCGATTATATTCTCCCTTTTCCTTTTTCTTTTCTTGGCAATTTCGGGAATGTTGTAACCATTTATAACAGGATCAACATCATATTAGCAAATCAAAGGCAATCTGCTTTACAAAAAAATTACAACATTAAGATATGGGTATGCATTACTAGCAACAGGAATATCTCTGTCTGTATTTATAAAAATTTTTAAATTTATCAAAGGTTTAAAGAACAAATTTGCTATGTTAAATTTCTTAGTCGTTTATGAATAAGGGGGGGGGGGGGCTTATGATCAACAGGTGAGTGCTGACGAGAATTAGCGGTTTAGTGAAATCGGTCTAGTTGGGGTGGGGGGGTATGAGTGCCAACGTATTTTAACAAGCAGTTTGGCAACTCAATAAACGACGACACACCTATAAATAATTTTTCCATATAAGGTACATACTTGTTTTATATGTTTTTTAAACGTATTTAAGTATTAAAAGTAAAATCAAATTTAGGAAAAGGGAAAAGAAAAAACACCTACATTACAAGTATATCTTTAATTTCTGTTGTGGTTATAGGTTCATCTCAATCGTTATCACAATTAAACATTGCTGCATACATAACATCGCTTGAAGTTTGTGGCGGATTTAATAACTCGCAAAAGTATTGCTTAAAATCATTTGCTGAAATTCCCGGTTTCGACTGAATTTCTTTGTTTTTAATTTCTTATATTCGATTCCATATATCCTTATTATTTCTCACCGTATTGATTTGAGTTTCTATTCTTTTATAATATTCAATTTTACTTTTTTCGCAAATATCCTTATATTTTTTGTTTTCAACTAAATATTTTTCTATATTATTTTTTGATGGGGTTTGACGAAATAATTTAAGGGCGTTGAAAGATTTAAAATTAAACCATTTATTTTCTTTTGTAAACAGGATTCTGTTGCTAGACGTGGTTGGGTTTGATACCTTTATGACTTCTACAAGATCTTGTAATTCCAGTACTTCTTTTCTTAGCTTACATAAAGTTATTTGATTATTAAGCTTTTCTTAGTAAATTTTCCCTTTTTCTCTCATCCCATTTTAGTTTTGATAGCAAATTCATTGGTTGCTCTAAATTTCTTCCTTTTATATTTATTGTAAGAGTTCAGACATATGATCAGACCATACTTTATTTTCTACCTTAAAACTTTCAATATTATCCAAGTTATCATAAGCTGAAGCACAGAAATCATTGACTGACTCGCCAACACCACTTATAAAAGTCAAATTACCAAGTTCATCTCCTTTTGCACACCCATTTAACATATGTAAGCCGAAATCTTTGCATAATTCGATGAATAATTTGCCTTTAGTATTTGTAAGCAAATCTCTAGATTTTCTTGAGTCAAAACCGGATCTGAAAGTGGTTTTTATAAATTCATCCAAATGTTGTTGTAGATTACCTATACGGATATTTAGATCTCCCATCAAAATTAAATTTTCTACGTTTTCATTTATTTAAAATCTTCGCACAGTGTCAAAATCGTCGTTCCATGTAACTGCTCTAAGATACAATGGTACTATGTTGATTGATTTATCTGCCGTTTTAATTTTAATTAATTCAATTTCTTCCAATATGCTGAACTCATACGAGATGTTTTGTTTTATTAGATCTTTTTTAATACCATAGACAGAACCTGCGATTCCTCTTCCAAATCTGCTATTTTTAATGCTGGCTTCCAAAACGTTTCATAGCCGTCGAAAAACTTTATAAATCTCTCAACCTTCTCCTGAGATATATGAGTTTCTAATAATATAAATATATCATAAGTTTTTATAATTTTAAAAAAATCATTATATGTATAATACTTTATTTTCTAAGCCGTGTATGTTATAAGATAAAATATTTAAATCAAACGTATTTTGCTTTTTTCTATTATATATGCGATTAGGCTTTACAAATATGTTTTTGTTTAATTAATTTTTTTCTAAAATATTTTTCGGTTTTACAATTTTATTTCTATTTCATTTATTTCTTTTTGCATTTTTTAATAGTTTGTTGAGAACAAATCGGATAAAATTTCATAATAATCTAACTTAACCGATTTTATATTGGGCCCATAAAGACTTTCAAGAACGACATTTGCATCTTGGTTTCCACAAACCAATTTTTTGTTTTTGTTCCACCAGAACCATTTTTCGCCAATTTTCATTCTTTCATTACGTAATACAACATGATGTTTACCGTTTATTTCATGAAATCCTTTTTTTAGTTCTGGCATTACACGTTTATCTTGTTGCTTATCGCTGTTTAGATCTCGTTCCAGAATAATTTTAGAACCTGCTAAATTTTTGGTGCGTTTAAAAACTTCTCTTACAATTTCTCCAGTATGTAATATTTGGGCAAAATTCCCGCCGGTTTTTTTGATGCAAATGTGCGTACGAATAACGTCTGGAAATTTTTTTAATGTCTTAAATTCTCTCATTAGGATTGCTTCCTCTATATGAGATGAAGGCATTTTAATTTTTCTGTGGCCCCAGCGAGCTAAGGCACGAGCCACTCTGGCTGAAATTATACACACTTTTGCTTGAGAGACCCCAAGATGTGCTGCAGGTTCCATTCAGAGCATGTAGAACAAAACATTTTAGTTTCGTGCGGCAAAGCAGTAACCAACACACGATATACTTTGTGTTTGCTTTAACAAATACTAAACCTATTTGAAAGACATTTTAAAAAATAAGGATAATGAATGGTAAAAAAATTTTTGCATAATTTAAAATAAATAAAAATACACTCACAATATTATTACAGTAACGGACTGTAGTTTATTTAAGAAATATTCCGTTCAGTCATTTTAAAATAAATTCCAAGCAAATTAATGTTTAACTGATTCTAACAGTTATTCAAAAAACTAAGTGCATATTAATACGGATTTTCAGTTGCAGTTAATATTGTCCGTTGATTGAGTTAAATTCTTCTTTATGTTAAAGTAAATAAAAATGTAATTTAAAGCAACGAAAAGTTCATTTAATTTTTACTGTCAAAAATTCAACACCATATTCCGTAAAATCAAATAAATATTGAGTTATTTTGTAAAATTTTACCGTAAAAAATTCAACACCATATTCAGTAAAAACGATTAAATATTCAGTTATTTATTAAAATTTTTCTGTCAATTTTTTACTGTCAAATTGACCCCATATTCAGTAAAAACAATTAAATATTCAGTTATTTTATATAATTTTACTACCAAAAATTAATTTTTACTTATCTATAAAAAATTAATTGCTTGTTTTGTGTAAGCAATACCCATTTTCAATTTGTTAAAATAATTTAGTTAAATACATCAAATTTTAAAAGTAAAATAATTGCGAAGCCATATCGGTCATGCTGCTGGTGTCCAGCGTGGCCATTTTGGCATTTTTGCAGCTAGATTTAGCTTTTTTTGTCTGATTTAGCATTATTTAATTATTTAATTTAAGAATATTAAAGTAATCTTTTTTTGAAAAACTACCACACACTTTTGTTGAATGCAAATACAAACCCCTACTTTTTGGTATAGAAACTGTACAATCTTTTAAAGGACCTTTCATATCAAATGGTTTTAAAATTTGATCAGTTTGATCCATTAAATTCATGTTAAGACGATTTTTCCCTCAATTACGATTTTGAATTTTTTGGAATCGAAAAGAGATACCCAAGGCGAATTCATTCCAGGTAATCTCGGTACTACAACAAGTACAACTCGTACAAAAACCACAAGCAATTTGTGTTTTTAAAATCATTGTACAATATCATAAACAGAAATTGTTTTATTTCACAGAAACAAATATAATAAAAAAAAAATTTTGACATCAGGGCTTTTAAGACCACCCATAATAAATTCGACTTGGAGATAGCATAACTTTTGAAATAGAAAAAAAGCAAATATGAATTACATGCCGAGATTTTATAGCTCAATTTATATGTCATCTTAGAAAACCGTTTAAAAACTAATAAATGCAAATCAAGCGAACGAAAGAAGAAATTATTGATTTCACTGTAGAAGAAATTACAACTTTGGAACATCAGTGGCTGAAACCAAATTCATATGACAGTTGATTTCTGGATAAATGTATATGGATATACAAATTCATTACATGAAAATCCAATCAGTGAATTAGCTTCTTTTGCTATGCAGTTCTTGGTTTTGCCAGTTAGCAACTCGGAAGTTAAAATTGGGTTTTAGTGGTATAAATATCTAAAAAACGAAAATTCGAAACAGAATGAAGTTAATATATTATAATGATATCTTGATCGATTCTTCAGAAGCTGAAGAAGAATATTCATTTGAAGACGTATTTAATTTATAAAATGAAATATTTTATTAAACATGTTATATAAATTTTATTAAAATACTAAATAATTCCCATTTATGGGTCAAGTTCCTTTGATTTTTTGTTATGGTATGGTACCTTTTGTTTAAAAACTTTTTTTGTACGTATATAGAGACTGAAGGGGGTAATTTTGTTGTTCACTTCACCTTGCGTTGAGAAAATTTTCATATAAAATTTTTTGAATTTTCAAAAATTTTAAAAATTTTATATGAAAATTTTCTCAACGCAAGGTGAAGTGAACAACAAAATTACCCCCTGAAATATATTTTTTTTATAGTTTTAAGACTTTTTATGTTTCATAAATATTATATTGTTATTCTTTAATCAGTTTGATTTATTGATACGATGTGAGATTATAGGGAAGAATTATGTAAAATAAGTCATGAATAAAGGTATTTTAACTAAAATAACAAAAAAAAAATAAAACAATTTAAACTTTAGCATTATTTTTTGGCAGTTTAGGATTTTTGTTAGCATTTTTTAGCATTATTTTTAAACCGATTTAGCTGTAAAATATTTTTGGATATGGCCACACTGCTGGTGTCTTATAATTGAGAGTTCTTCTGTAAACAACGTGGTCAGTACAACAAAAGTAAAACAGACGTCTGTAACTGGGTAAGTAAATAAAAATATTCTCCCTCTCTCGCTTATAAGAAAAACAAGCGGACAGGTGTCTGTCTGTTATTTTTAAGAAATTCGGCTCTTTTGTGGAGTAAACGAAAATTTAATAAAATAACTGAATATTTAATTGTTTTTACTGAATATGGGGTCAATTTGACAGTAAAAAATTTACAGTAAAATTTTAATAAACAACTGAATATTTAATCGTTTTTACTGAATATGGTGTTGAATTTTTGACAGTAAAATTTTATAAAATAACTGAATATTTATTTGATTTTACGGAATATGGTGTTGAATTTTTGACAGTAAAAATTTTGTTAAAAATAAATGAAAAACAGGTAGACCGGTTTTTAATTGAACTTTCATTTATTTTATATTACAATTTCAGTAATTTTACGTACAGAATATTGGGAGTGTAGCTTTTTATACTTTATGCAAAAAGTTATAACGAATTTAAGTTTCAACAGAAAACATATCTCGCGACCCACGTTATTTTTAACAAAAAATCTATCGAGCAGTTTATATTTAAAATTAGTTCAATCATTAGTGATCGTTTTTCTAGAAAAAAAAAATTTGTGTGCATATTAAATTTTTTTATTAAAATAAATAAGAAGGAAAAAATGTTAAATTTTGCGTGCAATTATTAAAATTTTATTTTAACAAATATTGAAATTGTCACTTTATTAAACGCTCAAAGTAGGGTAAAGGCTACAATAACTATTTCAAATTTATGAAATGTTTATTAAACGTTTTATAGGCTATTAAACATTTATAAATACTCTTTTTTCGACTTTTGCTTATTAATGACTTATAAAGCTGCAATGATATGTTTATGAATTAGACTGATAATATGTATGTATATTTCTTGATACACTTAAAGAATTGATATTTAACTTGATTGGAATGTGAGTTTTGAGATGTGCTAAACTATAACTTATCACTTTTTTTGAAATTCTTTGTGCCAGTTCAGAAAAAATGTGCTAAATCTAGCACTTAAGGTGATAAACTGGCAAGCCTGCACCAGAGATGTATTTTAATAGTATATATTGATTGTGGTAAGACCTCTTTCACACTCGGCAAGTTACTGCCCAAGTCCCTAGCGCAACTCATGGTAAGATTTTTTTTGTATTTATTATCTATTATTAATATTTAGTATCTTTTTGTTACTTTTTTCTTTTGCTAATTATTTTATTAAAATACATATTTGTAAGCTACATATTTACCAAATCGCCTCTAAAATGCCTGTTAGGCGCAGAGGCTTAAGTGAAAAACTAAAATTATTTATTATTAATACGATTTTCGTTTGACGTGCTAAATTCCCATTTTTTCATATTTGATAAATACACTGAAATTTATTGTTGAGGGAAAGCTAGCTTCTATACGCATTTCACTGGTTGCTTAGGCCAGCTTATCAGGAAACCTTTTCCAAAGATTTTAGAAAGGCCAAAAATATTATACTAATAAAACCCTAAAGTGAATAAGAATTCTACACACTCAAAGTCTTACTAGTAACAATATCAAAGCCAAAACAAAACACCAACAATAAACAGTGAGTTTATCTTTTCTTACATTCCCCTACAATTGGTCGGGTTCTTTCCGACTCGAATTGTTGTTGTAAGTGAGTTAAAAGAAAAAACAAAATTAAAAAACAAACTGCTTCATTCTACTGTCTTCGTAAGAAAACAACAAAAAAAAACAATTTGCCAATTCAGTTTTTTGCACGGGCACATGCAAGTATGTATATTATCAAAGTTATTTTCGGGAATACAAAATTTATTATTAATACGATTAACATTATTCTGTATTCTGGCGGAATTAACAGAAAACAAATGAAAATATGAGAATTTAGACATCCATACATATATGTATATGTATGTTTTTAAAAGCATTTCTTACATAAATTTTTTTTTGTTAATCTTGCCCACAGTAACGTAAATAAAAAAAAAAAATAATAGATGAAGCTTGTAATAAAAGAATAAAATTAGAAATAAGTTTATTAAAATTTGTGTATGCATTTTACTTAAATATTGAATTTATATGTTTTATAATAAAAAGTAATTAAACTCTAAATACTAGTAAAGTGCATACAGTAATCTTAAATTAGTTCAAACAATATTCAATTTGTTTTTTTTAAGTTTTTTTATATAATGTTTAGTATCGCCGGTTACTAAAATGGTTACATATTAATAATTTCTGTTTCCCAGCTAATATCCATTTTTAAATTACAGCTTTCCCGATGATTTGAGCTCAAAACATCTGAGGCATTTAAAAGATAAATAACCAATAACATTGCGAAGTATTCACGAATATAAAAGAGTGAGTTTTTTATTTATTTAATATATTCATGCATTTAAAAAAAAAATTATTAATTGATTACAAATTGTGAATTAATTATAAACCATTCAGTTAGTAAGCTTATATATTTCTTAAACATAAAATATATATGCATATATATTGGTTCCTTTAGTTCCTATAAGGAGCATAGGGCCTCAACAAAGTTTCGCCATTCATTTCTACTTGGTGCAAGGTTCTTTATTTCGTTCCAGGTTTTGCCTGCTCTCAAAGCTTCTAAGTCTAGCTGTCTGCACCAAGTGTGTGCTGGTCGTCCTCTTCTTCTACTACCCTGTGGGTTCCAGTCTATAGCATTACGGGTTACGTCATCTGGAGATCTTCGCAGTGCATGGCCAATCCAGCGCCATTTCCTTCTTAACACTTCGATTTGTATTTGATTCTGATGAGTGCGTTCCCAGAGTTGTACATTGGATATCCTGTTGGGCCAAAAAAAAATTTTTAGTATTCTTCTCAGGCATTTGTTGACGAAGACTTGCAGGGTGTTCACATCTTTGTTAGCCATGTTCCACGTTTCGCACCCATAGAGAAGAACAGATTTCACACATGAATTAAAGATGTTGATTTTTGTGTGGGTGGAGATGACTGGTGATTTCCACACAGTGCTGAGTTGACCGAACGCTTGTCGGGCTTTCATAGTGCGATTCAGTACATAATCAGAAGATCCTCCGGTCGTTGTTATGATGCTACCCAAGTAGCAAAAAGTGTTGACATCCTGGATTTGAATGTTTTGGATGGAAAATGGCCTGTTACATGTGGAATTTATTCTCATGGCTTATGTCTTAGGAATATTTATTTTGAGGCCTGCCTTTGCAGCTTCTGACTCTACCGTTTTTAGGCTTTCTAACATGTCGGAGTGACTATGTGTTAGAAGGCATATGTCGTCGGCATAATCAAGATCGGCCAAACGCTCGCCAAGTCCCCACATTATGCCTCTGTTGTTGGCCGTTGCATTTTTCATAACGATGTCCAGCACAACGTTACAAAGTAACGGTGACAATATGCAGCCTTGACGCACACCCGCTTTTACAGAAACTTTGTCGCTTTTTGAGTTTTGGTGTAGTATACGACAATTTGCGTTTCTGTACAACTCCTGAATGATTTCAATTATTATTCTAGGATCGCCTTGACAGGTCAGTGCTTTCCAAATGGCATCGTGTGAAAGTGTGTCAAAAGCTTTTTCGAAATCTATAAAGACTAGGTAAAGGGGCGATCTCCATTCGACTGACTGCTCAATTATAATACGGAGGCTGTTTATATGATCTAAGCAAGACTTTTGTGATCTAAAACCCGCCTGTTCACAACGAAACTCTTTGTCAAGGGAGTCAGAAAGTCTTCTATTGATAATATTAGCGATTATCTTGTTTATCATGCTTAGAAGTGTTATTCCTCTCCAGTTTCTACACTCTGTAAGATCACCTTTCTTCGGTATGTTGATGATCAGGCCCTCTTTCAATTCGTCGGAAAGCTCATTGTTGTCCCACAATCTTTTTACCACATTCTGGAGCAGGAAGGCACTTGTATGGGGGTCTACTTTTAACAGCTCAGGATTGATATTGTCAGGTCCTGGAGCCTTGTGGTTTTTAAGGGCGTGTATAGCGTCAACTATTTCTTCTACTGTAGGGGTGGATACGGGTATGTCGGCCCTCTCGGTATGGGTAGTGCAATTGCATATTGGATGTGGTATGTGCATGTCCAATGACAGCATGTTGGCATAATGATGTGTCCAAATTTGAAGCTGGGTATTTTTTGAGGTGATAAGATCGCCGTTGCTGTTTCGTAACGGTTTTGACGAGTTGAATTTTTTACTAGTAAGTTTCTTTATTGTTTTGTATAATGTGCAGTTTTCACAACACAAGTGACTGAACGTGTAGTAAAATTTGTATGGAAAACACTCAAAAAACTGAGTGCTTTAAATATAAATTTTACTACACGTTCAGTCACTTGTGTTGTGAAAACAGCACATAAGTCTCGTGTTCTACCTGACTCGGCTGCAGTTTGTGCTTCTGTGTCATGGTTTTCCACCCATTTACGTTTGTCTCTACGCGCGCTACGCTTAACTTCTCTGTCAATAAAACTGTAGTTGGCCTGGAGTCTGGATTTTTCCAAGCTTGTTCTGGCATTATTCATTTGAGACTTGATTTCTTTTCTCGTGATTATGAAATTCCACGTTGTATCGGATATCCACGGCTTTCTTTCGGGGATTTTGTATCCAATATGTTTTGCTGCAGCATCACATATAAGGTCCCTCACATTTTCAAATTCGTCAGTAAGATTTTGGTTGGTTTCTGCTGAGTTTCTCAAGGCCTGGGTGTAGGTAGTTTTGACGTTGGGGTCATTTAGCTTCTGGACATCAAATTTTCTGTGGGTTTGAATACCCGTCTTCACCGCCGCAACTCTTAATCTGATGGTACCCACAAGGAGATGGTGGTCACTGGAACAGTCAGTACATAAAATGGAAACTAATTAATATGTATTTTATTTATTATGGATATAAATACTGAGTAGTTAGTTATTATTGGGAATGTTGATGTTGGGTCAACAATATAATTTTTTTTAAAGGATATTATACTAGTTTTTATGAAAAGATAAGCACATTGCTTCAATAGCCGAATAGTTTTCTTCCCCCCTTAAGACTTGGGAAGATACAAAGTTTCCTTTTCTTACGTGTTGTGCAGTGTTTTGCTTGGTCAAGGACCTTCCGCATCCGACGAGCGTAGCCCCTTAAAACTTTCCAAGCACAGACCACGGCAAAACAAAACAAACCATAATTTCCTTTGGAAATAAAGATTTAAAAATTTACAGAAACAGTTTATTTATTCTTGTAAACTCGGCTACTAACGATGCACCGCGTTCCATGTACGCTTTAACCCTCAGTTTCGTGCTTGTATGGATAGAAAACAGAAATGTCATCCGCATAAATAAATAGTTTACCAGAAAGTTCGAGATTTTTTATGTCGTTTAAATACATATATTGTAAACACTGCCTTGTGACACACCATATTTAACATCACTTAACAAACTTTTTTGATTGTTAATTTGAACAAACTGCTTACGATTTGTAAGATAATTTTTTATAAGCGAAAGTTCTCTTCCACAGATACCATAATATTTTAGTTTCCTGAGCAGAATTTCGTGATCAATCAGATCGAAGGCTTTCGAAAAGTCATAAAAAATTCCTGCTACGCCCCTATTTCTTGATCTATACCCTTACAAATAAATTTTACTACATTTACAACCGCTTCTTCGGTGCCACATCCTTTTCTAAAACCATATTGATAATCGAGCTTTATTCACCATCATGACAATATGTTCGTTAAAAATTTAATTTACAATCAAGGAGAACTCCTAAGTCATTATCATTCCAATTTCGGGAAAATCGCATATGTTTGCACTTTTTTAAATTTAGACCCATCAGGTTTATATTGCACCAATCATAAAATTTGTTTAAATCGCGTTGTAAATGTTTGCCCTCTGAGATATTATTATGACTTAGAAAAATCTTCACATCATCAGCATACATTAAAACATTGCAAAATTTTATTACACTCGGTAAATCGTTTATAACAATAGAAAATAAAATCGGTCCCAGGTGGCTCCCTTGAGGAACTCCAGATTTCACGATAATAATTTTAGAGGTGGCATTATTGAAGATTACACGCCGTTTCCGACCTGTTAGGTATGATCTGATCTGTATATTCAAAATGAAATCTATTATTAATTTGACATAATGTTCTTAAAGAATTGCAAGAATCTATAGTAATATTTTCAACTTGCAACTTTATTTCTGATATTGTTTGCAAAAAATCCCTGTTTAAAAACACAGCTTTTTGACGATCATCAAGAATTGTTTCATTATTAGAATCTCTAACAATAGTAGATTTTTTTTTGGATTTCTACCAAGTGTTGTATTTAAAAACTTCCGACATCGTTTCGGATCATGTTGTAATTCACTTAAATTGTCTTTGTAGTAAATGTTAATAGATTCATTACACGCTCGGTTTATTACATTACTTATCCTTTTAAGTCTATTGTCTATATCTGACTTGCTGGGTTTTTTTCTTCGTTGTATTAAAAGTTTTTTCTTATATAAAATCAATTTTTGTAAATTTCCATTTATCCATGGAATAATTTCTTGTTTAATCAAGTTCTTATGTGGTTTTACAATAGTAGATCTTTCAATAGCATCGCTGACACATGATATTGACAATGTTATATCCTCAGATGGGTCTCCCGTTGCATACATACTTTGTTGAACTAGGCAAGTAACTTACGCAACTAACTTGCCGAGTCTGAAAGGGGTCTAACATTTTTATGCAATTACAAAAATCAACTTAGGAAATTTTCATGTTGTTTTTGTAAACATTGTAAAACTGGGGGGGGGGGATATTCGTAAGTGGGATTATTCTTAAAGATTTTAATTTGTGCCTTGTTCCAGCAATTATTTATTTTATCTTAAGATAAGTATACACTTAAATTTTAAGTTCAATTTGTTTAAAATTGTTATGTAGAGTTTTATTTTAACTCCACTGTGTGCATTTTACGTTCATTGAAAAATATTTATTATGCCTAAAAGCAGACTTTATATTGAAAAAATGTTGTAATAATTAGTACAAGAAGGCAGGGTTGTCAGATTTTTTTGAGCTCCATCGCCAAACCTGATGTCAGAAATCGCCAAACCTCAATTTTGTTCAGTTTTTGTAACAATTTTATTTTAACAAATTTATTTTTCTTTTTTTTTTAAATTAAATTTTGCATACAAAAAAAGCAAGTATAATTTTGCAGCCAAAAATCGCCAAAAACTAAAAAAAATACAAAAAAGTCGCCGAAAGTAAATTTAGGTTTGTTTCTCTTTTTTTTAAATAACATAAAATGAAGATCATACATTCGGTTAAAAAACAAAAATTAAGAACACAAGTCTATAAGATCGTTCATTTCAGCCTCACCGATTTTTGACCTATTAGAATTAAATAGTGACTGAATATAAAATTCTCTTAAAATGATAACAAAACAAAAATCATGTGACAAAAAGTTGCAAGGTTTTTTTATCCCAGTGACGCACGTGTGTTAAGCTGGGATCACACGATTGCCGCAATGCACCAATTTTCACACTTTTTAATACCCCAATCGTGTGACCGCACAACCAAATGGCTCATGTACCAATCGAGGACAATATTGTGCTTACTTTTACCAATCAAATGCAACCCTGGTGCGGCAATCGTGTGACTGTTTGCTATGCAACCGCGCGTCAATAAAAATGACAAAAATGCACCAATATTTATTGTGTTCTTGTGCGGCAATCAAACAACACAATACGCGCCAATATTTGCCTTTTTTTATTAAATTTACTTTTTTGTGTTTCTTTTAGTAGGTAATGAAAATAAATATGTATGTATTTATTTATTTTGCATTTAAATTTTTTTAATTAATTATCTTAAGTACCTATGTATGTTCACAAGCATATTGAGCTGTTGTGTGCGAATATTTTAAAGATATTTCTATTCGAACCTAAACATACGAAATTGTTGAACAGACTGTTAATTTTTGGAATATCTTAAAAAATTAAATAAAACTCTTCAACAATAATTTGTTTAAGTATATGATTTGTATCATTTATCATTTAATTTTTTTCAATGAACAATCTAACAAGAACTTTCAAACAAATAAAAAAGCTACCACAACAGCTGTTTTCGCAGTTAATATACATAAGTAAGAACAATCGTATGACTGTTCTGCGGCAATTGTTGTAACCATTTCGCTTTGTACCAACTAGCGGCAATTAAATTTGTATAAAACAGGGCAATCGTGTGATTTCAGAAAATTTGGTTGGGGCAATTTCATTATTGTGCGTCAATTAAGCACAATAATAATTGTGTCATATTGGTGCATTTGCGGCAATCGTGTGATCCTAGCTTTATACGTACTGAAATACGTATGCTATACTTTGTGTGTACGGGGTACTCGGAAGTGTATATACGTTTTTCGTTTACTTTTATATAGAACATGGCCGCTTTTTCATTGCTTACCATCAACCCACAAAGTGTACGAGAAAGTAAACGAAAAACGTATATACACTTCCGAGTACCCCGTACACACAAAGTATAGCATACGTATTTCAGAGAAAGTGTGTTACACTCAATTCTATACCACGATTAGCTTACTTCCTCTCTGCCTGTAGTACTGTTTCATGTACATTGTACAATATGAAGTAAGTGAAAGCATACTCTGTGTTACAATTCCACTTACAATTCTGAGTACTCGGAATATTAGTCACTGGGATGTTATTAATGATAACACAAAATGACAAACTGTTAAAAAGTTGCTGAAATAATCACCCTACGACTGTTTGGTAATAGATTGAAGGAAATAAGTTCACGTTCTCTTTAGTCTTTTACCAAACAGTCGTAGGCGTATTTAAAATACTCCAAACACAATAAGGGTGAATATAAATGGTAAAAATAGCCAAGTAAATCGCCAGTTATATCAAAAATCGCCATAAAAGTCTGTTACGCTCATTTAGTTTTAGAAAGAAAAAAAATTCATTTTTAGTAAAAAGGGATAAGTGGCATGGAAAAGATTTTCTCCGGCTAGTTCTTAGGTAGATTTAGTTCTCTACCCGTATCACTAAAGCGTAAGCATATTAAATACTCTGTTCATGCCTTACAAAATACCACAGAGTATGAAAAAAATACTAAAAAAAACAATTCTGCAAATATCTAATTTACCTACTTGTAGTAAAAAAAAACATGGCAAGATATCATGCCAGTAGGGTACAATTTTCCCACCCGATTGTTAAACGCCATGACAGAATAAATACCCATAATATACATATTTTTGTCCCAAAAAAAAAATTTATTTACCTTTGTTTCAGTTATCCTTCCCAATCAGAAAAATTTATAGTTTCATTTTAAACGTAATTAACAAAAAGATTTATTAATATAAAGAAACTCATAGTTAAGCAATATAATATAATATAATTAGAATATAGGAACAAAATAAAAATAAAAAAAAGCAAGCATTACTTAGAGCGCAATATCATAGTGAGAAAAATATTCTTTTACTTATTATGAAAGGAACAAAATGGAAACGGACCGACAGAACAATTTGTAATAATGATAATTGATAAAGATGTATGAAATAAATTTAAATTTGATTTTGTTTTTTTCTTTTTATATTATTACTCACATACTATTCACACTTGATGCATTCCAAATTCATATTGTCTCATTGATGATGGGCCCAGCAATCAGGAGTACATGAAGAAGTTGTTGTTTAATTAAAAAAAATAATGTAGACAATAAGTAAAGAATAAATCAAGAGCAAAAATATTAAAAAAAAATTAGTAGAAAAGATATTTTATACACCTAAGAAAAATAATTACTAATTATATGTAGTTTTTTCCCTTTTTCCATATGGTAAATCGAACTTAAATTTACATTCTTAAAAATAATACAACACGGTTTTTTTTTGTTATTATACCCTTTACCTCAGGTGGAAAAGGGTATATATAAGTTTTTCATTCCGTTTGTAATTTCTACAATATTGATCTTAGACCCTATAAAGTATATATATTCTGGGTCCTTATGGGGAGAGAAGTTGATTTAACTATATCCGTCCGTCTGTCCGTTTGTCCGTCTCACGTTTGATATGTGTTTTCCGGAGACTCCAGACATTTATGTCACATATAGTCTACCATCGGTTGCTATTGAAATTCAGCAAGATCGATCCACAAATGGCTGAGATAAGAGCAAATAACCACGACTACCTCTAATATTTTCCAAAAATCCCTTGTGGTTGTTGTAATTTTATTACTTTTTGCTGTATATCTTGGGAACGGCAAAAGCCAAAGTTTCCACATTAGGTACACACATTAAGATAGCCTACAAAATGTGGGCGGGATTGGAGAAGTGGGCGTGGTACCTCCATAAGTCCTATGGATATGACTTATGTATATACCAAAATATCGAAAATTTTTAGTAGAACATATTTTATAAAAAATTCAAAAAAATCGGTTCAGATACAAAAAATTATGACCAAAATTAATTTTTTTTTTAAATACCCACTTTCGGGAATCATAGATCTCCCGGAGTCCAAGCTTTATAACACAAGTAAATGGTAAATTCCTTCTTAAACACGTCAATATATTAATCTGTCAAATCGGTTAAAAAATGGCTGAGTTATGAGCAAAAAACCACGACTACCTCTAATATTTTCCAAAAATCCCTTGTGGTTGTTGTAATTTTATTACTTTTTGCTGTATATCTGGGGAACGGCAAAAGCCAAAGTTTTTAAATTAGGTACACACATTAAAGTAGCCAATACACACCATCCTACAAAATGTGGGCGGGATTGGAGAAGTGGGCGTGGTACCTCCCGTACAAAAAAAATTAAAAATTGTATAAAAACCTAAATTTTAGGGCTGCTATATGT
Source organism: Pollenia labialis (assembly GCA_949318255.1). Taxonomy (NCBI): domain Eukaryota; kingdom Metazoa; phylum Arthropoda; class Insecta; order Diptera; family Polleniidae; genus Pollenia; species Pollenia labialis. The sequence goes on from OX439143.1 coordinate 58,817,628, forward strand.
CCTATGGATATGACTTATATACCAAAATATCGAAAATTTTTAATAGAACCTAAACCAAAAAACCACGACTACCTCTAATATTTTCCAAAAATCCCTTGTGGTTGTTGTTTTTTTTTTTTGTTTGTGCTTTTATTCGAACGTGTTGAATGTTAGGCATATCAAACACACACATGTTTGTACATGATTGGTCGCATAAATTGAAAAATACGTACCTACATATTAAACAAACAAGGTGAAGGAATATATTCTACTTTAATTCTTTATTTGCATAAGCGTTAATGGCTGAGTTGTCTGGGCGGTTGGTCAACGCAGCGTTGTTAGTAGTTGCCGGGGTTCAAACCTCGGAATCCACCTTTTCAAAAAAATTTTTTTTTTACTTTTTTTATCTTCTAAAAACGATTTTAAAACAATTCAGCAATTTTTGATTTTTTTGACAATGTAAATATTAATCGTTCGCTTAACTTACATGTAAAACAAAAATCATATTCTATACCTATTTGTTTTTTTTTTTATTTAATTTGTTTATGTCCTAAAAACGATTTTAAAATTACCTATTAAGCTTTTCGATATTTTCATTTTATTGGCAATGACGCAGTGTTTTATTTTATTTCGGCAAGCATATACCTACATATGTTCATAAAAAGTTGTATGTAATTTAATTAAATCCATACTAACTAGTAGGTTAACCTAGCTATTTCAAAGTCATACATATGTATGCACATGAGTATGTATGATCCCGGTGGCGAACGTCATGATGATTCAATCATGAAACATACTGATAATGTTAAATAATCAATGACATATGCTGAATTTTCTTTAGCGTCATACATGAATTTTTTAAGCAATTGTCCAAAATATCATAGACGACTAGGACTGATTTTGTTCGTTAGGCTTCCGCGTATTAGTGAGTCCTAACAGACAATATCATCGATATTCAGACAATGTTGTCAAGTTTCAATATACATACTTCAATGCGGTGATAAACAAGAAAATAACATACATACATACATATATTTAATAATCCGTTATTCAACCATTAAAGAATAGCAGACAAATTTCAGCAGAGTTCCGTTTTATATCGAGTGATAACAGACAATGTCGATTTCTTTCAACTTTCATAGAAATTGCGCCTTGAGACCCAGTTTGTCAGGAGGAATCATAGATGAAAATATCAACTTGAAAAAGTCGCTCAAAAAACGCCACCGGGATTGAGCAAAAGTTATTTATGTATAAAGGCATTGCTTTCGTAATTGTTGTTATTGCATTTTATTTGTTATCTCTTATTGCAATGCTTTTAGGTATTGTTGTTATTGTGTTTCGTCTAATAAGCTGTTGCTACGTTAATCTCTTCTTGCATTTCTCTTGGTTGCGGTTTTTGTTGTTGTTTTTTTATAATCTTCACCACAAGTGGTGGATTTTAATGTGTTTTTTACGCATACACATGTGTGTATGTTCATAAAATTCTCTCAATATATTTTAATGTAACGCTTCTTCAATAAAACCGTTCGTAGCTGAGTTGTCTAAGTTCTCGCTTAAGCCTCGTAAGATTGCGAGTTCAAGTCTCAAAAATAAATTTTTTTTTTATTTTTATTAAATTTTTTTATACACGATTTTAAGATTAAATAAAAATTTATTTAACGAATTTCAAACATCAACTTTGGCAAAAGAGGAAACGGACTTAGATATATACATAAATTTTTTGAATTTGTCATATTCTTCGGCATGACGAAATGAAAAGTTGGCGGTGCTCAATTTATATTTATTTATATCTAAAGAACAATATTTATATGTACAGTAGTCCATTCTGCTTAAAGGCCAAAAACGGATATAAGCCAAAACTGTCATATTCACATGCAGATTTTTTCGAATTTCATACAAATTATTTGCCCTAAGGTCCATTTCGCATGTAGTCCATTTTCGTTTAAAAGCCACATTTTCTTAGCATACGAATATAATTCTTTATGCAAAAATGTTCGCTTATAGTCCATTCTGATTTTAATATTTTTTTAATAAACTTGTTACATGTTTTTATTTACATTTCTGGTAACTATTATAAATACCAAATTTCGCAATTTATATTTCATAACATGGTGTCTTCATCTGACCATTTTTGTTTTTATTGTATTATTTTTTGTTTTAACTATTGATTTAAATTAAATCAAAATTTGGTTATGTTTTAAATAAACTTTTGTTTTGTTTAAAAAAGAGCAGTTTTATTGAAGAAAATAATTTGTATAAAGTCCAAAATGTGGATTATACACTTATAAGCCATTAAATGGCTTATAAAAAAAATCGGTTATAGTCCAAATTCACTTATAGTCCACAAAAGTTGTGCAACTATAGTAGTGGACTATAAGCGAAAAGTACGTATAACTTTTTGTTGTTCTTACATACGATACGGGATAGCCGAATTTAGCACTCTTATTTGTGTTTTTGTTATTTAATTTTATTACATGTTATTTTTATTTTATTTTATTTTTATTTATTTTGTATACCTTTCACCACAGCTGAAAAAGTGTTTTTACATACAAGTTTGTAAAGATCTTAGACCCTATAAAGCATTCATATGTATGTGTATATTCTGGGTCCATATGAAGAGTGAAGTTAATTTAACGATGTCCGTGCAAAAACATATTTACGCATTGTGGGTTCGTTGTGTTGTTGATTTTTTTTATTTAAACTTTTAAAAAAGCTCACACTCATGCGTGCCTTTAGATTTTAAAGTTTAGACAAAAACACTCTAAAGCTGCGATAGGCAACCTATTCTCTTACATTTTGCTATTGCATGCACTGCATGTATTTTACATATCGTCGCCTTAATATGCAAACCTGCTAAATACACTTTTAAGGTAAACTCAGATTTTGATGCCGTGTGGTAGATAAACATACCCCTCATTCACCAGCATGCATGCAGATTTTCTTCAATTTGAGTCTTGCAGTGTGTTAAACCAACTATAAAGTTGGATTTTCTCTTAAGCTGCGGATATGAAATATACAAAGTTTTTTGCCTCTACTGCAAAATTTACTGAAAGGGAGTTAGGAGTTTTGCATATTAAGCCGACGATATGATGTTGTTAAGTTTAATCCTATTTAATACAAGAGAGTAAGAATCAAGGCGAATTTTGACTATGCGACTTGTGCCCAAATTGGGGATTTTTTTTTGTAATTGGGGTTAAAATTCCCAGGGAATTTTTTGGGGAAAAACACTTTTTGCGCTGGGGATTTTTGGGGATAATATATTATTATAAATTCCTTTTTTCCAATGGTCAAGATTTGGGCTCAAACTTTAGTATTTTGTGCGGTTTAAAACTTTTTTAAGAACTTGTTTATACTTAAGTTATGTGTACATTATTGGGGGATTCACAAGGTATCATAAAGTCATGTGTCTTAAAATAATAACATGAAAAATAGGACTGTTGTGAACAACCGCTCATAATTCAGTGTGCTATTTTGAATTTAAATCAACTGATTTAAAACAAATATAAACAAGTAAGAGTGCTATATTCGGCTATGCCGAATCTTAAATACCCTTCACCATGGTGAGATAAGAACAAGAAGTTTTTAAAAAGAATACCTATGACAAAATCAAAAAATGTATGTATATAACTAAGTCCGTTTCCTCTTTTGACAAAGTTGATGTTTAAAATTCGTTATATAAGTTTTAATTATATTTAATCTTAAAATCGTGTATAAAAAAATTTAATAAAAATAAAAAAAAATTTATTTTGGAGACTTGAACTCGCAATCTTACGAGCCTTAAGCGAGAACTTAGACAACTCAACTACGAACGGTTTTATTGAAGAGGCGTTAAATTAAAATATATTGAGAAAATTTTATGAACATACATACATGTGTATGCGTAAAAAACACATTAAAATCCACCACTTGTGGTAAAGATTATAAAAAAAAAACAACAAAAAAAAACCGCAACCAAGAGAAATGCAAGAAGAGATCAACGTAGCAACAGCTTATTAGACGAAACACAATAACAACAATTACTACAGCAATAAGAGATAAAAATAAAATGCAACAACAACAATTACGAAAGCAATGCCTTTATTCATAAATAACTTTTGCTCATTCATACATACTCATGTGCATACATATGTATGGCTTTGCAATAGCTAGGTTAACCTACTAGTTAGTATGGATTTATTTAAATTACATACAACTTTTTATGTACATATGTATGTAGGTACGTATATGCTTGCCGAAATAAAATAAAACACTTTGTCATTGCCAATAAAATTAAAATATCGAAAAGCTTTATACCTAAGTAATTTTAAAATCGTTTTTAGGACATAAACAAATTAAATAAAAAATAAAAAACAAATGATTTTTGTTTTACATGTAAGTTAAGCGAACGATTAATATTTACAATGTCAAAAAAATCAAAAATTGCTGAATTATTTTAAAATCGTTATATAGAATATAAAAAAAGTTAAAAAAAATTTTTTTTGAAAAGGTGGATGCCGGATTTTAACCCCGGCACCTACCAACAACGCTGCTTTCAGCAACCGCCCAGACAACTCATGCATTAACACTTATGCTAATAAAGAATTAAAGTAGAATATATTCCGTCACTTTGTTTGTTTAATATGTAGGTATGTACGTATTTTTCAATTTAAGCGACCAATCATGTACAAACATGTGTGTGTTTGATATGCCTAACATTCAACACGTTCGAATAAAAGCACAAACAAAAAAACAACAACCACAAGGGATTTTTGGAAAATATTAGAGGTAGTCGTGGTTTTTTGCTCATAACTCAGCCATTTTTTAACCGATTTGACAGATTTATATACCGACGTGTTTAAGAAGGAATTTACCATTTACTTGTGTTATAAAGCTTGGACTCGGGGAGATCTGTGGTTCCCGAAAGTGGGTATTTAAAAAAAATAATTAGTTTTGGTCATAACTTTTTTGTATCTGAACCGATTTTTCTGAATTTTTTATAAAATATGTTCTACTAAAAATTTTCGATATTTTGGTATATAAGTCATATCCATAGGACATATGGCAGCCCTAAATTTTAGGTTTTTATACAATTTTTAATTTTTTTTGTACGGGAGGTACCACGCCCACTTCTCCAATCCCGCCCACATTTTGTAGGATCGTGTGTATGGGCTACCTAAGTGTGTGTACCTAATTTGGAAGCTTTGGCTTTTGCCGTTCCCCAGATATACAGCAAAAAGTAATAAAATTACAACAACCACAAGGGATTTTTGGAAAATATTAGAGGTAGTCGTGGTTTTTTGCTCATAACTCAGCCATTTGTGGATCGATCTTGCTGAATTTCAATAGCAACCGATGGTAGACTATATGTGACACAAATGTAAAACAACCTAGCCGCTATCATGTCTGGAGTCTCCGGAAAACACATATCAAACGTAAGACGGACAGACGGACAGACGAACAGACGGACGGATATCGTTAAATCAACTTCTCTCCCCATAAGGACCCAGAATATATATACTTTATAGGGTCTAAGATCAATATTGTAGAAATTACAAACGGAATGACAAACTTATTAATACCCTTTTCCACCTGAGGTGAAGGGTATAAAAACCGCAACCAAGAGAAATGCAAGAAGAGATCAACGTAGCAACAGCTTATTAGACGAAACACAATAACAACAATTACTACAGCAATAAGAGAAAAAAATAAAATGCAACAACAACAATTACGAAAGCAATGCCTTTATACATAAATAACTTTTGCTCATTCATACATACTCATGTGCATACATATGTATGGCTTTGCAATAGCTAGGTTAACCTACTAGTTAGTATGGATTTATTTAAATTACATACAACTTTTTATGTACATATGTATGTAGGTACGTATATGCTTGCCGAAATAAAATAAAACACTTTGTCATTGCCAATAAAATTAAAATATCGAAAAGCTTTATACCTAAGTAATTTTAAAATCGTTTTTAGGACATAAACAAATTAAATAAAAAATAAAAAACAAATGATTTTTGTTTTACATGTAAGTTAAGCGAACGATTAATATTTACAATGTCAAAAAAATCAAAAATTGCTGAATTATTTTAAAATCGTTATATAGAATATAAAAAAAGTTAAAAAAAATTTTTTTTGAAAAGGTGGATGCCGGATTTGAACCCCGGCACCTACCAACAACGCTGCTTTCAGCAACCGCCCAGACAACTCATTCATTAACACTTATGCTAATAAAGAATTAAAGTAGAATATATTCCGTCACTTTGTTTGTTTAATATGTAGGTATGTACGTATTTTTCAATTTAAGCGACCAATCATGTACAAACATGTGTGTGTTTGATATGCCTAACATTCTACACGTTCGAATAAAAGCACAAACAAAAAAACAACAACCACAAGGGATTTTTGGAAAATATTAGAGGTAGTCGTGGTTTTTTGCTCATAACTCAGCCATTTTTTAACCGATTTGACAGATTTATATACCGACGTGTTTAAGAAGGAATTTACCATTTACTTGTGTTATAAAGCTTGGACTCGGGGAGATCTGTGGTTCCCGAAAGTGGGTATTTAAAAAAAAAAATTAGTTTTGGTCATAACTTTTTTGTATCTGAACCGATTTTTCTGAATTTTTTATAAAATATGTTCTACTAAAAATTTTCGATATTTTGGTATATAAGTCATATCCATAGGACATATGGCAGCCCTAAATTTTAGGTTTTTATACAATTTTTAATTTTTTTTGTACGGGAGGTACCACGCCCACTTCTCCAATCCCGCCCACATTTTGTAGGATCGTGTGTATGGGCTACCTAAGTGTGTGTACCTAATTTGGAAGCTTTGGCTTTTGCCGTTCCCCAGATATACAGCAAAAAGTAATAAAATTACAACAACCACAAGGGATTTTTGGAAAATATTAGAGGTAGTCGTGGTTTTTTGCTCATAACTCAGCCATTTGTGGATCGATCTTGCTGAATTTCAATAGCAACCGATGGTAGACTATATGTGACACAAATGTAAAACAACCTAGCCGCTATCATGTCTGGAGTCTCCGGAAAACACATATCAAACGTAAGACGGACAGACGGACGGATATCGTTAAATCAACTTCTCTCCCCATAAGGACCCAGAATATATATACTTTATAGGGTCTAAGATCAATATTGTAGAAATTACAAACGGAATGACAAACTTATTAATACCCTTTTCCACCTGAGGTGAAGGGTATAATAAAAAACAAATGATTTTTGTTTTACATGTAAGTTAAGCGAACGATTAATATTTACAATGTCAAAAAAATCAAAAATTGCTGAATTATTTTAAAATCGTTATATAGAATATAAAAAAAGTTAAAAAATTTTTTTTTGAAAAGGTGGATGCCGGATTTGAACCCCGGCACCTACCAACAACGCTGCTTTCAGCAACCGCCCAGACAACTCATCCATTAACACTTATGCTAATAAAGAATTAAAGTAGAATATATTCCGTCACTTTGTTTGTTTAATATGTAGGTATGTACGTATTTTTCAATTTAAGCGACCAATCATGTACAAACATGTGTGTGTTTGATATGCCTAACATTCAACACGTTCGAATAAAAGCACAAACAAAAAAACAACAACCACAAGGGATTTTTGGAAAATATTAGAGGTAGTCGTGGTTTTTTGCTCATAACTCAGCCATTTTTTAACCGATTTGACAGATTTATATACCGACGTGTTTAAGAAGGAATTTACCATTTACTTGTGTTATAAAGCTTGGACTCGGGGAGATCTGTGGTTCCCGAAAGTGGGTATTTAAAAAAAAAAATTAGTTTTGGTCATAACTTTTTTGTATCTGAACCGATTTTTCTGAATTTTTTATAAAATATGTTCTACTAAAAATTTTCGATATTTTGGTATATAAGTCATATCCATAGGACATATGGCAGCCCTAAATTTTAGGTTTTTATACAATTTTTAATTTTTTTTGTACGGGAGGTACCACGCCCACTTCTCCAATCCCGCCCACATTTTGTAGGATCGTGTGTATGGGCTACCTAAGTGTGTGTACCTAATTTGGAAGCTTTGGCTTTTGCCGTTCCCCAGATATACAGCAAAAAGTAATAAAATTACAACAACCACAAGGGATTTTGGGAAAATATTAGAGGTAGTCGTGGTTTTTTGCTCATAACTCAGCCATTTGTGGATCGATCTTGCTGAATTTCAATAGCAACCGATGGTAGACTATATGTGACACAAATGTAAAACAACCTAGCCGCTATCATGTCTGGAGTCTCCGGAAAACACATATCAAACGTAAGACGGACAGACGGACAGACGGACAGACGGACGGATATCGTTAAATCAACTTCTCTCCCCATAAGGACCCAGAATATATATACTTTATAGGGTCTAAGATCAATATTGTAGAAATTACAAACGGAATGACAAACTTATTAATACCCTTTTCCACCTGAGGTGAAGGGTATAAAAACAAATAGGTATAGAATATGATTTTTGTTTTACATGTAAGTTAAGCGAACGATTAATATTTACATTGTCAAAAAAATCAAAAATTGCTGAATTATTTTAAAATCGTTTATAGAATATAAAAAAAGTTAAAAAAAATTTTTTTTGAAAAGTTGGATGACGAGATTTGAAGCCCGGCAACTGCTAACGACGCTGCGTGTCCAACCGCCCAGACAACTCAGCCATTAACGCTTATGCAAATAAAGAATTAAAGTAGAATATATTCCGTCACTTTGCTTATTTAATATGTAGGTACGTATTTTTCAATTTAAGCGACCAATCATGTACAAACATGTGTGTGTTTGATATGCCTAACATTCAACACGTTCAAATAAAAACACAAACAAAAAAAAAACAACAACCACAAGGGATTTTTGGAAAATATTAGAGGTAGTCGTGGTTTTTTGCTCATAACTCAGCCATTTGTTAACCGATTTGACAGATTTATATACCGACGTGTTTAAGAAGGAATTTACCATTTACTTGTGGTATAAAGCTTGGACTCGGGGAGATCTGTGGTTCCCGAAAGTGGGTATTTAAAAAAAAAAAATTAGTTTTGGTCATAACTTTTTTGTATCTGAACCGATTTTTCTGAATTTTTTATAAAATATGTTCTACTAAAAATTTTCGATATTTTGGTATATAAGTCATATCCATAGGACATATGGCAGCCCTAAATTTTAGGTTTTTATACAATTTTTAATTTTTTTTGTACGGGAGGTACCACGCCCACTTCTCCAATCCCGCCCACATTTTGTAGGATCGTGTGTATGGGCTACCTAAGTGTGTGTACCTAATTTGGAAGCTTTGGCTTTTGCCGTTCCCCAGATATACAGCAAAAAGTAATAAAATTACAACAACCACAAGGGATTTTTGGAAAATATTAGAGGTAGTCGTGGTTTTTTGCTCATAACTCAGCCATTTGTGGATCGATCTTGCTGAATTTCAATAGAAACCGATGGTAGACTATATGTGACACAAATGTAAAACAACCTAGCCGCTATCATGTCTGGAGTCTCCGGAAAACACATATCAAACGTAAGACGGACAGACGGACAGACGGACAGACGGACAGACGGACGGATATCGTTAAATCAACTTCTCTCCCCATAAGGACCCAGAATATATATACTTTATAGGGTCTAAGATCAATATTGTAGAAATTACAAACGGAATGACAAACTTATTAATACCCTTTTCCACCTGAGGTGAAGGGTATAATAAAAAACAAATAGGTATAGAATATGATTTTTGTTTTACATGTAAGTTAAGCGAACGATTAATATTTACATTGTCAAAAAAATCAAAAATTGCTGAATTATTTTAAAATCGTTTATAGAATATAAAAAAAGTTAAAAAAAATTTTTTTTGAAAAGGTGGATGACGAGATTTGAACCCCGGCAACTACTAACGACGCTGCGTGTCCAACCCCCAAACAACTCAGCCATTAACGCTTATGCAAATAAAGAATTAAAGTAGAATATATTCCGTCACTTTGCTTATTTAATATGTAGGTACGTATTTTTCAATTTAAGCGACCAATCATGTACAAACATGTGTGTGTTTGATATGCCTAACATTCAACACGTTCAAATAAAAACACAAACAAAAAAAAAACAACAACCACAAGGGATTTTTGGAAAATATTAGAGGTAGTCGTGGTTTTTTGCTCATAACTCAGCCATTTTTTAACCGATTTGACAGATTTATATACCGACGTGTTTAAGAAGGAATTTACCATTTACTTGTGTTATAAAGCTTGGACTCGGGGAGATCTGTGGTTCCCGAAAGTGGGTATTTAAAAAAAAAAAATTAGTTTTGGTCATAACTTTTTTGTATCTGAACCGATTTTTCTGAATTTTTTATAAAATATGTTCTACTAAAAATTTTCGATATTTTGGTATATAAGTCATATCCATAGGACATATGGCAGCCCTAAATTTTAGGTTTTTATACAATTTTTAATTTTTTTTGTACGGGAGGTACCACGCCCACTTCTCCAATCCCGCCCACATTTTGTAGGATCGTGTGTATGGGCTACCTAAGTGTGTGTACCTAATTTGGAAGCTTTGGCTTTTGCCGTTCCCCAGATATACAGCAAAAAGTAATAAAATTACAACAACCACAAGGGATTTTTGGAAAATATTAGAGGTAGTCGTGGTTTTTTGCTCATAACTCAGCCATTTGTGGATCGATCTTGCTGAATTTCAATAGCAACCGATGGTAGACTATATGTGACACAAATGTAAAACAACCTAGCCGCTATCATGTCTGGAGTCTCCGGAAAACACATATCAAACGTAAGACGGACAGACGGACAGACGGACAGACGGACAGACGGACGGATATCGTTAAATCAACTTCTCTCCCCATAAGGACCCAGAATATATATACTTTATAGGGTCTAAGATCAATATTGTAGAAATTACAAACGGAATGACAAACTTATTAATACCCTTTTCCACCTGAGGTGAAGGGTATAAAAATAAATATTTACCTAACATCAAAATGTTTTTTAATTCTAATCCATGAATTAATTAATTATATAAGATCTTACCTGACTATTTTCCATTTTTCAGACGCAAATCACAAATAAATTTTATTTTGTTTGATATTCAAAAAGGCAGAGTCTTAAGCCGATCTAATTTTATGCCGCAAGTGATTTGTTGCAAAAATTGCTATCCGCAGGTTAAATTCGGATGTTAGCCGGCTACATTTTACCATCAACGGCGACGACTTACAAAAACTACTGCGGCTCGGCTCAACCGTTCAGCGCAGGCCTCTTCGGATTTATTAGTGCCGGTTCACACAAGTCAAGACTTGACGAGTCAAACTTGTTTACAAAGCATCCATTATAAAATGTTAGAACATTATGAAAATATAACACGATAGCACACCTAGTGAATACCCCATATGTGTATTTGTCATATTTCATTATTTTCCCCTTCACCACAATTAGTTGTGAAGAGGTCATAGCTGTGAGTTTGTCATTCCGTGTGAAACTTTTTTACTATTCATCTCATTCCTCATAATGTATATATATTTTGGCTCGTTGTGTAATTCTAAGTCAATTTAGCCATGTCAGTCTGTCTTTCCGTCTGTTGAAAACACGCTCACTTTCGAAAAACTCAAAAGAAGTGAACAAACTTGGTGTCAAATTGCTTTTAGTTATCGCAAGCAGTTCGGGAATGAAATCCAGCAAAATCGGTTCAGTAGGATCAAAGCTATGAATCTAAATGTTAAACCACCACCTTAAACAATTTATAATTTTGTTACAAAAACGAACATAAATGGTGGAACAATGCACGGAATGATAAAAAGTTTTGCAAAAATTCGTTCCACTCGACTGGAAATTACACTGTAAAATTTCGTGAAGATTGGTCCATAATTTAATAAAGGCTCCATATAAACCCAACTCCCACCTAAAACTATAATTAATAATGCTACCAGAATAAAATTAAATAAATACTTCACAGTTTTATAGGACTAGAAATCACACTAATAAATTTCGCGATGATCGGTCCATTATTTACTTTAGGAGCATATAAAGCCCACTCTGGTTAATTAATTAACGACTAATGGTTAATAAATCACTGATGGTTTAAACGCTGGTTTAGTTGAACTAAACTTGAATTATTTTGACGTTTAAGACCAACAACTATAAATCATAACGACAAGCTAGTTGATTTACGTGGATATAATATTTTTCGATGTGACCGTGATGGCAAGGCAGGTGGTGTTGCAATCTACATAAAGGATAACGTTTCTAGCAAAATTGTTCAGACATTCAAAGCTGAAAATGATGTGGAATATATTTTTATAGAACTGAAATCAAAAAATTAAAAATTGCTACTTGGATGTGTGTACAGACCAGATAAAAATATTAAATTTGATTCTCTTATAGCTGCACTAGAATTTCTGTCTGTATCTTATTCTAATATAATTTTATCAGGTGATTTCAATGGCAACTTATTAACACATTCTGGCTCTTATCTTTGTTCCGTCATGACTTCATTTAATTTATTTGCTGTAAATAATTCCAGACCCACACACTATACCACATCTTATACTACCCTGCTGGATCTTTTTTTTGTTAATAACAAATGTAATGTTATGCATTATGAGCAACTAGCAGTACCAGTTTTCTCTAAACATGATCTTATATTCATGTCTTATAATTTTAATGTTACTAAATACCACCAAAAATTCTCCTTCCGAGACTATAAAAACATAAACATGTCATCACTACAAGAATAATACCTCTTGGAATTATATTTACTATATTCCAACTGTCAATGACCAAGTTAATTTCCTTAATAACACTATTCTTCATTTATTTAACAAACATGTTCCGCTTAAAACAAAAGAAGTAAAATGCAGAGCAAGACCATGGTTTTCCTCTGAAATAAAACTGTTAATAGAACGTCGGGATAACTTGTACCATAGATGGAAACGCTACAGAACCAGTGCCTCACTTCAAGATTTTCGTTCAGCTAGAAAGGCAGTTGTTTTCAAAATCAGGCATGATAAAAGAATATACTGTGGGAATAAATTCTACACAGCAATTGATACAAAGCATACATGGAAGCAAATAAAGGACATTGGCATTCTTGGAAAGCAGTTTCGCACTAATGATGTGGATGTTAATGCTCTGAATGAGAAATTCGTTAACATTTTACAACCTCCGGTACAACCCAATTTCTATGATCGGATTTCTCTCGTTGATCCGTTAAACCCTGAAAATCTATTTTACTTTCAATGCTTCAGCTTAACAGACATAGTTGAGGGTTTCCGTGCTGTTACATCTAACGCAGTTGGTCTAGACGATATACATCCACGTTTTATAAAACTAATTTTACCATGGATAATTTGTTATGTCAATCACCTTTTTAATACAATTGTTACTACAAGCACATTCCCAGCTGAATGGAAGTATGCCAAAGTTATTCCAGTACCTAAAGCTGATAAAGAATACCGGCCCATTTCTATCCTTCCTTATCTCTCTAAGGTTTTTGAACGCCTTTTACACAAGCAAATTACTAAATACATTTATGAAAAAACTCTTCTAACTGATAGACAGTCTGGATTTAGATCAAAACATAGCTGCACAACAGCTCTTACAGAAGTAATCGAAAATATACGTAGTAATTTGGATGATAGTCAAGTAACTTTCCTGGTTTTGCTAGATCATTCAAAGGCTTTTGACACAGTTGAACACCAAATGCTTCTAATCAAACTTAAAAGAATGTTTTACTTTTCTTCACCTGCTTCTAAGTAAATATCATCATACCTGTCTAACAGGCTTCAATCGGTTGCTAATAATGGAGCAGTTTCTGACCCACTAATACTTTCGAGAGGTGTCCCACAAGGCTCCATACTTGGTCCACTTCTATATTCACTATATGCTAATGATTTACCCGGACAAATTCAGCACACTCGTATACGGATGTATGCAGATGATGTTCAGCTATATCTAAGTTGTCCAAAAACATCAGTTCGGCATAAAGTCAATGAGCTTAACAACGACTTAAAAAGAATCCTCAATTGGGCATCAGCTAATGGTTTGCGACTTAATCCCAAAAAGTCTAAGTGTTTAATAATTTGTAAGAGGTCTTTTATGATCAGTGATGAAATAAATATATATCTTGGAGACTCTAAAATCGAATTGGTTAAATCTGTCAGAAATCTAGGGATTATTTTTAATACCTCGCTCACCTGGACTGATCACATTAACCAAGCTTGGGGAAGAACATATGGTATGCTAAGAAGTCTATGGTCTAGTCATCACTTTACACCACCTAAGATAAGAATGTTGTTAGCTAAAACATACTTAATACCTACACTCCTTTACTCATCGGAAATATTTGCAAGCTGTAGCAGTAATGACAAGAGGAAAATGAATACAACATTTAATAACATAACTCGCTATATATTTGGTATAAAAAGATTTGAGAGTGTGTCCTTGTACACTAAACGTATCTTTGGTATCTCTCTTGATGATTATTTGAAGCTGAAAAATCTTGTTTTGTTACACAAAATTATAACAACTAGAGAGCCCAGCTACTTGTATGAAAAACTAACATTTACTTCTTCACCCAGAAATAATTCAATCAGAACTTTTAAGTATCGAGATGCAGCATCTTCTCATCAATTTTTTATTTTCACAATTTATCTCTGGAACCATCTTCCCACAAACATACAATTCACTAGCAACGCAATAAAGTTTAAAAAATTACTAATGGAATACTACCTTTAGAATGTTTATTATGTAACTGCTAAAATTAAGTATATTTATTATTATTAATGCTAAAATTATGAATGTTCAATTTGTTTTAAATGTTTGATCTTCTAATATGTATTTAGGTTTAAGTCCAATCTTTGTGTAAAATTTTCATTAATATTTAATAACTAATCGGATTCTAATACTGTAATTTATAAGATACTGTATCTTGTTGTATTAGAAAGGCACCAAAATAAATACAAATACAAATGTTGTTAAAAAAATAACATGAGGCAGCACTGCGAAAAATCTTATCAAATTCATATGGTCTGTATTGGTTATTTAAACCACAGAGCATTCAGAGATGAAAAAATTACGTTGATAACTGCCCAAATCATTTGTGTGGGCAGCTTTCGAAGAAAATGAAAGTAAACGTTTTGTGGTAGTGAAGTGGCAATGTGTTACAACAGGCCGTCGCAATCAACACAAATTGCGTAATCAAAACAAAAATGCAAAAAGGGCAGCTTTCGAAGACAAAGACAGAAAAACACAATATTTCCTGTCTCGTGACGCCTCTGTGTGCTCTGTGGCTTAAACGCTCAATTATATGCGTTTAACTGCCCGTCTATACCAGAGATAATTATTGCGACATATATTGCATAAATAATACACGCCTAAACTGCAACGCTGTTTCAAAAAACTGAATTACGAAAGTCTTCAATATTAAAATAAATGGTTTTTTTACCGTTATGTTCGCACGGCATCTTGAATTAAGTTGTTTTCTTTTTGAATTACAAATACGAATTACGCTGTTCAAACCGCATCTTCTTAATTCAAGAACTATTCTTTTTACATTTATGAACATTTTTGCTTTGAAAATTAATACAAAACCAAGCAACAATTTAAAATGTCTCGTTTTTAATAATTCCTATTTTGTTTCTTTATTTGTTGTTTTAAATTTCACAAAAAAAACCTTTTTACAATTTTATGCAAGGCAAATTCATATTACATGAATTCGCCTTGAGTTTATGTTTTTAGGGCGATTTGGATTAATAACTCTTATCCTCCTAAACGGATTTGGCTGATTATCAATCTCTTGTTAGTAAAACTAGAAGCGATTCGATGCCGAAATTGGTCTTTTTCTTTGACTTCCCAATAATAAGACAGTCAAGTGAGTGAACAAACTCTTAGCAAATTTATAAAAAAAAATAACATTTCAAGGGCCACGGCATTTCCTTCCCAGTTTTTATATGCGTTGAATAAAGCGCTTTTTGTGTCAAAAAATGTATTGCTTCAAAGTGGGAACTCAAAATATAAAATTCAAGCCTTCGGTAAGCGAAACGGTAAGATTTCTTCCTTAAAAACCTGCTTCGTTGGAAGTTCAAATTTTATTGGGTTGTAGTGCGCGTGTTTTCAACAGACGGACAGACAGTTGGACACGGTTAAATCTACTTAGAATTAAACATGCACCCAAAATATACATATATACTTTATAGAGTCTTAGATAAATATTAAAGTTTCACACGGAGTGACAAACTAAGTAAACCCTAACTCACCTATAATGCTGAAGGTTATAAAAATAAGAAAAATGGTTGAAAGCTTAAAAAATATACAAAATTTTTTTATTGTGATTAAAATAAAAATAACCAATATTGTTGTTCCAAAAAAATTACTCAAGTGTGTTGGTAATGAAACATTAATTAGAATAAATAAACAAAATAAATAAGCTAATTAATTGTAAATGAAATTAAATAAATAGTTTTTAAAAAAAATATATTAAAAATTTCATATATCTGACTTTATTTTAAACTAATAAAAGCACCCTAAAAATCCCCTTTTCTTTCCTTCTCTACCAAGTTGGTTTTTGTTTGTGATAAATTTTTTAGTGTCCCAAGTCGAAAATAAAATTCGACAATAGAGACAGTTGTGTAAATAAAACTAAATTACTTGAAATTTACAAAAAGTTTCGTTTTAAAAATTATTTGTTTGGATATAAAACAAAAATCAACAAAATTACTTAAAAAATTAAAATGTTCATACAAAGTACAGTAGCAAACCTATCCGAATAATTAAAAACGCCATAGTGCTGACTATAATTCCATTTCAGTTATAAAGAAAACATCTTCAAAAAGCCGCCTTTAACCCATTCCTGCCTAATAGGTTTTTCAATACGCAAAGAAAAAATAAACACAGCAAAGATATTCTAGAAAAGGCCAGATAAGAGAAAATTGCTGCAACATACATTTTTATTGAAAAGTAAATATTGATTAACCTGAAAAAATTAAAAGAGTAGAATTGATTGGTTTTTGCATTAGTTAGTTCTCATCCACATTATGAAACATTTGCTGCGAAAACTTTATTCCAATTATCTTTTGAAACTGCATTCGTGTCCATAGAATACCATTTTTGTTTTACCACCTTAATTTAATAAAATCGGCAAAAAATCGGCAAATTGAAAATACCTATTTTAAGTACAATAAAAGAAATTTTTAATAACAAAACAGAACAATTCAGCATTAACTTATGTTTAAAACATATAAATTAACACAAAAATCAATTTAAAATAAACTAAATTAAACTAAACCTTGTTAATTAATTTTTGAATCCCAAGAAAACTTTTATAAACTGTAGTTTATAAAGGAAATAATACAGTTTAAAAAAATATATTTATATTTTTAGACCCATTTTCACAACTTACCGATAGCTAAAGCCAGGATTTTATTGGCCGAATAAAAAGTGTTCCATTATTACAACTTTACTTTAACCTACAAGGTAAGATGAACCTTAATCTACTTTATCGTTTACTTTAGGTTAAAGTAAAGTTTTGATAATGGAACACTTTTTAAAAAGCCTTTTAAAGTCTACTTTTAGCTATCGACAAGTTGTGAAAACGGGCCTTAGACTCGCAACTGGAAAATTTTCAATAAATAGATAATAAACAAATATATTTTATACTAAGGGCAAATTATGTTTACACAAACACTCGTTTTTAAAGTTATTTTTTAACAGACAAATATTTGAGTTTCATACATAAAATAAGCTTAAATAATCTTTAGAAAAGAAAAACATTACAAATTTAAAATTTTTAAGGAACATGTTTTAGGCTGACTTGGCTTAAAATCCTTTCACATTTTCGAAAGAATGGGAAAGGAAAATACTTTTTGGAAATACACCACTTAAATTATCATGTTTTAAATCTAAATTTTTTTGCCGAAAAGTTTTCAAGTTTACTTCACCTTCTTACATTAGATTTGCTATCGGATGTACCTGCATCATCCTTGCGTATAATGTTTATGGATAATTTTTTGATTTAAATTATTTTCATTGATTGAGATTATAAAGTTTGCTAACCCTTACTCTTTTGTAAGTCTCAATTTATTTTCAAACTCACATATTCAGTATTTTATATTTTCCTTGTAGAAAAAGAGATTCTAATTGCATTGTTTTAGGTTTAAAAATCGTTAGTTAAATAAATAATTATTTGGATTTAAATCTTTCATTATTCATAGTTGAGTATTTTTAAATAAAATTTTAAATATGTAACAAGTGTTGCAGAATATTACAAGGTTGTACTAACACAAACCAAAATTTACGGTGTTTTAGGTGTCTATCGAAAAATCGGCACTTTGATAATTTAGAGGCAAAAAATCGGCAAATTTGGCAGGCCTGCATACAACTGCAAACTGCTTGTACATGAAACAAATTACACTTTTCCATTCGTCTTTCCCATTTCTTTAACAAACTCAAGGCGAATTAAATACAGGTGATGTCGAAACGCCTTCTGTTGTTTACAGGTCGAGCCTATTTGTTTTGATTTGTTAGTGTTTTGCTAAGAATGGTTAACATTTCGAGCCGTAAACACTAACAATGCAATGCAAAACCTCCTATGTTGTTTCTGTTGTTTTTGGATTGTTGTAGTTGCGACACCACCTTTAGTTGAATTCGGCTTGAACAAACTCAAATGTTTCATAATATGGATTGGGACTTATCATAAAGATGAATTAAGTTGGTTTCTATTTCCAATAATGCTTGAAAAAGTGTTGGCAAATAAAGCACAAAGCGAAAATCAAAAAAATGCTCACCCGCTTAAAATAGTTTTAGGCGTCCCTCAGCATTGTAAAAAATTTAAAAGCGATTTGTAAATTATGCAATTTTGTTTTATTTAGTTGACATGGCTATAAATGTTTTCCACATTGGCTAAAGAACGTGAAAGCGACATAATTTGTTAGAAATGAACCAGGATAATTCTCAATTTTAAATCTGAATTTCTGGCCAAACAGTTTGTAAATGTACTTGACTTTCTTACAAAAGATTGGCAATCTGATGTACCTGCATCATTCTCAATTGGGCTTTTTTTGATTTAAATTGTTTTCATTAAAAATTAATATGAACTTAGCTTGCCACAACTTTTTTGTAAGAATCAATCTACTCTTTGGTAACCATGGGCAGTAATCGGCTCACATAAACAAAGTTATGTAAAGAGGTTAATTATCTAGATACATATTAACATCCATATGATATTTTTTTTTCTTATAGGGATTTAAAGGTCGGTCGCTAAATTGTTTAGTAATGGGATGATATATGTTATGAATACGTCCTCGCGGGAGGTCGAGAACACTAAAGGGGTGTGCAACTAAAGGTTACTCATCTTGTCAGGATAATGAGGCGGTAGTGGAATGCACACTTCCGGTCCATTATCAGTACATATAGCACGGCGTGTAAGCCCGCGGGTTCGCCCCTGGCAAGGTGGGGGCTTTACATAAATATAATTTAATACGCTTTTAAAAAGATACAAAATTTAATTTTATTTCATAAAAATATTGTGTTCAAATGCAATATAGTATTTATATGGGTACCCGGGTATCCCGGGTGCCAAACAATTTGGATAATGTTGGGTATTAACACAACGGTTAACAATTCATATGAATTTAGTTTCAGCCACTGATGTTCCAAAGTTGTAATATCTTCTACAGTGAAATCAATCATTTCTTCTTTAAAATGATCGCTTAATTTGTATTTATTAGTTTTTTAACTGTTTTCCACATAAAAAAGGTAGTACATATTTATTAAATTATAATAATTATTTGGAAATCGTTATCTAAGTTGACATATTAATTGAGCTATAAAATCTCGGCATGTAATTTGTGTTTGTTTTTCAATTTCAAAAGTTATGGTATCTCTTTTCGATTCCAAAAATTTTTCAAAATCGTAATTGAGGGAAAAAATTAGCTTAAGATGATTTTAATGGATCAAACTGATCAAATTTTAAAACCATTTGATATGAAAGTTCTTTTAAAAGAATGTACAGTTTCTATAGCAAAAGAGTAGGGGTTTGCATGTGCATTCAACAAAAAAAATGTGGTAGTTTTTCAAAAAAAAGATTACTTGAACATTGAAAAATGCTAAAAATGCTAAATATTTAGTTGAAAAATGCTAAATCTAGCTGCAAAAATGCCAAAATGGCCACTCTGAAGTCGAGTAACCACCAATAGTTACTCGCTAATTTTCTTTTTCTCAAAAACATGTACCTGGTTTTTTATTATAGTTCGAGTAAGTGTTCATGCTTTGCTAGATCATATGTACTTTTGAAGTACAAATCCATTTGTGCAGGGGTCTAATCAGGCCTACCATATTTGCCGATTTATCGGTACATACTTTATATTTGAATTTGGAAATAGATTTTTACTTACAAAAAAGTTGAGGCAAGTTAAATTCAAAATTCACTTTTAATGAAGAAACTTAAATCAAAAAATTATTTTTATAAGTGCATTTGAGGATGATGCAAGTTTATCCGATAACTAATCTTTTGTAAGAAAGTCAAGTAACAAACTTTTTGGCAACAAAATTTAGATTTAAAAGTGAGAATTCTCCTGGTTCATTTCCAACAATTTCACATTCTTCCGCCAATGTGGAAAAATGTTAACCTAAATAAAACGAAATTTTATTGTACCATGCAAATTATTCTTTGCATAGAATTCATCATTCCAAAAATTATTTAAAATTTTAAACTATTTTCATGATGATATTAAAATTAAGGATTTAATAAAAATGTCAAGCTAATATGATTCTAAAATAACAAAAAGTACAAAACTTTAAAATAATTTACCCTAAAGTACAGAATATACGTATACATTTTTGTTTCTAATTACTTACAATTTATTTGTAAAACGTTTATTTTTTGTTGAATTTTATGCTATTAGCATAAGGTTATGCAAACTTGTTCTGTTTTGAAATTTTTTCCCACAAAAAAAGTGTTTTACTGTATTTAAAATAGGTATTTTTGGTTTGCCGATTTTTTGCCGATTTCTTTAAATTAAAATGCCGATAATGCCGATTTTTTTTGAAAATATGCCGATTTCTTACCAAAATGGCCTGGCACCCCTGGGTCTAATACAAATACATTATAAGCCTCTAAATAACTGAGATGTATCTAATTGGTATACAAATTGCTTCGTTATCAATTAAGGAGAACAGTTTTAAAACAATTTTTTCTAATTTTATTTTAATGGGGGTAGCGAAGCTCACCGGGCTTAGCTAAATTTGCATAACATTTTGTTTACCAAATATGTATAGTTTTTATTGACTCCCGAAACTGTTCTTGGAAATATGAGTAATAATATTAAATAAAATTATTAGTTTGTTAAATTTTTTCATTTTTTGTTTCTTATACCCTTCACCTCAGGTGGAAAAGGGTATATATAAGTTTGTCATTCCGTTTGTAATTTCTACAATATTGATGTACATATATTCTTATGGGGAGAGAAGTTGATTTAACGATATCCGTCCGTCTATCCGTCTGTCCGTCTTACGTTTGATATGTGTTTTCCGGAGACTCCAGACATGATAGCGGCTAGGTTGTTTTACATTTGTGTCACATATGGCCTACCGTCGGTTGCTATTGAAATTCAGCAAGATCGATCCACAAATGGCTGAGTTATGAGCAAAAAACCACGACTACCTCTAATATTTTCCAAAAATCCCTTGTGGTTGTTGTAATTTTATTACTTTTTGCTGTATATCTGGGGAACGGCAAAAGCCAAAGCTTCCAAATTAGGTACACACATTTAGGTAGCCCATACACACGATCCTACAAAATGTGGGCGGGATTGGAGAAGTGGGCGTGGTACCTCCCGTACAAAAAAAATTAAAAATTGTATAAAAACCTAAAATTTAGGGCTGCCATATGTCCTATGGATATGACTTATATACCAAAATATCGAAAATTTTTAGTAGAACATATTTTATAAAAAATTCAGAAAAATCGGTTCAGATACAAAAAAGTTATGACCAAAACTAATTTATTTTTTAAATACCCACTTTCGGGAACCATAGATCTCCCCGAGTCCAAGCTTTATAACACAAGTAAATGGTAAATTCCTTCTTAAACACGTCGGTATATAAATCTGTAAAATCGGTTAAAAAATGGCTGAGTTATGAGCAAAAAACCATGACTACCTCTAATATTTCCAAAAAATCTCTTGTGGTTGTTGTTTTTTTGTTTGTGCTTTTATTCGAACGTGTTGAATGTTAGGCATATCAAACACACACATGTTTGTACATGATTGGTCGCTTAAATTGAAAAATACGTACATACCTACATATTTAACAAACAAAGTGACGGAATATATTCTACTTTAATTCTTTATTTGCATAAGCGTTAATGGCTGAGTTCTCTGGGCGGTTGGTCAAAGCAGCGTTGTTAGTAGCTGCCGGGGTTCAAATCCGGCATCCACCTTTTCAAAAAAATTTTTTTTTAACTTTTTTTATATTCTATAAACGATTTTAAAATAATTCAGCAATTTTTGATTTTTTTGACAATGTAAATATTAATCGTTCGCTTAACTTACATGTAAAACAAAAATCATATTCTATACCTATTTGTTTTTTATTTGATTTGTTAATGTCCTAAAAACGATTTTAAAATTACCTAGGTATAAAGCTTTTCGATATTTTTATTTTATTGGCAATGACACAGTGTTTTATTTTATTTCGGCAAGCATATACGTACCTACATATGTACATAAAAAGTTGTATGTAATTTAAATAAATCCATACCTACTAACTAGTAGGTTAACCTAGCTATTGCAAAGCAATACATATGTATGCACATGAGTATGTATGAATGAGCAAAAGTTATTTATGTATAAAGGCATTGCTTTCGTAATTGTTGTTGTTGCATTTTATTTTTATCTCTTAAGCTGAAGGTCCACACCACGCGTTCATGCGTAGATGCGTATGATACTTTCTATGCATTTTATGCGTTTCTAAATTCAAGTTACATGCCATGCGTTTTATGCGCCAAATTTTTTTTTTTTTATCAGCTGTTGTGCTAATATGTTTATCAATTAAAAGCAATTTTGCCAAAAATGGAAAGTGTAATTGATATTTTAATAGAATTTATTTAAAAGAATTCATAGAAAAGTAAGCTTTTATTATACAAATATTCAAGATTTTTCACGGTATTAATAAGTTTCCAGTTCATGGCATTTGTTAAAAAAAAAAAAATATAATAAACACAACAAAGATGACACTCAGAACATAAAAGTAATCGATAACTAGAATGGCAAAATTTGTTCGTGATAAAATTGTGCTTAAAATTAATTTTAATGTATTTTATTATTTAAAGTTTATACAATCTTAATAACGAAAGCTTTTTCTCTTATTAAAAACCTTTTTTAATGCAAAAAAATAGTAAAAAGTAATCCACCACCAGGGTTGCCGTTCGAAAAATTATTATCCGACCAAAATTGTTTGCAAAACCTACCAAAATCCGTTTTAACCGACCAACTTTTTTTTTGTACTATTCAAAAACAAGTATATCGTCATAAAAATGCAAATTTTTTAAAAAATAAATTAGGAGCCGTATTCATAATGAAAATTTGGCATGAATTTAGGACAAATTATATTTATAATACACTTACCCAACTCTGGCAAACGATTTGCTAAACTCTTGTTAACGAGCTGCCAAACGTTTGCTAAAGGTGCTATCAGACGGGATGTATTTTACATATGTACTGTCAAATTTGCCATCTGTAAAAGTTGTACACATTGTGTGATACATATGAAACTTTGCATGTGTAAAATATATGTAGAAATGCATATGTAATTTTTTCGATTAGAACACGCTCTATAAAGAAAACAGCTAGTTTGTTTTGAAACGAAATTGTTTTGTTTACATTTATAGGTTATGTCATAATTAAAAACATAAGCAGGTGTGATAGCAAAAATTATGAATCGTATGTAAAATGGAAATTTTGACATACATACGGAATTTCATATGAGTAAGAAAAGTGACAGTACATATGTAAAATACATCCCGTCTGATAGCACCTTAACTTGTGAAAAAGTGCTGTTTAATGTTAAACAATTTGGTTGGTTTTATTTAAATTACTGTTTAATTTTATTTTTTGTCTTTTTTATTTTATTTTAATTTTAAAAACTTTTTAAAATTGTTATATGTAGAGGAAAAAACAAAAAAAAATTTACAAACAAATTACAAAACCAGCGATGATAAATGCAAACGTGTCGCATTTTTGAGTAATATAACGTGACATCATTAAAATTCAGAGTTGATTTTTTAAAAGTTAGCAGATGGACAAAACTTGGTTATGAATAAACTCTGTGCGTACAAGCTGCTA
This sequence comes from Pollenia labialis, assembly GCA_949318255.1. Classification (NCBI taxonomy): domain Eukaryota; kingdom Metazoa; phylum Arthropoda; class Insecta; order Diptera; family Polleniidae; genus Pollenia; species Pollenia labialis. The sequence goes on from OX439143.1 coordinate 58,841,959, forward strand.
GGCTAATAAGCAGCTCGTTGTACGTAGTGTATACACTGTGGCTAAATTTTTGTTATGAATACAGCTGTTTAAATATTACTCCAGTCATGGCGGTAGCGCCGTTTGTTGTCAATCCAAACAAATTTTTTAAAGGAATAGTAAGGGTATTTATGTCATAAGTCGCACCCTTCCGAAAAAGCTAAAGTGCAAAAATATAACAACAACCACACAGACAATTAGGTGTGTTGTTATGTGTGTGCACTTTTGCTTTTTTGTTTGTTTATGAAAAGTTTTTAATAAAAAGAAAAATTGAAACGGCATCCAAGGCCCATTAATAATCATTGTTTTTGTTCTTTTGTCTGCTTTCACACGTTTCATCTATTGATGCTCAACTCTAATGCTTTTAGGTGAGAGAAGAAAGAAGAAAGGGGGTTGGTACGGATATGCCTGTACTCGGTCAGTACGCTTTGTGTTTTTATTCGTTGGTATATGCACAACGATGGATGCATTTAATTTTTTTTCTTTTCTTTTTCTCTTTGATTCGCTATTAATAAAATTGTTGTTGTTTTGTACCGAAAAAGGTTGAAACCGATTGCTGTGTGTGAATATATTGGCATCTTTAAAAGTGAATTGAAAAGAAGTTGGGCATCAAAAGATGAAACGTGTAAATGCAGACTTTGAGCTGTCAAAATATGTCTACATTTTGCTTACATGTGAATGGATACGTTTGTTTACGTTTATGGTATGCCACACATACACGTTTTTTTCCTTTTGCTTTGTATATGTGGTTGTTTTTGACAGTTTAAAAGGATAGTTGTTTTGTTTTTGTACAAGTAAGCAGACCTGATAGATATGCCTTGACGGCATCTTACTTGCCAAGCTTGAATAAGGTGACACAACTATGCTTTATAAAACTAAAGGCTCAGTTCAAGGCGAATTCAACTACAGGTGGTGTCGCAACTACAACAATCCAAAAACAACAGAAACAACATAGGGGGTTTTGCATTGCATTGTTAGTGTTTACGGCTCGAAATGTCAACCATTCTTAGCAAAACACTAACAAATCAAAACAAATAGGCTCGAACTGTCAAAATCAGAAGGCATTTCGACACCACCTGTAGTTAATTCGCCTTGGCTCAGTTAGTCTTTACTTTCTGTTTCTGTTGCTGTCACTTACAATTACTTAACAAGTTTTTAATATTACAGATTGGACCGTAACAGAACAGAAAAACTAATCAATTTCAAATTTCAATTTTTAATAACAAAACCAAATCATCTGATTAGTAACAGAACAGAAAGTAAAGACTAATTCTGCCTTAACACCGTCAAAGTAACTTGATATTAACGGACAACATTTTATTTCATTGTCACATCTATAGTTTCATCAGCAATTAAAACATAATTTGTTGGGCAAAAAAGCTAAAGTGTGTTTGTTTGCTTTGCGGGAAGTGTTCTAAATTTGCTATAATAAATATATGTTGTACATTTTCTTAAACCGACCAAAATTAGACTTGGCCTACCATCCGACCAAACCAAAAATATCCGACCAAAATTGGTCGGAAAAGACCAAGTTCGGCAACCCTGTCCACCACACAAACATATTTATCGATAACATTGAAAATAAAATATGATTTGTCATCCATGGCCATCAATAACAGCTGACTTTTATTCACCACACATGCGACGGATACAAAAGTAGAAAGTAAACCTACTTTGATGCGTTCATACGTCTATGCATTCTGGTGTGTAACTTGTCATATGCAATTACACTGATTCAACTTTTTTGTCAAATGCATAAAAAGGACAGACGCATAAACGCATGGTGTGGACCTTTATTGGAGTGGAGCTTTATTGCAATGCCTTTAGGCATTGCTGTAGTAATTGTTGTTATTGTGTTTCGTCTAATAAGCTGTTTCTACGTTGATCTCTTCTTGCATTTCTCTTGGTTGCGGTTTTTTTGTTTTTTTTTTATAAACTTCACCACAAGTGGTGGATTTTAATGTGTTTTTACGCATACACATGTATGTATGTTCATAAATTTCTCTCAATATATTTTAATTTAACGCTTCTTCAATAAAACCGTTCGTAGCTGAGTTGTCTAAGTTCTCGCTTAAGGCTCGTAAGATTGCGAGTTCAAGTCTCCAAATTAAATTTTTTTTTATTTTTATTAAATTTTTTTATACACGATTTTAAGATTAAATATAATAAAAACTTATATAACGAATTTCAAACATCAATTTTGGCAAAAGAGGAAACGGACTAAGTAATATACATAAGTTTTTTGATTTTGTCATAGGTATTCTTTTTAAAAACTTCTTGTTCTTATCTCACCATGGTGAAGGGTATTTAAGATTCGGCAAAGCCGAATATAGCACTCTTACTTGTTTAATTAAAGAATGTTCAAGTAATCTTTTTTTTGAAAAACTACCACATTTTTTTTGTTGAATGCACATGCAAACCCCTACTCTTTTGCTATTGAAACTGTACATTCTTTTAAAAGAACTTTCATATCAAATTGTTTTAAAATTTGATCAGTTTGATCCATTAAATTCATGTTAAGCAAATTTTTTCCCTCCATTACGATTTTGAAAAATTTTTGGAATTGAAAAGAGATACCATAACTTTTGAAATTGAAAAACAAACACAAATTATATTTTATAGCTCAATTAATATGTCAACTTAGATAACGATTGCCAAATAATTATTATAATTTAATAAATACTACCTTTTTTGTGTGGAAAACAGTTAAAAAACTAATAAATACAAATTAAGCGATCATTTTAAAGAAGAAATGATTGATTTCACTGTAGAAGATATTACAACTTTGGAACATCAGTGGCTGAAACTAAATTCATATGAATTGTTAACCGTTGTGTTAATACCCAACATTATCCAAATTGTTTGGCACCCGGGATACCCGGGTACCCATATAAATACTATATTGCATTTGAACACAATATTTTTATGAAATAAAATTAAATTTTGTATCTTTTTAAAAGCGTATTAAATTATATTTATGTAAAGCCCCCACCTTGCCAGGGGCGAACCCGCGGGCTTACACGCCGTGCTATATGTACTGATAATGGACCGGAAGTGTGCATTCCACTACCGCCTCATTATCCTGACAAGATGAGTAACCTTTAGTTGCACACCCCTTTAGTGTTCTCGACCTCCCGCGAGGACGTATTCATAACATATATCATCCCATTACTAAACAATTTAGCGACCGACCTTTAAATCCCTATAAGAAAAAAAAATATCATATGGATGTTAATATGTATCTAGATAATTAACCTCTTTACATAACTTTGTTTATGTGAGCCGATTACTGCCCATGGTTACCAAAGAGTACATTGATTCTTACAAAAAAGTTGTGGCAAGCTAAGTTCATATTAATTTTTAATGAAAACAATTTAAATCAAAAAAAGCCCAATTGAGAATGATGCAGGTACATCAGATTGCCAATCTTTTGTAAGAAAGTCAAGTACATTTACAAACTGTTTGGCCAGAAATTCAGATTTAAAATTGAGAATTATCCTGGTTCATTTCTAACAAATTATGTCGCTTTCACGTTCTTTAGCCAATGTGGAAAACATTTTTAGCCATGTCAACTAAATAAAACAAAATTGCATAATTTACAAATCGCTTTTAAATTTTTTACAATGCTGAGGGACGCCTAAAACTATTTTAAGCGGGTGAGCATTTTTTTGATTTTCGCTTTGTGCTTTATTTGCCAACACTTTTTCAAGCATTATTGGAAATAGAAACCAACTTAATTCATCTTTATGATAAGTCCCAATCCATATTATGAAACATTTGAGTTTGTTCAAGCCGAATTCAACTACAGGTGGTGTCGCAACTACAACAATCCAAAAACAACAGAAACAACATAGGAGGTTTTGCATTGCATTGCAAGTGTTTACGGCTCGAAATGTCAACCATTCTTAGCAAAACACTAAGAAATCAAAACAAATAGGCTCGACCTGTAAAAAACAGAAGGCGTTTCGACATCACCTGTATTTAATTCGCCTTGAGTTTGTTGAAGAAATGGGAAAGACGAATGGAAAAGTGTAATTTGTTTCTTTTACAAGCAGTTTGCAGTCAGTGTTACCGTTCAAAATTTTCAAAAAGGGGCACAAAAAGGGGATTTTCAAAAAAAAAGTGTCACAAAAAGGGGAATTCTGAGAAAAAAAATGGGCAACTTTAAAAACAGGAAAATTTAAAAAAAAACGTATGTATTTATTAAATTATTTTCATCGAAAACTAAACATAACAAAAAATAAACTTCATATTTATAAAAAAATACATTATAGGTATATAATACAAATTGTTTGGGAAAAACACACATATATACATATATCGTGAAAATACATGTCTTGTTTGCAAGTAAACGATAATGAACTGTTGCATAAAATTTTTATTTCAATTATTTATACAAAAACAGTTACTAATTACTTGTAAATAAAACGAGCTTAAAATAGTGTAATAACAATACTTACAAAAACAAAAAATAGTTCATAATATGATTTGATACAAAAAAACTTTACATTTAAATAGATAGAGATATGTATATATGCAAGTATATGTACATAAATATTTGGCACTTGGATTATTTTACTTTTTTACCAAAAAAATTAAGTAACGAAAAAACCGCGAGGAAAAAGCATATAAAAGTATTGATAGGAAGATAGTTAATATCAGGTACAGATCCATTTTTTTATAAATTGCAGTGTTATGTTGTTTCTTCAACTATTAAATATCTATTTTTTTGAAAACGTAAATCTATATTTATTAATCAATTCATCACTTGGAATCCAATCTTCCAAGTCGTTTTGATACAAATTCAAAGCGGATAACATAGACTGACAGGTATCACTTTATTTTTTAAATATGCTAACTTGGAAAAAATCCGCTCAGCGGATGCACTACTATGTGGTAAAGTAAAAACATAAAAAGCAATTTATACAAGTTTGGATATAAATTGTCACCCAAATAGTTTTTTTAATTGCCAATTTCGTACCAAAATGTTTCAGGCTAAGATATTTTAAAAATTGCTTCATAGATTTTATCGTTTGAACTGGTTTCTAAAAGTTTGAACTCTTTTACAAAATCATCTGGGTTAGTAATTATATCAATAAAAACGGTAACAATTTCAAAGTAATTTATGTCTTCAGCTGCTCAGCCTTTTATCGCTAATAATAATTCTTGATAAAATTTCTTTGCACAGCTTTTGGTAAAAAAAGTTAAATGTTGTTTTTAATTTCTACAATATCACTATTTAAGATGTTGTTAGTACATATTTCTAGCTCGGCTTCGTGGCCGATATATACATTAAGAGTTTCTTTTATATGCAGAACATCAACAAAATCAATTTGTTCTATATTTGTTTGCATGACATACTCTTTTTTTAAAAAATTTTTAAAAATTTCTAATACAATATCTTTCGTGGATGAAATTAAATATATATAATTTGTGATGATTCGTTTTGAAAATTAAGGTTTAATTTATTCATAATATTTAATACATATACTAGAAATTTGAGGTAAATTTTATTGTTAATAGATAGCCCTTCCTGAATAATTTTAATTTTTTCCAAATTAGATGCTATTTTCTCTCCAAATTGAGCTCGGATTCATTGATTGACAGCATAAAAAAAATTTGGTTCAAAAAGGGGCAAAAGGGGCACAAAAAACTACAAAATGATACAAAAGGGGATTTAAAACAAAGGGGTCAAAAAAGTGGAACGGCAGTCAAAAAGGGGCAAAAAAAAGTCGCATAACGGTAACACTGTCTGTTACATTATGTAAAAATACCAACAAATGTGAAAAAAAATATTTTCTTTTCACAAAAACAGTTAAAAATAGTTGATCTAATCAAATCTAATCAAAAATAATCAAGAAATCTAATCAATTATTTTTTGGATTAGTTTTGATTAGATTTGATTAGAAATGCTAATCGTCACTAATTGTGATTATATTTTTGATTATTTCTAATCTAATCAATTAGTAATCTGAAATTTTTATAAAAATTAAATTCTAATGATTAGATTATTTAATTTCTCTAATTGTAATGATTTCTAATTGTAATCGAAATTCCCCAGCTATGGTTTAGTGATAGTGAAAAAATTTGCAATATCACAAAATTTTTAGTGGTAATTAAAACAAATAACAATCATCACTAAAACTTGTAAAAAAGAGTGCGAACTAATTTTTTGCAGTTTTATTTAGTGAGTTAAATCATTTAAATCAATATTTTGTGCACTACCCCAACTACTGGTGAATAGCTCAACTTTTTTTTTGTATGGGAACCGAACTACATAAAAAGAGAAAATATTTGAGTTTCGAAAAAATCTTTGTGCCCATTAACCATCTTTTCATGTTAATATTTAGGTAAATATTATTAAAATTGGGCAATATTTGACTACAGCCCATATAAAAATATCGCTCACGAAATAAGCGTTTAATGCCATAACATCCTTTTAAACAAGTTGTGAATTATATAAAAATTTTTGATGGTAAGTTTTAAATTAACTACTATGTCGTAGCAATACTTTGTAATGGTAGGTCCAGAACTAAACACAGGTCCCATTAAACCCCTTCTCTAAAATCGTTTTAAGACGAAAAATAAATCTCATAAAAAAATCTGACAAGATAACTTTTTAATATTCGGCACATAAGTCTTTTGTGAATATAAACCTCATAACATAGATTTATTTTGCCGGTCCATGATTGCCCAGTGGCCCTTAATAGAAATTTTACTGTATATACTGTGGTCGGACTTGCCTACACTTCTTTTTTAATGTATTTTTCTTGTTTATCTCTTATTAAATTAAATTCCAAAACACATACATACAAATACATACAAATTCTTAGTATTAACCCTGAAGGAATTGTCAACGAAGTGTCAACTCTACACTACATTTACCACTTTATTTGGCTTAAATAATTCATATAAAAATTGAAGAAATAATAAAAAAATATTTTTAAGAATTCGTTTTCGTACCAAAATTGTAGACTAGATTTACTAAAATGTACTAGTGATTCTCTAGTTTCAATGTCTACATATGTTTCCAAATGTAGTAGATGTTCAATGACTAGCGCATGTTAAATGTCTGTAGTAAATAGAATTGTCTGGGGTATAATAAGTCACTAGCACTGTGTCAGTAGTGGATCAGTACAGATTCACTAGTGACATTTCCTGCAGGGAAGTTAATAATCAAAATTAAAACTTTGAGCAAAATAAAATAAAAATTGTTTTATCTATGGGAAAGTATATATTTATTAAAAATTTAAGTGTGCTTTAACAAATTTCATTTATTTCATTTTGTTTTCCACTCAATTTGTTGTCAAATTGTCCACTGATATTGTTTACAGAAGTTACTATTTCCGATTTCAATTCATTGATCTGTTTCTGCATTTCGTCAAGCAATGACTTAACCTTGTTCTGTTCTTCATCCAGGATATTTTTTATGCTCGTCTCCATAGTAATTTCCTCGTTTTTTACGTTTGCCGTAAAAGTGGCTACCCAATTACCTACTCCATTAATTGTATTTTCGATATCGATATTTCGTGTAGTCTTGGCCTGATTAACTGCACTGATAATCGATGAAGTGACTTTTTCAAACTCAGCACAAAGGCGTGAACGATTGTCATCGCATTCTTTTTTATAGTGACTAACTTCACAAATGAAACCCATTTGTTGTTTGCAATCAGAATCGCTCCATGCCAAACTAACGAAGCTATTCTCTATATTTACACAGTGTTCGTTACCTCCGTTATTATCTGGCTGCCCAATCCCCCAATTACTGAAAACAAATTGGTTACCAGTGGCCGACCACACAATTTTCCGAGTAGTGTCTTGACTAGGATTGAATTCATCATTACCGCCGATCCACATGTAATATTCCCCACTAAATCTGTCGTTCAACAGAGACATAATAGCTGAATTTTTGTCTTCTGAATCAATTTCAACAAGTTGATAATCTTTGCTGGCGCACTCATTCCAGGCCTGAATCCAGTTGAACTAAAAATTTCATTTACATATTAAATTTTTTCTTAAAATCTTTATGGGAAATTACCTTCGGTACCAATTCAACAAGATATTCCTTGCCATCTGATGCCGGGTATAGCTTAGGGATACTTGATACTGCCTCTAGTAGTCCGAGGCAAATTATAAGGACTTTTGCAATTAAGTTTAAGTTCATTATTGTGTCTATCCTTTTTAAAGACTTTCTTCAGCGAGTTGAACGGGTTCTTCAAGACTCAACGTTTAAAAGTTAAATGTGTAGATGTCTAAGAAATTATCGTATTTATACTTTTTCAAATGTGGTTATGGTTTAAAATGTATAATAGTTTGTCATATTATCTTATCATTTCAGCAATAATTTAAATTAAATAATTAAGAGAGTTACCCAGCGGTAGTGAGCTGGTATATCAGTGCGGGGGGCTAGCAAGAACGGGCTGAAGTTCTAGTTACATTGCTCGGTTAATTATGTTTTAGAATATAATTTAATAATGTATTTGTAATTCTTAGTAGATAAACAACTAAAGTGTGATACAGAAATAAAAAGTAGAAATTATAATTATGTGTCATTTAAATAATTTTTAATTATTATTTTTTCCTATAAAAATGTTCTTTTATATGCGGAAGAACATATTTTTATATTGAAACAGAGACGCTAATTTTCTAAAAGGTCTTTTTTATGGAAAAGGTTTTTTATATTCAAATAAGGTACATCTCGTTTAGAAATTACTTTTGATCTCAAAATACATCATATTCGAAATAGTAATTTAAACGATTATTTAGAACGTTTTATGGCTTGTAACGCCATTTTGCTAAGATATCATAAGGCACAAGCTTCCAGTAAAAGTTCCATATAAAAGGGAATCCAATTAATTGGTTACCATGGACCTGTACAGCACAACGTTGACCGACCCCTAAAAAACTTCAAACAGTGTTACCTTTAATTCGAATTGGTACTCTTTTTAAAAAGTTTTTTATTTTGTTAAAAAGAAGTGTTTTAAACACTTGGCTAAATCGAATTAGATTTTTAATAAATTTCTTACAGGAAATATGACGAGTTGAAGGTGAAACTGATCGGTGTGAGTAAAATAGATTCGGCATTGCCGAATATATGTATATTGTTTTTTCTTGTTCAAATAATTTAATTTTATTTAAAAATATCCACTGAAAACGGCAATTTTTTTATTTATTTATTATTACTTAATTCTCCAATGAAACTAATATTTCTTACTCATTAGTATTTTTATACCCTTCACCGAAGGTAAGAGGGTATATATAACTTTGTCATTCCGTTTGTATGTTCCACAATATTGATCCTACACCCTATAAAGTATATATATTTTGGGTCCTTATGAAAAGCAAAGTTCAAATCCGGTTGTCCGTCTGTCCGTCTATCCGTCTGTCCGTGTGTATGTTAAAATGGGTTTTCCGAAAACCCCAGAAATGATCTGGACTAGGTTGATGTATATTTATGTCACATATACTCCGTTCAAGTTTGCTATTGAAATTCAGCCAGATCGGTCCAAAAATGACGGAGATATAAGTAAAAAACCACGACTACCTCTAAATTTTTCCAAAAAACCCTTGTTGTTGTTGTTTTTTTTTTTTTATTTCTGTATATCTTGAGAACGGCAAGAGCCAAAGTTTCCAAATTAGGTACACACATTTAGGTTGCCAATACACACCATCTAACAAAATGTGGGCGGGATTGGAGAAGTGGGCGTGATACCTCCCATACAAACAAAATTATAAAATGTATAAAAACCTAAATTTTAGGGCTGCCATATGTCCTATGGATATGACTTACCTATATATCAAAATATCGGAAATTTTTCGTAGGACATATTTTATAAAAAACTCGGGAAAATCGGTGCAGATACAAAAAAGATATGGTCAAAATTAAATTTTTTTTTTAAATACCCACTTTCGGGAACCATAGATCTCGCCGAGTCCAAGTTTTATAACTAAAGTAAATGCTAAATTTCTTCTTCAACACGTCGGTATATAAATCTGCCAAATAAGTTATAAAATGGCTGAGTTACAACCGAAATACTGAATCCCCAAAAATTACTCTTTTTATAATTAACTTTGTTAAAATATATGTATACAAGTATATATAAATGTTTATATATAAATATAACTTAAGTAAATGGTGAAATTCTTCCTATTTAAAAATATCAAATCGGTTAGACAATGGGTAATTTATGAGCAAAATACTCCAAAAATGGGCTAAAAAACATCAACATTTTTATAAAAACCTAAATTTTAGGGCTGCCATATGCCCTATGTATATGACTCATATATATCAAAATGTCGGAAATTTGTATGAGTTATAACCGAAATACTGGGGTCTAATCACCGCATACGATATCGAGCAAAATCCATCGAAATTATTTATTTTGGTATCTTGAAACTCGATATCGAATGAAATGTATTGAATTTGAAATACAGTAGTTTTGACTTAACTGCCTTTTGTTTACGTGCACTTTTGACTTAACTGCACAAAATTGATAATTTTTGGAATTATTCTTTCTAATTCCATACAAATTCCTTTTTTAAGTGCACTTTCTATACCTGCACATTTAAGATAAATGCACAAAATTTTTGGCATTTTAAAATTATTTTCATACAAAATATCAAAGTTAGCTGCACTTTGACTTAACTGCCCAAAATAAATATTTTCTGGATTTATTCTTCAAAATCCTTGTTTACGTGCATTTTGTATACCTGCACATTTTTCATATTTTTGGGCAGCTTTAAAATATTTTCATACAAAACATCAAAGTTAGCTGCACACATAAAACTATATGTTGGCCACTTTTTCACATAAATATCCAATTTAATCTGTTTATAAAAATATAAATCGCAATTATTTTGTTTTTTTATGTTTTATGTTCTTTGTGAATTCTCATTGTTATTGTTAATGCTTCTTTTATATTAAATAAACATACATTCATGTATAAAATGATCTGTTATTTCCCAGCTAGCATAGGCTGTTTGTTAGACGATTATGTTTAATATACAACTCCTAAAAGAATCTTCTGGTGATTATCTGACGAGCAACAAAAACATCTAAATCTTTTCTTAATTTATTTATTTTTTGACACGCTCGTCTGTAAATCTTGAAATGAACCTTTTGGGACTCTCTGTTTTTAATAAAACAAACCGGTCTAAGGATCTGCAAAAAAGGATTTTCCGACAGGATGGTATTGATTTCGCGACCTTAAGGTTTGTTTTATAGAAATTGTATGAAAATTAGAAGTTTTGGCATGAAAAATACGCCTGATGCCCTTATTTAGGTAGCTTAGTCATACGGCTGAGTATTTCACGGGTTGTAAAATAAAACCTACATGAGTCTCATACGACTCTTAGCATGCTTTTGAAAGACTCGGTAGATAAACCCAACATACATCATAAACGATTCCCTTTACGAATAATATTAGCGTTTTTCGCTGCTTTATGGAAGAATCTCTCTTACGAATCAGCACGTGTAACAGTTTCCCCCGTGCTAGGAACCGTCTACAATTAAAAAATGATCTCGTCGACGATCAAAAAGACTCTTTGTGAGATTCCTAGTAAGCTCCTGGGTTGAAATAAAATTTTAATAAAATATAAAGTTATGTATTAAAAAAATAATTTTTTTATTCTACTTTTAAATCAAACACTTTACTTTAGCTGCACTTTTGTGCAGGTAACCACAATTGTGTACCTGCACATTAAGGCAGGTAAATGCATTTAAGATAGCTGCATTTTTGATTTACCTGCACAAAAAATCGTGCAAAGGAGATTGTGCAGCTAAGTCAAAACTACTGTAATACCATTCGACATCGAGTAACTCGACATTACATTTATCGAGTTTTCATTCGATACGCCAGTGTCTATCGTATGCAGGGTGATTAGACCCCTAACTTCCCGAAAATTACTCTTTTTATACCCTTCACCGGAGGTAAAAAAGGTATATATGTATAACTGTAATTTCTACAATATTGATCCTACACCCTATAAAGTATATATATTCTGGGCCCTTACGAAAAGCGAAGTTCAAAACCGGTTGTCTCTTATTTAAAAAAAAATATTTACCAGTTTTATTTAGTTTCTGTCTAATTGCTATGTATTCTGCTCGCACAATGGTGAAGGGTATATAAGATTCGGCACAGCTGAATATAGCACTCTTACTTATTATTTATTATATTTAGATACTTTAGTACATTTTATAAAATACAAATTTAGCATTAAATTTATCTGTAGGCATTTAAGAGGTTATTGTTGACGCCAATAGGATCAGTAAAATCAATACACGTATAAAAATTGTTCAATTCAGAGCTCATTCTGCGGATATGATCAAAATTTGCATAATTTAACCGAAAGTATTGAAGTCTAATGGGAACATACACAGAAAAAATTATTGCCGAATTATTTTCAAACAAACGATTGTTTGAAATTTTTTTTAATTTCTACAAATTTTTTTACTGATTCAATTAATATTTTTGTTTGATTTTTATTTAACCAACAAAAATGTTGACAACTTTTCAATAATATAATATACGCGCTATTGGTTTCAATTTTTCATAATTTTGTATGAAATATTTAACGCTCTTTAATGTTGTCGTTTTTTGCATTTTTTATTTGATCGTAAGCAACACTTCTTTATGTGAAATATAAGAACAACAACACAAAACACATACAGTTTATTTTTGGACGCTTTAAAAAAGTACAACAAGAAGAGAGATGATAAAATAGCGCGACGAGGTTATTAGTAAAAAAACAAAAAAAAATAACAGGTAAAAAAAAGGTTTCATTCTTTTTTAAACAACAGAAACAACATTATAAGAAACAAAATAAATTTTTGGTTGGTTTCAAAGTTGGAAAAAAAAGAATGAAAAACAAAATCCCGTATTCAATTTTTGAAAACTGTTTACTTAAATACATCAATACAAAAATAAAATGATGACGAAAAACATATCGAGTCGGTCTGCTGCCGTTGTTTGTTACATTTCTTCTTCTTTAGCCAAGGAAAGGATACAGCAACAGTGAGTGATGAAGAAAAACATTGTGTGTATAAACAAGACTTCGTTCAAAAATAATTCCAACAAAACATGTGTCTCAAAGCCAGCCGCCGCTCTGCTCCTGCCTTCATATTCTCCTTCAGTGATAGCTTGGGTGCGCGCCATTGCTTGTGCAAAAAATTTTTGTTTGATTCAGCAAAATTATTTGTTTGAAATTTATATGAATTTCAGTAAACTTTTTGTTTGATTCTTTAAATTATTTGTTTGAAAAAATCAGTGTTTTTTTTTAGTAAACAAAATGCAAATAAATTGTTTGAATATGCGAATTTGTTTGTAGGACCGATTTCAAACAAAAAATGTTTTGATACTACAAATTTTTTGTTTGAATTCGAAAAATAATTTCTTCTGTGTAATGTATGGAAGGACGAATAGGAATTGAAAACTCAACCTTACGAAGTGGGAATTAACAAATTAACAAATTCAGATTGAAGGAGATGTTCATATGTATATATACTCCGATTTTTTAAGGTTGGTAGATTTATAAGTTTTAAACGGTTTTCATACGGAGATAAATTGATATTAGATTCCAGTGGAGTTTTAGAAGACAGAATAAAAGAAATTGCTTTTGGACGGAATCCAAAACGACCGTGGCGTATTCCAAAAAAGGTCTCGCTAATGAAATGTATAACGGTCTTATGACATAGGGATAGTCAAACTTCTTCACCCAGCGTTTAATAAATCCAAGGACGTCTTTGGCTTTGTTGATATACTGCGATATATGCGCATTGAAACACAGTTTATGATCAAGTGAAACACCCAGATTCAAGTCGATGCTTATTTAGTGTATACCTACACAGAAAAAATTATTTTTCGAATTCAAACAAAAAATTTGTAGTATCAAAACATTTTTTGTCTGAAATCGGTCCTACAAACAAATTCGCATATTCAAACAATTTATTTGCATTTTGTTTACTAAAAAAAAACACTGATTTTTTCAAACAAATAATTTACAGAATCAAACAAAAAGTTTACTGAAATTCATATAAATTTCAAACAAATAATTTTGCTGAATCAAACAAAAATTTTTTGCACAAGCAATGACGCGCACCCAAGCTAGGAGAAGATGAAGGCAGAAGCAGAGCGGCGGCTGGCTTTGAGACACAGGTTTTGTTGGAATTATTTTTGAACGAAGCCTTGTTTATACACACAATGTTTTTCTTCATCACTCACTGTTGCTGTATACTTTCCTTGGCTAAAGAAGAAGAAATGTAACAAACAACGGCAGCAGACCGACTCGATATGTTTTTCGTCATCATTTTATTTTTGTATTTGATGTACATATTTAAGTAAACAGTTTTCAAAAATTGAGTACGGGATTTTGTTTTTTATTCTTTTTTTTCCAACTTCGAACCCAACCAAAAATTTATTTTGTTTCTTATAATGTTGTTGTTGTTTCTGTTGTTTAAAAAAGAATGAAACATTTTTTTACCTGCTATTTTTTTTTTGTTTTTTTTACTAATAACCACGTCGCGCTATTTTATCATCTTTCTTATTGTTGTACTTTTTTAAAGCGTCCAAAAATAGACTGTATGTGTTTTGTGTTGTTGTTCTTATATTTCACATAAAGAAGTGTTGCTTACGATCAAATAAAAAATGCAAAAAACGACAACATTAAAGAGCGTTAAATATTTCATACAAAATTATGAAAAATTGAAACCAATAGCGCGTATATTATATTATTGAAAAGTTGTCAACATTTTTGTTGGTTAAATAAAAATCAAACAAAAAATTAATTGAATCAGTAAAAAAATTTGTAGAAATTAAAAAAAATTTCAAACAATCGTTTGTTTGAAAATAATTCGGCAATAATTTTTTCTGTGTACAGATACCTGGAGTTCTTCTGCAGAATAACATACATATGCGCAAAAGGGTCGTTTAAGAAAATAAAAGTCGGAAACCTTTTTTAATGTCTTTTAAAGAAGATCTCTGTTTTTATTTTATACTTTAATAACACTTCATGAAAATCTTATAAACTAAATAGGGGGATATGCACAATTTATTTTTTTCTAAATTTTTGGAATTTAAGTGTTTGAAAAGCGTTTTAATTTATCTTGCAGACACACGTACAAAGATGGGTGATTAGTGCATTGTGTGTAAGTTTTTATTGTATGACGCACAGGTTCTCTCAAAAGTAGATATCAAGTGGTCGAATTTCGGCCACCGGGCGATCCTAGCATACATAACTATATTAATAGGCAAGTTGATTTCTTCGGCTCCCTTTTACGACTACACTTTACATTGGATTTTAACAAATGATACATCATTCGAAAGATATTTTTTGGTAGAAATTTACAACGTAAAAAAAATGTAAACAAATAACAGAAACACAGTTTTAAGGACTCGTTACTCTTACGTAAATATTACGGATACGTAAACGTTGCGGACGACTTGAAAAGTTAGTAGTTACTAAAAATGCATAAACGTGTCATATGGTGTTGAAGTGTATGTGTGTACTCGTGCATATGTATGTAGTATGTAAATTTATATATTTTTATTTTGCTCACAGTCTTGCTCCAAAACATGTTGCTAACATGTTTGTTTAAAAACATACCGATATCAGCGCCTTTGAACAAATGAGTAAAATAATTTATACATGTATACATATTTATATATGCAGCACTAAAATTGCTTTAAAAAATAAAATTTTGTATCTAGTTTTTATTGCACCTGAAGATTTAGTTTTGGAGTTATGTATACATTAGGTATACCTTAAAATATGTGTTTAAGTTGAAATTTAAAAAATTGTTTATTTTTATAATTTATAATTATAATTTTATTGTTAACTTAATTAATAATGCGCTGATTTCTTTCTATTTGCATTCTCTTAAATGTATGCTAATATTTATTATACGATAAAACCGATAAACGAATCAGCTGTTTTATGTTTTGGCTCGCGTGTTTAGAGCTTTAAATTCAATTTTGTTTCATAATTTTGTAAGTTATGATTTTTGTTTTTTTAAGAAGTGGAAACACAGTTAACATACAAATGTACCTTTGAAATAAATGCCATCGTTTAATAACTTGCATACCAAAATATTGGTTGTTTAAACTTGTAAATTAATAAAATGCCCAAAATAAAAAAAATGAGAAAAAGGCTTTTGCAATTTGCAGCAGCCCGCTGCCGGAAACATGCAAAAAATACTATTTTAACTATTTATCAATTTTATTTACTTCCATCTAGGGTAATGATTAGGGTTTTTTCCCGGGGTTTCCCATCCCGGGAATTTCAATATTTATATATTCCGCTTTCCCGGGATTTCTTTTGCGGGATCCCGGGAAATAAAAAATTGCTCACAGTCTAAGAAAACAGCTACTTTTACTCTGAAATTTAGTTTTCTATTCTCTAAAAATTTGCATCTGTTGATGGGCTGTCGATTAGATCAATTACAAGTGAGTACATACGTAAATCAATGTCGTCTGCTGCAATAAATCTACTAAAAGCAGAATGGGCAGTCCAATAGTTGATAACTAATAAATTTAGTGCAGTGAAGAGTTAATAAAGAACAAAAATTCAAAATTAGATGCAGGCAGTAAATTCTCATTGTCCATGGACAAGTCTTAAAAATAGGAGATACATAAACATATCGCTCCTTTATTACAACAAAGTCATATCTACAAAAAAATCGACCTTGACAAAACGCGATTTAAGTTTTCAAAATGTACCGATTTAAAAATATATATTGCTATAACTTCGGTTCAGTTTGAGATATAATACTGATTTTTTGTTATGAGAAGTTATGAAGTTGCTTAAGAAACTTAAATTTTTTGATTTTTTGAGATATGACTATGGTGCAATAAAGGAGCGATATGTTTATTGGGTGATCAAATTTTCCCAATTTTTGTTGGTTTATATACCCGGGAAGTGCGGGGAAACCGAAATAAAAAAATAAGGAAACTCGTGTAAGATATCTTGTAGTGTATACTACAACGTATAATTTGAAAAACACATTGTCCTTAAGATTACAGATGTACCTAATGAAATGAAAAGGTTTGTAAGAAGTAGTCCGGATGATGCTATTTTTTGCTTCAACCTTGACATCAGAAGCATGCAACAACGGTGCACTTTTAAAAATTTGTCGAACCTCGGTAAAAAAGTGAATCAAATTTTTCGGAAACATGTTAATCAGTAAATAAAATCAGAAATATACTCTTTGACCTCACTAAACGCTTTGAGTGTGTCAGAAAGTTATTTTCTAAGCCGTTTAAAATGTTAATGTATTTATTAAAATATTTTTGATCTCATACCTTGAGTATTAAATTGTTTGTTTATGTTATCTTTTTATCTCGTATCTAGAGCAAAATAATACGGAATTTACATATAAAAACGTAAGGTAATAATAATTCAAGTTCCGCTTTAAATCTTCAATTAATTTTTGTAGTATTTAAGCATTTATTTTACTAACTTTGTAAACAAGTTCCCTTACGTTTGTTTATAAAAGTTTTTTTCATTAATTAAAAATAAATTTACTTTGTATTATTTGTATCGAGCGGTATCCCGGGATCCCGGAAATTTTAAAAAAATTTCCCACTTTCCCGGGAATCGGAAAACTCCGGGAAAAAAAATCTAGTAATGATCTAACTGTTGAAAAAAATAAAGTAAAAAATTAAGCTTTTAAAAACAATATTTATATTCAATAAAAAACAAGAGCTGTAAGCTGCTTGGTTTATAAAAACTAGAAAACATTGGTTTCTGTGACACCTAAAGCCGACCCTAATTTCAGTTCGAACAAAAAACCCATAACATGGGATTTCATGAACCCAAATTTAAATTTAATGTTTTGATGAAAATCTCATTAATAAAATTTAAAAGTAAACCGCGGTTTAAAAACTTTTGTTGACAACACTGCTTGAAAACAAAAATAAAATTCCTAACAGCTGATACGTAAAAACGGAGAGAAATACTACGTTTAACTACCTCATTGAGGTAATTAAGCGAATACGTTTAAAAAACTCAGTGAGGTAATTCAACGTATTTATTTACTAGATATCTTAACTTTGATGTATAAAAAAAGTGTTTACATAGGAATTCTAACATGTATCAGCTAAATCTAAAGAGATAGCTATTAAAAGCAATGGGATTTGTTGTCTTAAATTTTATCTTTAATGCTTTTTGGGATGTCCTGTCATATTCTTCTAACAACAGCGAAGCCGTAAATATGCAATTGCATGGTTTTTCTTGTGCGACCAATAAAGGCGGAAACAATATGTTTGTCCGCCTTAGAGCTTTTTATGAATATTGTTATCGGTTTGTTTGTGGATAATTTGCATATTTTAGCTATTGCTGCATTTTTATTGCACACATATTTCACTTTTTTAAGCATATTTTAATACATGTTCAGCAAATAAAATTTTTTGCTAAAATTCTGGTTATCAGATGAAATGTCTGTTTCTTTAACTTCGCCATCAACATTTAATTTTCACACCACAATTTTAAGCCAAAGCAAATTTTCGCTAAGAAGATAAATGGTATACCAAACTATAAAGTTTTATATATATGTACGCAAAAATTAGGAAAAACGCCATTCGTTTAGTAAACCGATCGAATCAGAAACACTTTTTAAAGTGATCTCTTCGTGTCCGTTCGTTAATCTGGCTGGTTTTCTGTCCATGTAAACCTTGTGCGGAAAGAAAAGTAGCTGTTTTTAGATAATTTGATAAAATTTGGTAAAAACGTTTTAATTGTCATAATAACGAAACCTATGTTAATTGTAAGAATCGCCCTATACTATTACATAGTCCCCATGCAAACTTCTTTCTTTATATCCATAAACCATTTTGTTTTGGCCCAAAATACCTTACTGCAAATAAAATATGGTTGAGTCGGTTCAGATTTAAACATACAGCTTCCATTCAAATATCAATCCCTAAAATATTCAAGCGATTTCATCTTTTCAAATGTTAATATAATTTAAATTTTAGCGACCTATCCTTTAATCCCTTTAAGACAAAATATCTCATATATTTGGTGTATCTAGATAATATTCAGCACAAATAACTCTTATATGAATCTTTAACTTATAATATATCTTTGTTCTGGTGAGCCCTGAAGAAATGTTTAGTGCATATTTTCAAATTATTAACATGTATGTAAACTTGGTTGCATTACTTACTGTGTTGTTGCCAAATAGTACTAAGTACGAAATAAATTAAGGTGTAATTTTGTACCTTCTCTTATGCGTATAACTGTGCCTAACAGTTCTACTTTCATTCTAGTTCTTAGCAAAGTCTATCCGATAGGTCTTTTGTCCAATAGGAGGTTGCCACGCTGAACTTTCTGAATAGCTGATGACCCTACAAGAAGACTACCGGTCATTTTACTAGTTATATGACCGGTAGTGTTGACCAATATAGTGTTATAGTAATAGTAATATTTTTAGTTTTGGTAATGCATTTCTTGTAGGGGAGTTTTTGTCACAATGTCTAAAAAACATTCAATTACTTCTCTAAAGCCGGACGGACAATGATTTTTATACTGTAGCGAAATTATTTTTGTTGATTGTATCATCAGAAAACCAAACTCAAAACATTGCAAACAAATTTACAAATAGCAAATAATTACAATTGATTTTTCTGAATAAGTATAAAAGACAAGTGCCAGAATTCCAACGAGCATTACTAAGTGCTGCCAATTGGTGATTGCGTTTGATGCGAAAACTTTAATGCGATATAAAAAAAAAAATAAATACATACATGCTCTATTCGACTAAGCTATATGTACCATTTTTCCTACTAGCAAAAATTGTTAAAAGTTATAAGCCTAATATGTATGTATTTTTCTTGATACACTTAAAGAATTGATAATTTACTTGAATTGATTATGTGAGTTTTTAAGTGGTTTTGGAATCTAAAAAAAGTGCTAAAAATGCACTTAACTAGGTCTGAGTTTAGACGGTTCATTCTTTACTGAAAAGATTCTTCCTTTTTCTTCTTTGAACATGAATTGGCGTTCAAATGATTCATGTCATGTTGACGACATGTTTTTTATGTTGTATAGTCGTGCGTATGCATGTGTGCTTTTTGATATTGAAAACAAAAACAAAATTAAACAAAGAATGTAAAAGCAAAGCGTACTGACAGTACAGACATGTGTGTACTCGTTTCCTTTCCCCTCTCCCCTCTCGCCAATAAAGTAGCAATCTTTTCAGTAAAGAATGAACCGTATAAACACAGACTAGCACTTAGTACTTCTTTCGAAATTCTTAGTGCTAATTCAGAAAAAATTGTGCTAAAAATAGCACTAAAAGTGCTAAACTGGTAAGCCTGCAGACAACTTTAAATGTTTTGTTTTCTTTTTGTAAGAGTTTTTGTTTTAAAATGTTGCCGTTGATGCTTGCAAATCAATAATTATAAATGTTACCGTTGATTTCTCGAATTTTGTGCATATTAATAATTTCAACGTTATATTATTATTATGGTTACAATGTAAAGAATGGGTGTATTATACATATATATTTTAAAACAATTCGGTGGCGCTTTACTATTTTTTTAAAATATTTTTTGGTGTAACTTTAAATTAATGAGTGTTTTGTGTTAATTACTTTAGACTCATCGATTTCGAACGTTAACGTTCGCATAGAAAATTACATTTAAAACCGAAACCAATTTTAGAATTTTGTGTTTGATTAAAATACAATTTTCTATGCAAACGTAGTATTTATTAACTAAATTTATAATTGTATGAAATAATATAATTTTAAATTTAAAGTGACAATCTTTTATACAAAACGCATCGCCGTGATAACTAGACGAATGGGGTTGATAGGCTTCGAAGAAAACATGCCACAATATTACCAAAAATGTAATGCAGTCCTCAACAAATTGAATGACGATACAAATATGTACAACAACAACAACTTTGCCAAAAAAAAAAATCGTACTAATGTGTGAAATAAATAAAACTATTGATCATGGACAATCACGAATTTCTGTAATGAGGTTAAGATTCAAAAAAAAGTTATATGTGCATCTATATGAGATTTTTTCGTCTTAAAGTAATTTAAGGGAGAGGGTTTAAATGGGACCCATGGTTAAAATGGACGTACCAATACGAAGTTCACATAGTAGCTGTTATAAACGTTATCGTTGCCAAATTTTATATTAATACCAACATTTCTAAGGAAGTTATATCATTCTTGGCATTTGTATGGGAGCAATGGTCAAATATGGATCGATTCCAACAAGGTTGCAATAAAATATTTTTGGGTCAAATTTAATGTAAATACCAATATCATTTAAGGCCAGTTTACACGGTAATACAATGTATTACGACTTTGTAGAATCAAAATATTATGAAATTCTCTCCGTGCTTAAAAGAAAAAAATAAAAATCTGTTGTATGTATTTTTCATGTTTACACGGATGGTAAAAGTAAAATCCAAAATAAAAACAAAAAATCAGATGGTTACAGTTTTACAATTATCACAAAAACAACATGAGAATTTTCTGAGTTGATGTAAGTTGTTTTTGTAATTGTATACAAATTCTACCACCTTCAATATACTCTGTAGAAATACACCTCTGGTGTGATGAAAATACATAAGTTTCTAAAATGGTTTAGAGAAAAATCATTTACCGACCGCTTGTCAGATTTTGTGTTCTTATTCTCTCTTACTCAATACATTATTCTTTTACATGGTATGATTTTTCTCATTCTACATAATGTCGTAACACAATGTATTACCGTGTAAACTAGCCATTAATGGTTAATGGGCACAATCGTATGTTCCGGAAAGATTTTTGTATGAGGGTATGTGTAATTTTGGACCAATTCTTATAATTTATAATAAGCACCATTTTTGTTTAGCTTTTTACCTTAGGGGGCGTAGGAAGAATAACAAATTTCCAAAAAGACAATTAAAAATTATTACAATCTTTCTGTTTTAATATCCACACTACCATAAATATACAGGATATTTTGCTTTTGTACTGAAGTATGTATGTTACATATAAAAATATTGGTAGTGTACCAATCGATTAAATAAGATTTCGCATAAACCGTTGTGTATCATATCTCTTACTTTCGTATCATATGCCCCATATAATGCCTTATCTCAGAACACACTATAGTATACGTTAAACCTCAACGTATAATGCTATTGTGTAAAATTTGGTTGGTCATAGTTTCGAAGGCCTAAAAATCACAGTATCCAAAGCCCACTCTTGGGTATTATTTAAATTCACCTTAAGCCTGGTACTCACGTGAAATGCTGCCAAAACGCATATGAAAAAAAATTGTGCGGAATATCTATGAAATAATGTTGATAGAGTTGTACTCTGTTCATTTTGTGAAAAAGTTGAGAAATGTTACTGGCAACAATTTTTTACAACTGCGAAATAATGTAAGCTACACTTATTTCACGTGGAATTTTAAGCAAAATCAAAAAACTATGAACAGATTATTAAATAAGAAATAAAAGAGTAAAAAAATACAACCGGTAACAGTTATTTATTCATATTTACTTTCTTTTTTATTATATTTTTTATTAACAGAAATTATTTTTAGTAAAATACATGTGGGGCTTGTTCACAGAAAAAATGATTAGTAGTTTTTTATCAATTAAAAAAATTATTTAAGAAGTATTAAAATTTAATTAATGTGATAATTGAATCAATTGTTTTTTTTTTTTGTTGAACGTATATTAAAAATATAATTTTGAGTTAATTAACATTTTAGTTGTTTTGAAATTAATTTTTAATTGAAATATTTACTAAATAACAAAAAAAAATTTCGTTTAAAAAAAAATTTTAACTTGTGGAATTGTTGTTGGAAATTGTCAAAATCAATCAACACATTGTTTGAAACGGCAAAGTTTTTTGATCATTAAACAAAATTATTCAAAATTTTAAATTTTTAGTAATCAATATAATCATTTTGGTAATAGGTGCAAAATCAACAAACGGGTTTCTTTATTCTATGAATTTGGAATGAAATTGGTGATTAGAGACAATTTTTAATTTGTTCTGTGTTAACAAACTCAAAACAATGTCGCATAGTTTGCAGGAATAAAAACGTTTAAATGTACAAACTCGCATGATAGGTACACAGAAAAAATTATTAGTAGTTTTTTTATCAATTAAAAAAATTATTTAAAAAGTATTAAAATTTAATTAATGTGATAATTGAATCAATTATTTTTTTTTTTTTGTTGAAAGAAAATTAAAAATATAATTTTGATTTAATTAACATTTTAGTTGTTTTATTTAAAATATTTATTAAATAACAAAAAAAAATTTCGTTTAAAAAAAATAATTTAAACTTGTGGAATTGTTGTTGGAAATTGTCAAAATCAATCAACACATTTTTTGAAACGGCAAAGTTTTTTGATCATTTTTTTAATTAAAATTAAAAATATCATTTATCAAAAAAATTATTCAAAATTTAAAATTTTTAGTAATCAATATAATCATTTTGGTAATAGGCGCAAAATCAACCAACGGGTTTCTTGATTCTATGAATTTGGAATGAAATTGGTGATTAGAGACAATTTTTAATTTTTTCTGTGTTAACAAACACAAAACAATGTCGCATAGTTTGTAGGAATAAAAAATAAAAAAATGTACAAACTCGCATGATAGGTACACAGAAAAATTATTAGTAGTTTTTTATCAATAAAAAAATTATTTAAAAAGTATTAAAATTTAATTAATGTGATAATTGAATCAATTATTTTTTTTGTTGAACGAAAATTAAAAATATAATTTTGAGTTAATTAACATTTTAGTTGTTTTGAAATAAAATTTTAATTTAAATAATATTCAAATAACAAAAAATTATTTCATTTAAAATCAAATAATTCAAACTTCCCAGTAAAAACTTCCCCTACAAAATAATGTGTTTAGTAATCAGGAAAACTTAAAAGTACTGCATACAATTCTACTGAAAGAACCAATGAATTTTACAAGGGATGTCCCAAAATGAACGCATTCAAAAATAACCCATTATTTTTTTACCTACACACATCCAGAAATAAGTAGTTATAGAAGTTGTTGTAGAAGCAGTTAAAGAAGAAAGCTACTAAATAATGAGTGAGAGAAGCTAATCATTTTGAAAAAGTAAGCGAAGTATTTACTGGGTTGTGAAATTGTAGTTGGAAATTGTCAAAATCAATCAACACATTGTTTGAAACGGCAAAGTTTTTTGATTATTTTTTTTAATTGAAAATTTTTAGTAATAAATATAATCATTTTTTTAATAGGTGCAAAATCAACAAATGGGTTGCTTGATTCTATGAATTTGGTGATTAGAGAAATTTTTTCAGTTTAACATTGAAACACGTCAAAATTTTCGTGTGAAATAATTTATGTGCTCAACATACTATACAAATTTTAACAGAGTAATATGCTTTTAACTGCAATAAATATGGACATTGTGGTAAAATTTGGCTCAATTTAGTTTTATGTGGCTAGAAATAACACAACGGAAATATTTAATAATCGGACTTCGGAAAACCGCTTCAAAATGTATAAAACGCTTCTGTATTGAAATTTACTCTAAATTAAGTTTTTCAGTACTAAAAATCACTCTACAGAATTTTGTGGTGATTGGTCTAATATAAATTTCCCTCCTGAAAATAATTTTAGTTAATTTTACGTACACAATATTGTGAGTGCATCTGCAAGTTTAAATAAGATTTTTTGGAGTGACAGTAAAATTCTATTTAGTCTTTATTATTAAAGTTAAAGGTATGTATTAACTAAAAAAAATTTTTTTTTGACCTGTGATTGCGTTTCGTGTTTTAGATTTCTTGTTGTTTATAGTGCTAGTGAGAAATATAATGTTGAACAATAAATTTTCTTGTTGTAGAGTTAAAATTCTGTGATTCGACTGGATTCGGTCTAATATTTATTTTAAAAATTTATATAAAGTCTTGTGATGTGAAATGTTCAAAATGGGATGCAAACTTTCGCAACTTTTTGACAAATTAATTGTTTTAGGTAGAATGTCAGTCAGTGTCCAAGCGAGCGTTATTTTTGGTTAGGTGTGAGGAAGATGACGCTTCTAAAAAATGTTCTGCTGTGGAATCTTTTGTTTATGACATTATAGATAGAAGAAAATATAATAATAGTCAACGCATTGAAATTTCTAAGAGAGTTAAAAATTTCACCTCAAAAATAGGCATGAAATGGAGAGAAAGCCACCGATCTCGGAGGGTTTTGGAGAAATATAATAAGGTCTGGTTAGATGATGAACTTTTATTGGTAGACCCAACTCCAAGTGCTGGGCGACCCGAAATAAGCTTTACTGACTGTCAGGAAAAAACAAACAAAAAAAAAGTCTATGATATTGCCAAAGAAATCCCGTGCGATGTACTCATGTCTGCGGCCAGCACTAGTTTATACAAGACTGGTAAGAGGAATGCTTCCATGGTCGTATCTATGTTGAACTCAGATAAAAATTTGCCGAAAATATTGAAATCTGCCATTGAATCCGACGATAAAGGACTTATTAAATACACAGCAGAGGAAGCTTTAGCCTTATTTATTGATGGCGGTTACACAAAAAAGGTTTACATGGACTTGCAGATTGGCACTAAAAAGAGAAATGCAAATATATTTCCCACCTATGATGTTATACGGTCTGCGAAAAAACTGTGCTGTCCAAATGGTCTACAAGATCGCTCTTTTGAGGTACCTTTACAGTGCTTAATAGATCACACAATTTCCAGAATATTTGCTGCACATTCCCAAGATTTTCAAAATAATAATAACACTCTAACGATAACTGCCATTTACAAATGGGGTTGTGATGGAAGCAGTGGCCATGCAACTTATCGACAAAATTTTAGTAATGTCGACGCTTGCATGATCGACCAGCATATGTTTATGGTCTGCTTGGTACCATTACAAAAAGTCCATGGATCAACCATACTCTGGAAAAATATGAAACCTTCATCAACTCGTTATTGCAGGCCATTAAAATTACTTTGTCAAAAGGAAACAGCCGATTTGATCTATGATGAAGTTAACAGTTTTAAAAGTCAGAAAGCTAAAATACAGCCAACGAAACTTGAAAATTATGAAGTTCAGCATGAGTTCCATATGACCATGATAGATGGGAAGGTATTTAGAGTTGTGGCAGAATCATCATCCCAAAAATGTGGAATTTGTGATGCATCGCCAAAAAATATGAACGACCTTAAAATGGTCGATAATTTGCCCTGCAAAGAATATTTATATGAATGTGGATTATCAACTTTACATGCGTGGATTCGCTTCTTTGAATGTATTCTCCATATCGCCTACAGGATTCCTATTCAAAAATGGCAGGTTCGCAGTTGTGATAAAGCGATTGTTGATAAAAAAAAAACTGAAACACAAACCAATCTGAGAAACGAAATGGCTATACAAGTTGATATTCCAATGCCTGGATCAGGAACAACTAATAATGGCAACACAGTCAGAAAATTTTTCCAACAACCAAAATTGGCTGCTCAAATAACTAGTGTAAGCTATTCACTAATTTATCGTTTCAGCGTTATTTTACGCACAATGGCTTCTGGATATGAAGTCAATACGGATGCCTTTCAGTTGTATGTTGATTTGTATCCATGGTTTTATATGCCTTCGTCTGTCCATAAAATTTTAATCCATGGTGCAGATATAATCAAAAACGTTTCACTCCCAATAGGTATGATGTCAGAAGAAGCTCTCGAAGCCAGAAATAAAGACCTGAGAAAATTTCGCCTACATCATACTCGGAAAAATTCACAGAAAAACACAATGGAAGACTTGGCTCATACTCTGTTTGTTTTATCAGATCCTTTCATTACCATGTTATCAAAAGGATAATGATGTTATAAGTCTTCTTTTCAAAACAGGTGAAGAAAACAATATGTCAGATGATAGCTCTTCAGATACTGAGTAGAGCACTTTTATATGAAAATTAAAAAAATTAATAAAAAAATGTTTAGCCTTTACGAAAAATTCTATTTGTATTAACTTTAATTTATTGTACTCTTATCTATATAAAAAAAATCCGAATTAAAATATCAGCTTTTTTCAGAAGTTATTAATAAATATCTGCTAGATTGGCCATTTCTCCCACTGTGCGCCGCCGTTATATGTTATATTTTTTTGGCGACGAATATTCGCGGCCAAAAATTCGTCGTTCGTCCCAGTTGTGTTCCTAGCATTAAGCTGCACACATGAAATATAAAAAGTTGTTTGCCTCTTCTGTAAAATTTACTGAAAGGGAGTTACTGAGCTACCTAAACAAGAGCGGGAAGCGTTTTTTAAACACGGAAATACTATTTCCAATACATTTTCAATGAAATAAAACGACCAAGCGATCTATCAAATAAGATTTTCCAGCCGGGTGGTGTTAAATTCGCGTTCTAACGTTTTGTTTTGTACACTCACAATATTCTGTACGTAAAATTAACTGAAATTGAAATATAAAATAAATGAAAGTTCAATTAAAAACCGGTCTACCTATTTTTCATTTATTTTTAACAAAAAGTTCATTTAATTTTTACTGTCAAAAATTCAACACCATATTCCGTAAAATCAAATAAATATTCAGTTATTTTGTAAAATTTTACTGTCAAAAATTTAACACCATATTCAGTAAAAACGATTAAATATTCAGTTATTTATTAAAAATTTACTGTCAATTTTTTACTGTCAAATTGACCGCATATTCAGTAAAAACAATTAAATATTCAGTTATTTTATTAAATTTTCGTTTACTCCACAAAAGAGCCGAATTTCTAAAAAATACCAGACAGAAACCTGTCCGCTTGTTTTTCTTATAAGCGAGAGAGGGAGAATATTTTTATTTACTTACCCAGTTACAGACGTTTGTTTTACTTTTGTTGTACTGACCACGTTGTTTACAGAAGAACTCTCAATTATAAGACACCAGCAGCATGGCCGATATGGCTTCGCAATAATTTTACTTTTAAAATTTGATGTATTTAACTAAATTATTTTAACAAATAGAAAATGGGAATTGCTTACACAAAACAAGCAATTCATTTTTGATAGATAAGTAAAAATTAATT
This sequence comes from Pollenia labialis, assembly GCA_949318255.1. Lineage (NCBI taxonomy): Eukaryota > Metazoa > Arthropoda > Insecta > Diptera > Polleniidae > Pollenia > Pollenia labialis. The sequence goes on from OX439143.1 coordinate 58,870,027, forward strand.
TTTGGTAGTAAAATTATATAAAATAACTGAATATTTAATTGTTTTTACTGAATATGGTGTTGAATTTTTGACAGTAAAATTTTAAAAAATAACTGCATATTTTTTGTTTTTACGGAATATGTAGTTAATTTTTTGACAATTAATTTATAAAAGATAACTGAATATTGATTTGTTTTTACGGAATTCGCGGTTGAATTTTTGACAGTAGAAATTAAATGAACTTTTCGTTGCTTTAAATTACATTTTTATTTACTTTAACATAAAGAAGAATTTAACTCAATCAACGGACAATATTAACAGCAACTGAAAATCCGTATTAATATGCACTTAGTTTTTTGAATAACTGTTAGAATCAGTTAAAAATAAATTTGCTTGGAATTTTAAATGTTTATTTATTTAAAAATGACTGAACGGAATATTTCTTAAGTAAACTACAGTCCGTTACTGTAATAATATTGTGAGTGTGGTTGTTAAAAAAGACGGGAAAACTTTAAGCTGTAGCTGGTGCAACATATGTTGCGTTTGAAGCTTTACAGCTGTACGAATATTGAGAGCAAAACAAAATGGAAAAAGATGATGATCTAATTAATGTATTACAAATCGATAGCAAAACTATTTTGGCGCCAAAATAAATTTTGAAATTTGAATTAATCGGAGCTAAATTGGTCATTTCTCCCACTGAGCGTCGGTCGAAATTCGTCATACGTGGCGGCTTTGCAATAGATTTATTTCTATATTTTAATTATCGTCGTTTGCAAGTTATTGTGTTCTATACCGCATTTACATTGTTTATTAATGACCTACCTGAGGTGATTAATTCATCCAATATTCTGATGTATGCGGACGACGTGAAAGTTTTTCTTAGCTATCGTCAAATATCTGAACAACAACTTCTTCAAAATGACTTAATTCTTTTTACACGTGGTGCAATGTAAATCTTATCCAACTTAATCTAAAAAATGTAAATACATGCGTTTTGTTAGAAAGAGTCCAATACCTGCATGCTACTTTTTTGATAGGTATCAGTTGGAGTCGGTGGATAATTTCTTAGATCTTGGAATTCTGCTTGACTCAAAACTAAATTTCATCGCACATATAACAATGATAGCTAATAAAGGCAGAGGCACGATCGTTTTTGTAAAACGTTGGGCTAAAGAGTTCAAGGATCCATATGTTACGAAAAGTCTGTATACTTCCCTTGTACGACCTGTGTTGGAGTATGGATCTGTAATATGGGACCCTATATATAATAAATATTCCGACCAAATTGAATCAGTTCAAAAACAGTTTCTGAATTTTTGTCTGCGTGGGTTGAACTTTAACCAATGGAATATGCCGTCTTCTGGCGGAGGACCCAAGCCACCTGATATAGACATTTCTTCGAACGATATAAGTGTTTGGTTGCCCAACGAATTTATTATTGATAGTAATGAATTCGATTCGAATGCCGTAGTCACAGAATACATTGCCCCAGATTCCGTTGGGTCAGGGGCTGCAGCTTTAGATGCCGATGTTTGCAAGCCAAATGTAAGTTAGTAATAAAAAATTAAATATTTCCGGTCGGTTGTATTTTGTATTTATGTCAATTTTTTTCGTGTTTTAGACATCAAAAATAATAGAACACTCAAGTCCCAACACAACAGAAAAGTGTGATACAGATTTAGGGGAGATTTTAGGTTCTGTGGCAGAAACCAATTGTGCGGAATCGGAAATAGTAATGAAAAAAAATATTAAAAAGAAAAGGTAGCAGGGTTGTTAGACTTTTTTCCTCAAAAATCGTCAAAAGTTTTCACAAAATTCGTCAAAATCGTCACGAAAATTGAACAAAATCGTCAACAAAACGTCAAATATATAAATTTTACAAATTAAAGACAATTTATTGCATGAATTGGTTCGAAAATATAATTTTTAGCAAGAAATTCTATTTATGATGAAGAAAGTCATATGGTTAAGTTTTATTCTATTTATTTCAGCAAGTGAGCTGAATATATTTATCATTTAAAAAGGAAACATAAGAACAAATATATTTGCATAAATGCATAACAAAAAATTTTTTATTTCATTTATCCATATTCAGAAAAATATTAAATAATAAATAAAATCTCATTTGCTTTTAACTCGAGCTTTTAGCGCTGTCTCTATTGCCTATCTTAAAACCAAGGATTCTGTCTATATCAACAGTCCTTTTACCCGACTTGAAACGTTTTATTACGTAAAAAATTATTACCAAAATTAATTCTCATTGCACTCATTTTTCTACACAACTTCTTATTAAAAAGTAGCTTCCTAACATGCAATTTTACTAAGAATAACTTACCTAACAGAATTAAATGGGATTGGCCTTTTCACACACAAATAGAAAAATTCTTCACATGTGATTATGACTTCATCGAAAAATGCATTCGTATATAGCGACGCAATTCGAAAGCATAAAAACGCAAAGCGGATTTAACCAATTTTTAAAACGCGGACCAAATAGAACAGACGCAAATTAGGGCTCTATTGTGTATTTTTTGCAGTATCGATGGCATTTCTATAATTGTACAATTTGAATAACTAATGCTTCTAATGAAATCCACCTGGTTTGTGATAGGGGAGGAATTTTTTGTTTAATTCCCAAACATTTTTGTATTTGAAAAAATTGATTTTTAAGTTTTGGACTGTTTTCAATATAATTGTTAATATGTCTTGTGTTTTATCGATGCCAGATAACACTATTACTTTTAGTCAAAAAATCGTCAATCGTCATTTTATTGTATTTTCTCAAAATAATCGTCAAAATGACGAAAAATCGTCACATCTACCAACCCTGCTTGCCTGATTAAAGTGTTATAAAATTGATGCCAGATTAAAGTTCAAAGTAAATTTATTGACGGGATTAAATCGTCAAAACATAAGTGACTCTACATCAAAAATCGTCAATCGTCATTTTGGTAAATTCATCGAAAAAAATCGTCAAAATGACGTAAAATCGTCACATCTAACATCCCTGAAAGGTAGTTTATTCTTAAAGTTGAGTATAAATTCTTAAAGCACCTTGAATCATGTTCCTATAGTCAAACAAAATGTCTACTGATCAGTGTAGGTTCTCAGTTTATTAACATATGTACATAATTTCAAGGGACAAATTTTAGTTTTATCATCACAGCTGTAAAAGGTTGCAATAACATGACTTCTTCATAATGATTGGTTATTTTTTGATTGCATTCAAATTGTTGAAATTTATTGTATTGTAGTTATTTACAGCTCTGATGTTCATACATACATTTGTATGTACGACTTCCAATATTTGTATGTACATAGTTAATTTAAGTTTTGTTTCTTATTTAGAAGTTCCCAGTTTTATGTCAAAGTGTAGCAAGTAGTAAAATTAAAATAATTTCTGACGTTCAGCTGAAGAACCTCGAAGAGCTTCATTTAATACAGATGAAAAACTAACGTAAAAGGTCTAGAAATCTTGATTTAGAATATGAAATCCTACAGGAAAAGAAAAATCAAATAAAGAAAAGACCTGATGGTATGTATGTTCTTATAGTTGTCGAACTGTTCACAAATAATAAAATAGTTTAAAGAGACACATATGTACATGTACCATCCGTACGTATGTATGTACATATGTACTTATTGATATACTTACGTACATAGATATATAAATAATAAATGCAGACAACTTTCAAAAGGAAATAAAAATTTATTATTTCTTGAAGAATTTGAATATAAGTATGGAAATCCATATATACATGTATATGCAAGTTTTTAAAAATGTTGCTGTATAAAAGTTTTTAAAATGATTGCAGCTCTTCCTTCTTGTGGCCCCACATTATAATTATTGTCATAAATTTCATTTTCTTGTAGTTCGTTTTGAATTTGTTCTATGTTGTGATCATCTGAAATATTTTTTTTACAGATAAGGACTAATGTTAATTTGTAAAGGAGCACAGATGTACAAATTTTTCGCTTATTGCAGCCATGAATTTTATTTATTTTATGATTTTTAGTTATGTTAATATTTTAAAAAATGAATTAATTGTTATGTAATTTAAGATTTCATAAAAATAAAACAATGAGTTAAAAAGTCCATGAGCTTGTAAACATTATTTTTACTGTAAGGGAAGTCGGAATTCAAAAGATTATTTTTCAAAGTTAAATAAAATTTTAAGCCATCGAAGCAAAAATTACAAATGTGTGAATTAACATATATATTACCTACCTGGCAGTATATCATTCTCCTCAATTGCAATGTTGTGAAGGACGGCTAAGGCGACAATTAAAGTTTTTGTGTTTTCTAGAGAAGTTCTCAATCCATCAAGTAAGCAACGGAAACGTTGCTTCCAAACTCCGAAACAACGTTCTACAGGATTTCTGGTAGCAATTTGAGCAATATTGTATTTATTTTCTTTGCCGTTTTGTGGCCTTGACAAAGGCGTAAATAAATAAGGCTGTAATTTGTAGCCTGAGTCACCTAATAAGCGACCTCTAAACTCACCATTTTCAAAACGTTGCTTGATGGCCGATTCATTAAATATCCGGCAGTCATGCGTGCTGCCTCTCCATCGTGCTACCACATCTCGTATTACTAATTTAGAGTCGGAAACCACCTTAAAAAAATAATGTTTAGCATATTACTTTTAAGGCTCTTAACAGTATTTAGTTCAGAAAATACCTGAACGTTTAGTGAATAGTAGCCCTTTCGATTAATGTAATATTGGGCTACGTCACCACCTGTTTTTTTTATTTTGATGTGTGTTCCATCGATGGCACCAATAACTCCGGGGAAATTTTTTATTGAGTTGAAGTCTCTCATAAGAGTTTCCTCCTCTATGATAGAACCAGGCATTTTAATTTTGCTTCTAGCTAATGCTCGAGCAACTCTGCCGCAAATGTTACAAACTGTTGGTTGAGTTAATCCATGAAGATCAGCCGCATCTTCTTGAACCTACACAAGTTAAGTAAGGTTTATTTGGAACCTACACAATTTTCTTAACCTTCTACCATCATTGATCTTACAACTCGGACTCACCTCTTTACGTCCCCAACAACGCAGAGCCACCAAAACCTGCAATTCGACAGAAGTTCCACTTCTTCTTCTATCTAACTCAATATCTTGTTTAATCATATTAACAATTTTTTTTACTGTTGTTTTATTAAAGCGATACCTTGCTTTAAATATATCATCCGGTGTTTTGAATGGATCGTTTCTCTCACGAAAAGTTTTGGGACGTCTGGGAATTTGAGCAATGACATCTGCATATATCGTTTTTGGTTTATTAAGTGCATAGCAGTGCTTGTGGTTTTCAATAGTACATATATTCTTTGCAAACTTACCGATTGTAGCAATTAAATTAATTGTATTCATTTTTTTTTCTTAAATTTTCACTTATTTTCACACTTTTATCGAAAGAAATTGGAAAATAATATTAAAAATAATTTTTATACTTAGAAATGTCATTTTATTAAACGTTTAAAGGAGGGTAAAGGCTACAATAAATATTTGAAAATTATTACAAGTTTTTAACAGATTAATAGCGCTATTAAACGTTTATAAATACTGTTTTTTTGAGTTTTGCTTATAAACCATTAATAAAGATGCTTTAAGTTTTTATAAATTAGACTGGAAGTCTGTAAGGATTATATTCCAGAGACAAATAAATAAATAAATAAAATATAAAAAATTGAGATAAGATTGATTTTTAAGTAAACTTTTAGAGATCTGCCGACCTGTGTCATGAGTTTGCTCGTATCATTTATAGTTTTCGAAATATGAGACATTGACTTTGTTCTGTACAACACTTCAGTGACAAGCTTTATTACCTATTGTGTCCTATACGCAAAAAATCGTGCATATAGATCAAAAACAGAGCAAAAATACTAAATAAAATAAATAATTTTTTATTTTGTTCCATATGTGTAAATAAAGTTTGTAGTACTTTGGAACTATTTGTATTGTCTGTTTTTGATTTATTTTCTTTTTAAGACTTCACATTGCAGTTAGCAAATAAAATGAAATGAAACAAAAAAAAAAAAAAAAACTACCAGTATGCAAAAGCCGTTTTTAATTAGGTCCGCGTGTTTTCTAATCGATGATATCAATGAAATGTTATTGTTACTTGTTGTGTTGCAAAATAGGATAATTATAATTGTCAATTAACCTATGAAACAAAATTTGGCATCCCATACCACTTCATTGTTATTTGAAAAGTTTTTAAACAATAATACTTTTTATTGGATCAGGGTTGTATTTTATTTCACGTGTGCGTGTTGATACTTTGTGTGATGGTGTGAACACAAACTGTTATGTCCAATTAGAATTTTTGACAGTCGCAACAATATTCATTAGATTTCTATCTCACAAAGTATTATGGAATACGTAAGACTTGTGAGATATTGTAAACTAGCCTTTAGCAATTACTGATTTCTTAATATTTCATACAAAATTTGTTTTGTAAACCTTTATTAAATTTAAAATATTTTTTTAATACGACAGGGTGTGTTTGTTTTTTTTATAAATCGAAGTCAAATGAATTTGATCAATTTTTTTTTTCTTATTCCAAAGACGAAGCTCACCTTGTTTTTAGAAATTACCAAGTGTTGCCTAAGTGGATTTATAAAAATATAACTATAAGATTTTGTTTAAAATGAAGTCAATATTATATGAAATAAAATTTGTGTTTCGTGAAAACACATTGCTTTTCATTTCTCACAATAATTTTTTACATTTTGTTCTATATGCTATAAAACAATAAGAGTTTCGTGAATAAGTGCATATAGAACAAAAATTTTTTAAAAAACGCTTATTACTCTTAGAAGCTCTTCCAAGGACTGAATTTTTTTTTACCAAGAAAAAAGAGAAACTCTAGAAGTTTCCTTGGTAAGAAGGTTGCGACAACTTTTTCGGTTCAGTTTTTTGTAACTAACAACTTAACTTTAACAGCGGCTTACCAAAAAAACGTTTTTGTCATATAGAACACAATAACTTGCGAACGACGATATGTGCATTAGGGACATAACTTTTGAACAATTTTTTTAAAATTTGTTAATTTTGTTCGGCATTAGGTCATGAGTTAAACAAATTTTTAAACAAAAAATATATAACAATATTTTGTTTAAAAATTATATTTTATTTCAACAAAACTAGAGGTCAACAATTTACAACTTAACATAAATTGTTTAAAATATCAAAATTGGCATAGCATAGTCCGATAGAGCATACAAAACTATAAGGGATTGTATATTTATTTTTTCGCTAAGGTCAAAAAAGTTAACACACCAACCGCGATGAAGTAAGGAAAATTTTTAATTTTATTTATGGTTAAGAAAAATTAATAACATTTTTATTTAAAGCAAAAATAGCTCAAGTATGAAATTTCATTAATATCACTGTGCAAGAAATTTACACTTTTTTTTGAGACAAGCTGGGCAAGCTGGCGTTTTAACATAATTCGGGTAAGCTGAATCCAGTGGTTCCCGCCGTTTTTTTTAGATTGGCTCTGGTTTTAGAGATGCATATACGGTTAACATATGTTCGCGTAACTCAACAACGCGAAAAAACTAAAAAAACCGAAATTTATTTAAGAAAAGTAAAACATTTTTCTAAAAAATAATTTTTTTATCAAAATTTCGAAATTTTTGTTTTTGGAAAATGCAGCTACGCTTCTAACTTTTTGCAGACGTATAAAAAACCAAATTCAAACAAAACAAGCCATAAATGATTTTATTCACACAAGACGAAAAATGTTAATTAAATCTAAGAATTTCATAAAACTTATCACCTTAGAAGTGGTGATAAGGGGCAAATATGTCTCGAGAAAATGTTAAGGACAAAAAACTAATTGAGGCCGGTCATACATTTTATCTCACTAGTGGCAACTCCTGGGCATTTATGGGACTTTTTCTTCAATATATTTCAAGTCTGCATTGAATTTTTTTGTATGGGAGCCCCCTTAAGGAATAGAAATAGCGGGTAGGTATGTTAAAGTAAAAGTTTGCAGTCGAGACTAAGGACAGAGTTTCTTCCAATAAGCCAATGAACTTTTATTTTTTTATATATCATATACATATGTATTTCTTTTTTTATGAATATTTAAAAATAAATAAAGGACATATACATATGATGAATCTGGATGGCTTTTAGTTTCATTTGAGTTAATTTTGCCTCTATTGTCATTACTAAATTTGTTCATTTCGATATATTCGCATTACCAATAATTTTTTCGTAAATGTTTTTTTTTGTATATCAAACAGATATATGAAAATCAATTAAAAGCGAATCTTTCACAAATATGCTTTTGAACCATTATAACCACTTATGTACATGGAGCGCATTGAAACAAGTCATCGAAGGCGTTTTAGGAAAGAACCGTGTACAGCGAGATGACATACAGACACGAGTGGACAACTTGCTGTGTTATTATTTAAAAAAATCAATGCATCCATGACGTTAAAATTACATTTCTTGCATTTCCACCTTAAAACCTTTTTGGCAAAATTACCTCAGGAATCGGACGAACAGGTTACCATGCCAATGGAAAAGCGATTCAAAGGCAAAATATTGGATGCATTGCTTGCGAAGGTTTGTTGGTGGAGTTCTAAAATTATGCAGTTTGAAATTTGTGGACACACTGAACAAAACTTGCCCTTGAATATTACGTCTATCTCGGATGATGTTGCAGACTCAAAACATGAATATGAACCACCTACGAAGAAAATAAGGTCATCAGAACCACAAGCGTCATCTTCAACGAGGATGGATAGTGACAATAATTGAAAATGTTCTAAATTTTGTTTTCATGCATAGAAAACATATAAAAATTGCATTTTTTCGGTGTAAGAATAGCTGTAATATAAATCGGAATTAGAGTTTCTACGCGGGAAAGAATTCCCGGGAATCACGGAACTTTTTTTTTAAAAAAATTCCGGGAATTTTCGGGAACGCGCAATGTTCGCTTTGTCCGAAAAGGCTTACATGCAAAGGTGGCAGTACAAGTGGTTTGCTCAGACATTTGCGACAGGTCCACAATGTAACCTTGGAAGCAGATGTTATAGACGTTTCTTGTGCAATTTCTGCAACTACTTCAGGCATTGCAAGGTATTTGCAACCTAAAAAGTCTCTAGAGGAAATTTTATCAAGATTGCCGGCTGTAGATGGATTTTCTATTCATGTAATAACTGAAAGCAGTTTTATAAGAGAATCACTTAAGCAAATAGGTCTAGATTTGCCAAAAAATGCAACTACAGTAAAAAAAAAGTATATTATATTTTATGGAAAAAGTGCAAAAAGAAATAATATCAGACATTGGGAAGATCGTGGAAAAAAATGGTAGATTTTCAATTGTGTTTGATGAGTGGTCCAGCGTTAAACAACGGTATCTAAACATATGTCTGTACGGACCAAATAATAAAATGTTTAACTTAGGGCTTGTGTACATTCCAGGCAGATGTGAAGCTCTTGAAATCAAAGCTATGATTGAGGAACATTTACACCTTTTTAACTTAGATTTTCACAAACACATTGTATGCAGGGGATTTAGATGTGACGATTTTTCGTCATTTTGACGATTTTTTTGAGAAAATACAGTAAAATGATGATTGACGATTTTTTAACTAAAAGTAATAGTGCTATGACGATTTTCTGGCATCAATAAAACACTTAACAGAAATATCTACAATTATGTTGGGAACAGTCCAAAACGTAAAAATCAATTTTTCGAAATTAAACAAAAAAAATTCTTCCCCCATCACAAACCAGGTGGCTTTCATAATGCTTCTTATTAATTAAAATTATACATTTATATAAATGCCATCGATACTGCAAAAAATATACACATATTCTACATACGATTGCATTTTTCGATGAAGTCATAATCACATGTGAAGAATTTTTCTATTTTCGTGTAAAAAGACGATTTACCATTTAATTCTGTTAGGTCAGTTATTCTAATATTGTTGCGTGTTAGGAAGTAAGAAGTTAGTTCTTAATAAGAAGTTGTGTAGAAAAATGGGTGTAAAAAGAAGACAATGCATTAGTGCTGGTTCTTACTCTTAAGTTTTAGCCGTCAAGTCTTGAGTTTTTAGGTGAGAAGGGAAAAGCGAATGCCATTTATTTTCTCTCTTTCCTCAAAACTCAAGACTTGACGGCTAAAACTTGAAGAGTGTGAACCAGCACTTACTTAGTTTGGAACTAAAATTGGACGTAATAAAACGTTTCAAGTCGGGTAAAAGACTGTAGACAGAACTCTTGGTTTAGCACCTTCAACAGTAAAAACAATTTGCAAAAGTGATAGCGCTAAAAATTAATCATTTAAAGATAGCTCGAGTTAATAACAAATGAGATTTTTTTTTTTTTTTATTTGCTAATTATACTAAACCCTAATCTTTTTGTGAATATGGATAAATGAAATAAATAAATTTTTGTTATGCAAATATATTTTTTCTTATGTATTTCTTTTCAAATGATTTCAGCCCACTTGCTGAAATAAATAGAATAAAACTTAACCATATAACTTTCTTCATCATTAATAGAATTTCTTGCTTAAAATTTATATTTTTAAACCAAACAATGCAATAAATTGTCTCTTAATTGTAAAATTTAAATATTTGACGATTTGTTGACGATTTTGTTTAATGTTCGTGACGATTTTGACGAATTTTGTTAAAACTTTTGACGATTGTTGAAGAAAAAAGTCTAACAACCCTGATTGTATGTACAATTAGCGGAGGGCCAAACGTTATGAAATCTTTTGTTAAAAATAGCCCTGTGCCTGGAATTTTTTGTTAAAACCATGCCATACACCTTGCCATAATTGACGTACTTTACAAAAGAAATAAAAATATTGAATTATCCGAAGACTCAGACAATTCCGATTGCAACGAAGAGCTTGAAGTGCCCTATTACACTATAGTTCCAAAACATTCTGATATTTTAAAAAATACAAGACAAATAATAAAGCTTTTTAAAATGAGTCCATTGAAAACATCTTCTTTGCAACGGTATGCGAAAGAAGAAACAGGAAAAGAAATTCATTTGGGGTGCGACATAAGGACTCGCTGGAATTCAATTGTTTCTATGCTCGAAAATTTTCTGAAAGCGAAATATTGTATTAAAAAATGTTTAATAGACTTTAATTTAATTCATACGTGGAATGATGATTATATTCCGATTTAAATAATTTATACAACGTGCTTCCAATGCCTTATCCAATTAAAATTGCAGTGGAGGCCCTTGGGCGAAGAGATAGCAATTTATTGATTGCAGAAATTATTATCGAAAAGCTTTATGAAGAATTGGGTAACAAAGATAACTTTTTATCAACTAAATTGTTAGAGTCTTTAAAATTTCGCATAAATCAAAGATGAGAAATAAAAATATATTCTTTGCTAAAATTTTTAAATGACTCTGAGAACTACAAATCTAACTATTTTTCCTACGCTAATAAACCTACAGTCTTTTTAATTGCTGATGAAATGTCTAAAAGGCTTTTTGAAGAAGAAAATGATCACGATTCACCATCACCAACACCAGATGATGAACCATCTACTACCTTTAAAGAACACATTGAAAAGGCAATATCAGATTCTCAAAAAATTCATGTGAAGAAGATTCAAAAGCCTGAAAATATCTTAAAAAAAGAATTTGACGTCTATGAAGTCACGGGTAAAAGGACAACAAATTTAAAATCTTTGTATGATGTGCTGCTCACTATTTAACCAACATCTGTAGAAAGCGAGAGGGCGTTTTCGGTAGCAGGCAATATATCAACAAGGATTAGAAATATAATCTCTGATGAGCTTTTAAATGCTCAATTATTATAAAAAATTTTTTTCTTAAAAGATAAATAATTTAAACAAGTTGCTATTAAATTAGTTAAAATAACTACTAAGTATTAATAAATTTTAATTATTCTTGATCTCCCAAACATATATACATACATAATATGTACACATGAATTTATTTGGTTTTGTTTGTTTTTTTAATTATAATTTTGTTTTGTGTGGAATAAATAAAGTTGCTTTTTTTAAACTGTTGCAGTATATTCAAATTTAAATTTTATTTATTATTTGTTATTCATTTAATGAAATCATTGTTTTATTCAAAAATTCCCGGGATTCCCGGGAATAAGATTTTTTTTTGTTTCGTTTCCCGGGAATAGAAAAGGTCCGGGAAATAAGAAACCCTAATCGGAATGTTTATTTTCATGCAAAATAAAAAAAGTCATCAATGTTTTTTCCAAAAAATTTTGTGGATATCTCGTGCAAATTTTTGAAATTCATTTCTTTAATTAATTGGGAATAAAAGCGAAAAGCGTTCATCGATTTTCATGATTTATGTGTCATTTTGTTCATAGGTTATGCGACTTTACGTGAAAGTAATAGGACTTGACACTTTTTTTTACCGTTTTGGATTTTTTATGAATTAAAAATAAAAAATTTAAATTTTTTGGGCAAAAAATATTTTTTTTTCTTTATACGTTTATTTATAACTGCGAAACTGTTGCTTATATAGCGAAACGTTGTATAAACAGATTTAAGAAATAGTAATTCTTAATTTTTTTCAGATTATTCGGACTAGTGGTTCTCGAGTTATGACAAACAAAAGAGCCTAAAACGTGACAAATTCCCCTATACGATACTTACTGACTTCAAATTAATTTTTAAATTATTATTTGAGCCACCTTGACCAAACTAATGATGCATTAGTTCTTCTTTTTTGGTCTACTTTCATAAGCAATTATCAGAATTGAGTCCCAAAATCTGTGTAATAAAACAAAAACAACAACCACAAGGGACAGACGGACATCGTGAAATCAACTTCTCTCGTCATAAGAGCCCAGAATATATATATACTTTATTGGGTCTAAAATCAATAATGTAATGTACATAGGAATTACAAACGGAATGACAAACGTATATGTATACCGTTTTACTTCGGTGAACGGAATAAAAATGACATATCGTCAGGTATATCATTTTCGTAAATAATGTGGAACCAGCGTTACACTTCAGGAAATTTTGTGATAAAATTAGATTTATTGCTACCGATAATAACAAAGCATCAAATATTAAAAAAAAATAGCCCAGATCACTGGCTAATGATTTTTTTCGTCGCAAAATTTTAAAAAGCATTAAGAACAGTATGAAAAGCGCCGAGCTTGCCTTATATAATTTGACATTTCAACTAGAACGACGGCGAATTAAAATGTAAACAATAATAGATTTAGCAACTTAACTTACAACACGGCGAAAAACACTGTGAACAACAGGCCTAGTGAGCAGTGTTGCCAGAACTTTTAGAGGTAAAATCAGCAAAAAAACCATAATTTTCATAAAAAAATCTGCAAAATCTGCGTCAAGATTATAAAAATCTTCAATAAATCTTGAAAACTCATTTATTACATTTTGTATGTAGTTTAATTAGAAAACGGTATAACAATTTATTTCAAAATATACAGCGATGTTCTGGAATTTGAAATCGATGGTAAATATCTATAAGTTGTCCTCGAAGTATAAAAAAGGAAAGATTTTTTTGAACTTTCAACACAGAAAAGTTTCAAAATTGTTTCTTTTAATTTTACTCAAATGCGATTTTCAGAACATGGCTGATAATTTTTGGATATAGGGATTAATCACACCTTTGGTATCTCAAACAAGAAATCAAAAGTTAATTTCTTGACATGTTATTTAAACTATCTTAACTTATCTTAAACTATTAAAATAAATTTACAAGAGATCAAATATTGCAACTATTAAAGATTTTTATACATAAGTATGTATGCATATGTATACGTACGGTACGTATGCATATTATTTCGTGTAAAATCGGACAACATTAGTCCGGCGATATTAATGTGTCAAGACAATGCGAATTTTTAATGTTTAAGTAATTTTTTGTGAATAAAATTCCTACTAACTATTTCCAAACGGATCTTCCATGAATGGTTGATATATTTCGTTTATCAATGCAAGAAGTGAAAATAGTACAAACATAAGTGACAATATAAAGAAGTTTCTACCGAGCTAAATAATCTGCAATTTTAAGCCAAAAATCTTCAAATCTGCATTTTGAAAATTTTGGGGATAACATCTGAAAAATGCACTTCTGGCATCGCTGCTAGTGAGCACAGAATACTAACAGAACTGTAAAAAGTGAAGTGTGAAAAAGGCCCAAATCAGTTGCGAGGGCAGTTTTTAAAGAAAGAGATAAAAAACTTTTTTTCAGTGAAGTAGTAATATGAAAAAGCAAGCCAGAATTACCATTTACCATTTTTTTCTGATTAAAATTTTTACTTTACCAATTACATATATAAATTTGAGCCTTAGAGTTTGCAGTTAGATAAAAAAACTAAATTAAATTACACTCAATAAAAAAAATTTAGCTATATTCTAGCCATTTACAATGATATACGATACGATAAAATTGGACATTAAATGTCGATGCTATATAGATAGAAAAAAGCGCTGTATTTTAGGGCGTGGCAAAAACATTTTTAAAGTTCTACAAACTTAATAAATATACCTTTCATTATAGGGCGTGACTGATAGAAATTTTTTGTTTTGTTTTGGGTTGTATCTGGTTTGATGTAATATGTACTTATGTATGTGAAAAAGAAAAAACGGCGCTTGATTTGGAGGCGTGTCATAAAAGTAATTATATTAAAAGCAATTCATACTAAGTTTTAGAAGGACTTTTTTGAAACGTGAAAACATGTGACATTTGGGGGAAGGATCAGATGTGGCATTAGTGGGCACCAGAATTTTATGTCGGAATAAAAAGTCACCAAAGGCAAAAACGAAAATACCGAGCTAGCATAGGCTGTTTGTTTGACGATTACGTTTAATATACAACTCCCAAAAGACTCTCTGTAAGAGTCGCAAAACCATTACTGAGCTACCTTAATGAGAGCGTTTTTGAAATGTGAAAATTCTATTGCCAATACAATTTCAATAAAGCAAACCGGCCTACGGATCTGCAAAAAAGGATTTACCGACAGGATGGTGTTGATGTCGCGACCTTTAGGTTTGTTTTATATAAATTGTATGAAAATTAGAAGTTTTTGCATGAAAAATATGCTTGATGTCCCATTTTAGGTAGCTCAGTTATAAGGCTGAGCATTTCACGAGTTGTAAAATAATTCCTGCATAAGTCTCATACGACTCTTGGCAAGCTTTTTGAAAGACCCGTTAGATAAACTATACATGCATCACAAACAATTCCCTTTATGATTAATATAAGCGTCTTTCGCTGCGTTATGGAAGAGTCTCTCATACGAATCAGAACGTGTAACAGTTTCCTCCATGCGAGGAATCGTCTACAATTAAAAAATAAGCTCATCGACGATCAAAAACACTCTTTCTGCGATTTCAAGTAGACTCCTGAACGATTGAAAATGCTAGCTGGGTACTGTCAAGCCATAAACAACGATATGCAATATGATGCGATTGGACTTTAAGAGACAGCTCTACATATCAAAAACTAAAAGGGCTGTATTTGGAGGCGTGGAAAAACAAATATTTTCCTGCTTTAGACACTTCAGGACATTCTAGTGGGTGACTAGCGCAACTATTTTTGTATGGAGGTCGATCCGGTCTAATATACATATCGTCGTTTGCAAGTTATTGTGTTCTATATGACAAAAATTTTTTTTTTTTTTGTAAATCGCTGTTAAAGTTTAGTTGTAAGTTACAAAAAACTGAACCGAAAAAGTTGTCGCAACCTTCTTACCAAGGCAACTTCTAGAGTTTCTGGTTTTTTGTGGTAAAAAACAATTTCAGTCCTTGGAAAAGCTTTTAAGATTAATAAGCGTTTAAAAAAAGCTTTGTTCTATAGGCACTTATTCACGAAACTCTTATTGTTTTATAGCATATAGAACAAAATGTAAAAAATTATTGTGAGAAATGAAAAGCAATGTGTTTTCACGAAACAAAAACTTTATTTCATATAATATTGACTTAAATTTTAATCTAAATCTTATAGGTTTATTTTTATAAAACCACTTAGGCAATACTTGGTAATTTCTTAAAACAAGGTAAGTTTCGTCTATAAAATAAGAAGAAAAAAAATTAAACAAATTTATTTGACTTCGATTTTGAATTTTGGCTTGTAAAAAAAACAAAGACTAACTGCCGTATTTATAAAAATATTTTAAATTTTTACAAAACAAATTTTATATTAAAATTTCCCTTAATAAACGTTTGTTAAATTTAATGTTGCGACTGTCAAAAAATTTAATTTAAGATAACAGTTTGTATTCACACCATCACACAAAGTGTAAACTTTCACACATGAATTGAAATGCAACCCTGATCCAATGAACTGTATTATTGTTTAGAAATTTTTCAAAAAACAATGAAGTGGTATGGGATGTCAAACTTTTTTTCATAAAACTTGTAATCTTCCTCACACTATCAGACTTTTACATATTAGTTTTGAGGTTTTGACATGTATTAATTCAAAGTATCAGGGGTGTCATGGAAATCGAAAACGTAAAACGAAAGAATTTGACAGTCCTTTTTATTAAACTTTAAATCTAATTTTTGCAATTTGTGTTAAAGAATTCTGTTAAATAGAGCATTATTTGAATAATAATTGTCATAAAATGTTTTTATTACAGAAACCTTATTGAAAAACGACTCTTAAAATTCTTTCGTTTTACGTTTTCGATTTCCATGACACCCCTGATAATAGTGTAAACTAGCCTAAAGCGAAGGTTAATTAACAACTACCTATTTTGCAACACAACAAGTAAGAGCCTGTTTACATGAAGGGACATGCCCCTGCGACATGCCCCATGCGACACGAGTTTTATGGTGAGGGCTGTGGTGGAGAGTACGGGGTAATAAGTGTCGCACGTAATGCGAATTGATGCGACAATTTTGACATTTCTTTTTTACATCTTTCGTTCTCTTGTATTCTTGTCATGTTATGTATGAATATTAGTCAATTGAACGTCAAAAATCGCTTTGTTGCTGCAACAAAATCCCTTCATGTAATCGCAAGCAGATTTAAGAAGGGACACCAAAAGAGAACGCAGGCAGTGTCGCAGCGACATGACCCTCCATGTAAACTGGCTCTAACCATAACAATTCATTGATATCATCGATTAGAAAACACGCGGACCTTATTAAAAATTAACTGCTTTTGCATACTGTTTGTTTGTTTGTTTGTTTTTCTTTTTTTTTTTTTTTTTTCGTCTCATTTGCCAACTGCAATGTGGTCGAAAAAGGAAATAAAACAATAACAGACAATGCAAAGAGTTCCAAAGTACTACAAACTTTATTTCCACTTTCATAAAGAACAAAATAAAAAAATTTTTTTTATTAAGTATTTTTGCTCCGTCACTGAAGTCAACAAAGTCAATGTCTCATATTTCGAAAACTATAAAAGATACGAAATAAACGAAGAAAGATGACACAGATCGACAGATCTCTAAAAGTTTACCTAAAAATCAATCTTATCTCAATTTTTCTTATTTTGCGGTATAAAATACAATAACTTGCGAACGACGATATGTAGTATGTACATATGTATGTATATACACTAATGCATCACAAAAAAATACGAAAAAACCATCGATTTTGATGGCTGTTTTGTAATAGATTGAAAATCAACAGTTAATTTAATACATAAATAATTCAGCTTGAAATTTTACGGTCCAATTATTTTGGAACAAAAATTTAATGAAAGAAAATATTGAAACGAAGTTTGGAACTTTTATTGTACGTTAAAACAAATATTTACACGGTCGATTTAAACTAGCAAACAAGTGAACAAAATGACAAAAACAAGATTGTAAAATAAATAAACAAAAACATGAGACAGTGAAACAAAAAAAAAATTGTTTAATAAATTAAACAAACTAACAAAAAACCATTGTAGCATAATGTAAAGAACAAAACAATGTAATAAAACAAATGAATGTGAAAACATAAATTAAAACAAATATTATAAATAAATAAAATTTAGTTTTTAAATTATTAAAAAAAAGTGCGTAGTTTTTTTTTCTTATTTTGCGGTATAAAATACAATAACTTGCGAACGACGATATGTAGAAAATATTGAAACGATGTTTGGGACTTTTATTGTACGTCAAAACAAATATTTACACGGTCGATTTAAACTAGCAAACAAGTGAACAAAATGACAAAAACAAGATTGTAAAACAAAAACATGAGACAGTGAAACAAAAGAAAAAATTGTTAAATAAATTAAACAAACTAACAAAAAACCATTGTAGCATAATGTAAAGAACAAAACAATGTAATAAAACAAATGAATGTGAAAACATAAATGAAAACAAATATTATAAATAAATAAAATTTAGTTGTTAAATTATTAAATAAAGTGCGTAGTTTTTTTATTTGTTATTTGAGACTTAACCCAACAAACACGAAGTCAAACCTTTGATATGAAATGACTTTATCATTTGACATCAAACGCAAATCTCAAACGTTTTTCAATTGTTTGATTTAACATTTAAATTCAAATTGATAATGATTTGAAAATAAACATTTTATATCAAATGTTTTTTCAATTTGATGTCAAATGTTTGTCAAAGTTAAAATCAAATCAAAAATAAACTTGGCAGTACTAAAGCGAAAAATAAATGTAAGCATTAAAAATGGCGATTAAAGTTACATTTTTTTCCTTGTGGTTACACGTGTTTTACTATTAAAAATAAATTTTAATATAAAGTGAACAGTTTATTTCTAGTGAAAAATAAAAATTATTTGTGAGAAATTACAATGTTTAAAAATACGAAAAAAAAGAAAAATAATAAAACAGGAAAGTGAAGAAAGATTGTTGAACGATCGCGGTGCTACAATCCTCAAAATAAAAGGGAGCCAAGTATTTTGTCTTTCCAAGAATTAGAAGACGGAAAGAACACTATTTCATCTTTTTGCTATGGTACCGAATGTTTATCTCAAAGTTTATTTAAATAAATAATAAATTTAAATTAAAAAAATTAAATAGTTTTATTTATATTCCACATTCTATTATAATCCACATTTGAAAAACATTTGAGAATTACGTTTGAAAGCAAGTTGAAAATAAAGGCATTTTTCAATTTGAAAATAATTTCCCCTTTTTGTTGAGAACGCTATGATTTACAAATGATTTTTAAATCATTATCAAACGTTTGTCGTTTGAGAAAACGTTTGATTTCAAATC
This sequence comes from Pollenia labialis, assembly GCA_949318255.1. Lineage (NCBI taxonomy): Eukaryota > Metazoa > Arthropoda > Insecta > Diptera > Polleniidae > Pollenia > Pollenia labialis. The sequence goes on from OX439143.1 coordinate 58,889,189, forward strand.
ACTTTCAATTTGAAATCAAACCTCCGTGTTTGTTGGGAAGCCCTAAAATGATTATGTATGTATGCCTTGGTAAAAATTCCTAAAAGATACTTTTTAAATGTTATCTTTGCAAAGCATTATTTTAATAATTAAAAAATAATGGAATCTGAATTAAGTTTGTAAATAGTTACTCGAGAAGTTTATCTAAGATAAAAAAATTATTAAAAACTTGATTTAACTTAACCTTCGCATTACCAAAGGGTTATGACATGTCATAATTCTTGTTATTATGGTGTAAAAGGGCCTTTAGTACTACTAAGAAGTGCTGAAGTTATTTGACAGAGTTTGTATTTTAATATGTCAATTACACAGTACAACACATGATTTGCCAACTCAATTCTGTGAACTGTATGTGAAATTAGACCCAAAAAGAAGAATTTCTGCATCATTCGTTTTGTCTTCTTACCTGCGATTTGAAGTTAGTATCGATTTGAAGTTAGTACTATCGTATAGGGGAATTTATCACGTCTTAGGCCCTGTTGTTTGACATAGCTCGACAACCACTAGCCCAATTTAGTTGAAATAAATTTAAAAAAATTAAGAATTACAATTCCCTTAATCTGTTCATATATTGTTTTCCTATACAAGTAACACTTTCGAAGTTAAAAATGAATGTATGAATGTATGTATGTAAAAAATCCAAAATGGAAAAAAGTTTCAAGTCTAGTTATTTTTTCGCAAAGTCACATAACCTATGAGCAAAATGAGACAAAGATCATAAAAATCGATGCACGCGTTTCGCTTTTATTCGCAATTGAGTAAATGTATGAATTTCGAAAATTTGCTCGAGATATGCACAACATTATTTGGAGAAAACATTGAAACCTTTTTCATGATTCTGAGAATTAAAAAAAAAGGAATAAACAAAAGGTTATTTGATTTTTATGATTGCGGTAATAAATGTACGTGGACAATTAAACGGAAAGTGGACCTTTTTATTATTTGGGTTTTTCCGGTGGCTACCTATATGATTTTTTTACAGAAATTGCACCCACATTTAAGGGTGGTCATTATTTGGAAAGTTTTGCACAGTTTGAAACGTACAAGTGCTGAATAAGGTATATAGCCAGCCGCCCTTAAAATATGCGCCCATTTATAAGTACCTGGCAGTAAAATATTCAAAAATACGTAGTATTTATAGGTGTGCATTGATCGATTTTTGGCATTCAGCCAGTGCCGACGAACGCGAACAGTAAAAGTGATTTTTCTCCAGTTTTTTAAAAGTGAATAACAACAAAACATAAAATATATCAATATGGAAAACAACAAGTGCCCATATTTGGATGAATATTGTTACGTTTCTGGTCATATCGTCCGAAAAATACAGAAAAAAGATCGAAAAAATTTGTTTACTGAGCAATTCAAAACCGCGTATTGTAATTATTTCGATGAAGCAGATTTAAGTGGTGCAAATTTTACGCCGAACACAGTGTGCAACAGTTGTTATACTACCCTTCTAAAATGGATTCACGGAAAAAGTAGAAAGTTATCTTTTATGAAGCCAGTAATTTGGGTGGAAGACACAACTGGACATGATAAATCCAGGTGCTATGCATGCATAAATTTTCGTCCTGGATTAAACAGACAACAATTGAAAACAAAAGTATACACTGCTGCATTTACTGCCACACTTCCAGTGCAACGCCCTGCTGATACCGATGCACCTAAACCTCCGAGTGCGGATACTGTGTCCCTGCTAGCCGAAACCGTTTTCACCAATCCGACCGATTTGGATGATGCTGATTGGATACCCGATATTGAAAATAGTGCACCACAACCGCTACCACAAATCGAAATGGATTACATTGTGGCCAAGCTGGGACTATCACAACACGACTCCGAATGGCTGACATCATTTTTGAAGAGAAGAAAACTCACACAGCAAAATGTCAGCGCAACATCATACCGACAACGCCATGAATATGAATATGAACAACCTACGAAGAAAACAAGATCATCAGAACCACAAGCGTCAACTTCTACAAGGATGGATATTGCCAATAATTGAAAAAATGTTCTAAATTTTGTTTTTATGCATATTATAATTGCGTATTAATTGCATATTATTTTATTTTCATTAAGTTTTTATAAATAAAGTTTTTTTTTGCATGATAATTTTTTAATTTATATTTTTATTTTTATTTTAAGGGTGGTGGCTATAACTGATTTTTGAAATTCATACCTTTACTCAATTGCGAATAAAAGCGAAACGCGTGCATCGATTTTTATGATCTTTGTCTCATTTTGCTCATAGGTTATGTGACTTTGCGAAAAAATAACTAGACTTGAAACTTTTTTCCATTTTGGATTTTTTATGTATTTTTAAAAAAAAAAATTTAAATTTTTAGGCAAAAAATAATTTTTTCCCTTCATACATTCATTTTTAACTTCGAAAGTGTTACTTGTATAGGAAAACAATATATGAACAGATTAAGGGAATTGTAATTCTTAATTTTTTTAAATTTATTTCAACTAAATTGCGCTAGTGGTTGTCGAGCTATGTCAAACAACAGGGCCTAAAACGTGATAAATTCCCCTATACGATAGTACTAACTTCAAATCGCAGGTAAGAAGACAAAACGAATGATGCAGAAATTCTTCTTTTTGGGTCTTATTTCACATACAGTTCACAGAATTGAGTTGGCCATCAATTAACTGAAAAACGTTGTACTGTGTTATTGTTTAGAAAATATTTGTCAGTGTGATAATAAAATTTATTTAACATTCGATAATAAGTTGTGAAATTTGTTATAGCATTTTATAGTTTAAAAGTGGTTTGCAGAAGGCTGCTTAATATGCGACCTAAGGTAAATTATGGACCGATTATTGTGAAATTGCATGGCCATATGCCTTCTACATACTATGACATGCCAAATTTACCAAATCGTAAACAATGCCTTAGAGGGGGTTGTTCTAATGGCACCTGTTACGGTTATCGCCATCATTCTCATTGTACGTTCAAGCCTAGTTTTATAAATCCTCACCTTAAGCGCCGGCCACCAAACAGCTACAGTATACATTTCTCGGGTTAATTCCCTAGTTTAGGCCAATGGCCCGTTTGCAGCAATATAATGCAGTTGCTGCCTGTGTAGTCCTAGAAATGGTGTTCATCTTTCAGATCAGTTTGATGTCCAATATTGGCCCAAGATACTTGGCGCTGTCAGACAGTTTCAGTGAGATCCCCTTATCATCGGGGTATCAAATTTGGGAATTTTGTATCTCCTTGTGAAAAGTACCAGTTCCGTTTTGGCAGAAATTATATCCAGTCTTCATCCCTGGCACCATTTTGTTAGGACGTCCAATGCGGACTCCATAAGTTCAGGCAATAGTCTGGGATCATTACCCAGAGCTACAACTGCAACGTCATCCGCATACGCGGTCGTCCTGCAGCACGTCCTTTACATGGCCCTGAGTAGGGTATTTATACCCTTGCGGGGTACCCCTAGTCGCAACCTTGGAAATGTTCGAGGCGCCCAAGTTTGATTCAATACGCCTGAAGTGCAATATACTGATGACAAATTAAATGATCGCTGGGTCGATTTCCAAAAGTCTCATAGCGTTAATAACCGATTCAGGTTTAACGTAGTTGAAAGCTACTTCAATATCCAGGAATGCAACCAATGAGTGAAGCCCAGTTTCAGTGGACATTCCCCTCGTGTAGGCGTGCTGAGCCTGTGACGAGGAGTTGTGTCCTAATGATGATCTAATGTGAATATCCGCTCCAGTGTTTTCAGTAAAAAGGATAGACTAATTGGTCAAAAGTCTTTAGCCATAGTGTGAGATGTCTTCCCTCCCTTGGGGATGAAGACGATCTTATATGTTTTCCAAGTTGATGGACATGTGACAGACTCAGGCAGGCTTTAAATATTGCCAAGAGCCATGGCATCAATATTCCCAGGTTCTTCTGGAGATCCGCTGGTATAATTCCATCCGAGCCATCCACACATATTAGAGATATCCCACTATATGTTTCCTCCCTAGGCACATCATCAGTGCAACCTAGGAAGTGTGTATTCTTCAGGACCTCAAGGATGTCCTGACTGTTTGTGGTCCAGGATCCATCCATCTTCTGTATATATGATGGAATAGTAATTTACGCATTCTATCACATGGGCTAAGCTTTGCCTATCCTGTAGATTTTTTTACAGGATTCATTTGAAGCCTCAATTAAGACACCCGTCAATGACTCCACTACGGAGTCGAGCATGGACACACTGTCTAGGAGAGCCGGGCACATAACATGGGGGTTGTGTCTTTTCAATAATATAATTATTTGAAAATAAACGATGACAAATTTTTAGTCTATTTAACTTAATAAAGTCTGTTTTGGATACATTGGGTTCTCGAAATTTGAAATAGTTTTGTTTTGTTCTTGATGTTAAAAATGTATTTTCCAATGTATTTATTGGCTATAGTCTGAATATTGAATATATTCAGTAGATATGTGATTTTTTAAAGAATTTTTCGGGAGCTGGCCAACTTTTTCGTTTCCACCTTAGCTTTAAGTGTTGTTTTTAAACATTTTTTTTTGTTCATTATTTATTTATTGAGTCTTCATATATTAAATATGAACTAACAATAATTAATTAAATCTTTTCCTAATACATTGGGTCGAGTGAATAAAAAGGTAGTTTATGCTACATAGTACTAAGTACTAGCACTAGCTTTTACTTTTCAGTACTAGCTATGCTGAAAAGTTTAAACTACAAAAAGTGTGAATAATTCTTTGCTAGTGCTAGGTAGCTAATGCTTAACAGAGGAAGCATATAATTTCCATTTTTATGTTTTGAATCGTTAAACAAATGTGTATTATTATTACAAAAAAAATCGCTGTAAATGTCTTAGTTTGTATGCGAACATAAATAAATATATTTTTGTATATTTATCTGTTTTTTATAAATTTTTCTTTTTTACAGATTTTTTTATTTTATTTAAAAAATGCAACACAAACTTTTATGGCAAAAGTCTGTACCGACCTTTATGCGGTATATCTTAAAACAACTTAGTGGCAACGTCAATGATTATTATTTATTTGAAAAATTAAGTAAAATTGCTGTGGTAAACTGTACATATTTAAATTTAAGTATTTGTTACTTCGGCTTAAGTTCATCAAATTTAATTTTCATTAAATTATTTTTATGAAGAAACATGTAAAATCAATTAAAATGGATAATGATTCAAAAAAAGCAAATTTCGATCTACCAAAGGTTAACATACAATTTGGTTTAAGGATTGATGTTTGACTATTGACGTCAGCAGTCGTCGATGGCTGCGAGCGTGAGACGGCAAATCCATCTGAGGAGATCGAATGGTTGCGATCGAAACATGTCATGGTAACCTGCCACCAGGGTTCGATCCCCGGCCCCGGCCACGGTCAAGAATGAAAGATTATCAATAACAATTTTAATTAATTTTTATGTTGTAAAATTCCTTTCTTCATAACAAAAATTTAATGAAAATTAAATTTGATGAACTTAAGCCGTATTAAAATATTAAAAATTTGGATTAAAGCCCATAAATAGTTCAACAAAATAACCACAATTCTAGTTATTGTATTTGTTACATTTACAGAGATCTTACCAATTTAGGTTTTTTTCCGAAAACTATACAATTTGAAATAATCTTCAGGATGTTCATAAAACTAAACATACATACTAATAAATATTTAAAAAGAAATTAATTTTTATTTCAATATTGTGACAAAACACAAACTTCAAGCACCCCAATCATAAGCTTAAAAAAATAAAGCGAAAACTAGTATTTTTAAGCACACATTCGTTTTTATTCACACATTTTTTGAGTCAACACTGGAAGAACTAGTTTCTACTAGTCAGTATAAAGTACTAGCTTTAACTCAAATTTTTATTCACCTCAAAGCTAGTTTAAAGTTACAAATTTCAAGTATTAGCTAAAGCTACCTTTTTATTCACGCGGCCCATTATATATGTCCAGCCAGTGCCAGACAAAATTTCGTCATCACGGTTTATGTTCACATATGTAAGTATTTATCGCTCTTTTGATTCGGTGAGTGCTGCAGTATCTCTTCTTCTTAAGAGAGTGTGGGCGCCACGATTTAAAATATTCCGAGCTAGTGGATTTGGGTGTTGTTCAAGCCTTTTTCAATATTTTACTGCATATTTTGTAATCAAAGTTTTTGCTAATGGCACATTGAGATCCTTAAGATGTTTGAGTTTTTAATATACGAGGTAGCGGCTGTGATTATTCGAAGAAGTTTATTTTGGCGCCTTTGAATTTTTAAGATATTAGAGGCCGAGGCTTTAAGATAGAGTTGTAAAGTAGAAGGTTGCAATCGAGACAAAGGACAGAATTCCTTCCAATAAGCCAATGAAGTTGAATGGCGTTTAGTTTTATTTGGGTTAATGTTTCCTCTATATGGCATTTCCACGTTAATCGCCGATCCAGATGTATAGGTACCGATATATTTTACATGCGAATGTTGAGAAATTATTTTATTATTGCTTGCAATAAGGGGCAAGATTCCCGACGCAAAGTGTATGTAATGTGTACGGATTTTTGCGTATTGACCATTATCCAAATTGCCTTAACCATTTTTCTAGTTAAAATATATATTGCTGTAAGTAACGAGATGCTTCATAACGGTTGTCGTGGACGTTTAGAAAAACTGTATCGTCTGCAAATGTTGAAGTTTTGGTGTACAGTACAATACGCATATAAGAAACTCGCTTGTAAGAAAAACTCGTTTATAAGAAAGACATCTTCAGACACCATGCACATTTATATATAACTGCGTGCTAAATAATCCTCATATAAGAAACTCGCTTATAAGAAAAACTCTTCTATAAGAAACAAATTCTGAAGAAAAATTTTATTTTGTTAATTTTCAATTTAATTTATTAATTTAATACTTTTTTTTTTCTCTCTTTTAAATTTTTTCTTTTGTTTTAAATTTTATCAGTTACAAATTATAATTATAAATGTTTCTGCTAAAACAATGTTCTATACTGCAATAAGAGGCTTTAAGTCTTGTGTATAGAATTGGAAATAAATAAATAAATAAAATAAAATAAATAAATAAAAATAAAAAAATAAAATAAATTATGCTCATTCCAGAGAAAATAGTACGTGTATAAGAAAGTAGTATTCTCACAATTGAATTTTTTTATCTCGGTTAAAATAGATTTTTTTTTTGTGTATAATTAACAATTTACATCTGTTCAGTGTTACTTCATATTTAGTATTTTTTAAGTAACTAAACACATGTTTTTAAACTATGCATTCATTCTTCTTACTGATTTTTTATTAAATCTAATTTTAAAACTATATAGCAATCATCTGTTTTTTTTTTGTTTTGTTTTATTGAAACAAAAATTTTAGTTTTTTACTATTGTTTTCAATATAAATATGCGAAAAAAAATGTTCTTGTCGACATCGTGGGTCTGGCGGTTAGTTCTGTACTTATATATAGTTATATTTGTACGACAAATAAACGAAATTTAGTACAAAATGATGTTTAGTATGTATAAGTATTAAACAGTTTTATTTCAATTACCTACTATATATGTATTTCTATAGGACATTTTTTAAATTTTGTTACTGATGTACATACATATATAAGAAAATATCTTTCTTATTTGCGTGATACAGATATAAGAAAGTATCTTTCTTATATGCGTGTTTTCTTTATAAGAATGCTCGCATATAAGAAAGAAAATCGGTGCATTTTTAGGCTTTCTTATATGCGTATTGTACTGTAGTTGTTTGTTGGCATGTCCGAAGTATAAATTAAGTATAATATAGACCCGATGATGCTGCCTTGTGGGACTCCACTGCCAATTGGCTGAGGTGAACTTAAGAAATGTCCTTCTTTAATAATTAATTGACGACCGACTAAGTAGCTTTCTAACAATTTGTGTGTGTTTGCTGTAAAATTTGGCTTCAATGTATGTAACAAGCCTTCATGCCAGACTTTATCAAAACCTTGAGAAACATCGATGAAGACAGCGGAACAATATTTTCTTTCTTACAGAGTTTGCTATTCGATGGGTTCAGTGTTACCGTTCAAAATTTTCAAAAAGGGGCACAAAAAGGGGATTTTCAAAAAAAAAGTGTCACAAAAAGGGGAATTCTAAGAAAAAAAAGGGCAACTTTAAAAACAGGAAAATTTAAAAAAAAAAAACCTATGTATTTATTAAATTATTTTCATCGAAAACTAAACATAACAAAAAATAAACTTCATATTTATAAAAAAATACATTATAGGTATATAATACAAATTGTTTGGGAAAAACACACATATATACATATATCGTGAAAATACATGTCTTGTTTGCAAGTAAACGATAATGAACTGTTGCATAAAATTTTTATTTCAATTATTTATACAAAAACAGTTACTAATTACTTGTAAATAAAACGAGCTTAAAATAGTGTAATAACAATACTTACAAAAACAAAAAATAGTTCATAATATGATTTGATACAAAAAAACTTTACATTTAAATAGATAGAGATATGTATATATGCAAGTATATGTACATAAATATTTGGCACTTGGATTATTTTTCTTTTTTACCAAAAAAATTAAGTTACGAAAAAACTTCGAGGAAAAAGCATATAAAAGTATTGATAGGAAGATAGTTAATATCAGGTACAGATCCATTTTTTTATAAATTGCAGTGTTATGTTGTTTCTTCAACTATTAAATATCTATTTTTTTGAAAACGTAATTCTATATTTATTAATCAATTCATCACTTGGAATCCAATCTTCCAAGTCATTTTGATACAAATTTAAAGCGGATAACATAGACTGACAGGTATCTACTTTCAGTCTATTTGTCACTTTATTTTTTATATATGCTAACTTAGAAAAAATCCGCTCAGAGGATGCACTATTATGTGGTAAAGTAAAAACATACGAAGCAAATTTATACAAGTTTGGATATAAATTGTCACCCAAACAGTTTTTTAAATTGCCAATTTCGTACCAAAATGTTTCAGGCTTAGATATTTTAAAAATTGCTTCATAGCTTTTATCGTTTGGGTTAGAAATTATATCAATAAAAACGGTAACAATTTTAAAGTAATTTATGTCTTCAGCTGACTTAATAAATACTGGATCTAAAGCCTTTAATGAACTCAGCCTCTTATCGCTAATATTAATTCTTGATAAAATTTCTTTGCACAGCTTTTGGTAAAAAAGTAAAATGTTGTTTTTAATTTCTACAATATCACTACTTAAGATGTTGTTAGTACATATTTCTAGCTCGGCTTCGTGGCCGATATATACATTAAGAGTTTCTTTTATATGCAGAACATCAACAAAATCAATTTGTTCTATATTTGTTTGCATGACATACTCTTTTTTTAAAAAATTTTTAAAAATTTCTAATACAATATCTTTCGTGGATGAAATTAAATATATATAATTTGTGATGATTCGTTTTGAAAATTAAGGTTTAATTTATTCATAATATTTAATACATATACTAGAAATTTGAGGTAAATTTTATTGTTAATAGATAGCCCTTCCTGAATAATTTTAATTTTTTCCAAATTAGATGCTATTTTCTCTCCAAATTGAGCTCGGATTCATTGATTGACAGCATAAAAAAAATTTGGTTCAAAAAGGGGCAAAAGGGGCACAAAAAACTACAAAATGATACAAAAGGGGATTTAAAACAAAGGGGTCAAAAAAGTGGAACGGCAGTCAAAAAGGGGCAAAAATGCGACTTTAGTCGCATAACGGTAACACTGGATGGGTTTGTTCAATTGTGTTGTGTTCTCTTCCAAAGCCGAATTGGTGGTTAGGAGTTCATCCATTTTCATTTAAAATTGAGGTTAATTTTGACTCTAACAGGTTCTACAACAGGGGTTTCCATTTCTTTGCACAATTGTGCATACTACTACAAACACATATTTTTATGCTCTTCAATTCAGTCGTCGGTGTGACTTCGACAAGTGTACATGTTTATCGGATGCTATATTATTTTGTTTCAGCTTACACTCAAAAATATTGTGCGGTCAAAAATGCTTTTGGTAACATCCAATGCCTTGCGTGCAATATTTAGAGTCTAAATTTTAAGACTTAAATGCAGAGTAATATAACATTTCTATTTAATTTTAACATAATTTAATTTAATAATTTTTTATTAAGTAACTTTTTTTAACAATAACATTTACTGCAACCTTTAAGCGTGTTTTATTTGTGAAAAAAATTCTTTGATACCTGTAAAAGGGTCCCTTTTGCTTTCTTTAAAAAGATGTAAAGTACCTAAATGCAGAAATTATTAAGAAAAAAATAGCCAAAAGAATTTGTTGGTATTTTGCTTGTACAAATATTTTGGTTTCTGTACCAATCGCGTCGGTGGGTTTTTTTCTTTCTTTGAAAACACTTTTCTTAAGTAAGTAGAAATATTTAAAAAACAAGTAAAAAAAGTCTTGTTTTGCTACAATTTATGTGTAAATAACCTGTACACATAAAAGCAAATGTGACAGTAGGTAAAATATTTGGGTAAGAAGATGTGTTTTATTGATGTATTATAAAACTTTATTGTTTCGCACTATTAAGTAAGCATTTTATTCTACAATTATTTGACCGAGCCCAAAGAGTTAAGGCTCAGTAAGTCTTTACTTTCTGTTCTGTTACGAACCAGCTGATTTGTTTTTGTTATTAAAAAACCTGTGAAATTGATTAGTTGTTCTGTTCTGTTGCGGTTCAGTTTGATAAAATCAAAAACTTGTAAAGTAATTGTAAGTGGACGCAAAATAAATAATAAAAAAATACATTAATTAAATTTTATTTCTTCAAATTTATGTGCATAAAAGTTATTGAAATAAAACAATGGATGGTGCAAAACTAATAAATTTGCCATAAATGGCTAATAAGTTGCCACAGAAAAAGTCACTTTTTTTTCAATTTTGAAACAGAACGGCACGGAACAGAACAGAAACAGAAAGTAAAGACTAATTCTGCCTTTAACCTTACTAATTTATGGTAACTATTTGACGTAACTTTGACCTGTTATAATGACTATAAATTTTTGCAGGCAAACTCATGTGTGCATTTGGTATTTTCTAAAAAATTATGATATACCATTAGCTAGAATAAAAATGTATGCACAGATGTTTGAAGTATGAGCAACCCAACACCGTGAATACCATTTCTATTTTACTTACCATTATGAATACCCTAACTATTTACTAAAATAACTTTTTCACGTTATAATTCTCATATTGAATTGAAAAAATGGTTATTAGAAGAGGAAATAAATGAAACAAAATCAGTTCCCAAACTGAAAATGGAGATTTCAAGTTTAGTAATATTGGAAATTGTTAAGAAAGGAAGACCATTGTGGGATGGTGTTTTTATCAAGCAATTGCTGAAGAAAATTTGGGAAAGGCTTAGTTATAATTCTAAATTTATAGAGTCTCTTCCCCTGTCCAGTCAAACGGTAGGCCGTCGTGCTGTTCAATTAGGAACTTGTGTAGAATCTGCAATTAGAGAAAAAGTAGTTAATTGCGAATTTTTTTCAATTTGCTTAGACGAAAGCACTGACATAAATGATCTGTGTGAACTTGTAATTTGTATTCGATGCCTAAACAGCGAATACACTATTTTTGAGTCAATGTTTACTTTAGAATCATTTTATGGAAATGTAACTGGCACGTTGTTGTATGATGTTGTCAGAGAAAAGCTTCTTTCCATTGATGTCCGCTTGAGGCGGACATCAAGCGCTTATCCACCGAAAATTTGTAACCTTTTTAAAAAAATGATGTGAATTGTGACCTGAAAATGTTTACAGAAGTTCGGTGGCTAAGTCGCGGTGATTGCCTGAATAGACTTTATGATTTAAGAGAAGAAGTTCTTCAGTTTCTAGAAACTGAGAAAATAGAAAAAGTTTTAGTCCAGTGTTTAAAAGACAATAATTTTATTTTAGACTTAGCTTTTTTGGCAGATACGACAAGTATGTTAAATGAACTTAATCTGGAATTGCAAGGAAAGGAACGCAATATATGCGACTTGTCAAAAATCATTCACAATTTTAAAACAAAACTTTTTCTAATTTTTCCCCAAATTAAAATTGGTGATTTTTCCAACTTTCCAAGAACTTCACTTGTTTACAGAAATCTCGAAGTCGACAAAAGATATGAATATGCCGAAATATTTGAAACACTTTTCAATAATTTTCAAGACAGGTTTCAAGATATTGTAATTTTACAACCGATATTAGATCTTTTCGAAAACCATTTTCGTTGCGATGCAAGCAACAACGGATTTGATATCCAATCAGAACTAATCATACTACGAAGCGAAGTAAATGCCCCGTAAATGGATGGGGTGTTCTATCCTAAACTAAAAAAAACTCACTTTATTCGGCACTACTTGCCTATGCGAACAAATTTTTTCGGATTTAAAATTTATTTGTTCCAAACAACGTAATAAATTAAGTTCATCCCATTTGAAAAGCATTCTACTATTACGAAACTGCCATAAAAGTATAAATTTAGAAGTTTTTATTTTATAACTTGTATAACACAAGGGAAAAAATTTAAAATTGTTTGTGTTGCTAGAAAATTTGTAGCAGTTCTTTACCAATTCAATGTCGCTGATTTTAAAACTGCACTTTTTTTCTATCAGCTGTGATTTGCGTGCAATATTTATTTTTTATGAATTTTTAAAACATAAAAATCTTTAATTTTTTACAATTGTTTGATAAGATATTTGAAACTGATTTAGAGTCAAAAAGCATTCCGAATAAAAAAAGTGTAGTTTTAAAATCAGCGACATTGAATTGGTAAAGAATTGCTATAAATTTTTTATCAACACAAAAAGTTTTTAATTTTGCACCTTTGTGTTATACAACTTAAAATATATATTACTAACATTTTATTTCGGCTGTAAATAAATGCTTTCTCTCAATTTGCTTACTCTCTGGTACTCACTAATACACAACCAAAAAAATTTTGGAAATCCCTGTTCTACAACAACTTTGATATATTAGAAAGTAAGCTTGTTGGCCTATATGACTCAACTTTGGTGTGATTCTTTCCTGGTTTAGGTCTAAGGAAACCTTCCACTTTGAGGATAGTATTCAACGCGTAAAATGTCATTAAAAATTAAATAAAAATTTTCTTTGCTGTGTTGGGTAGCATTTCGTTACTGATTTTATCAAAACCAAGAGCTTTGTTGGGGTTTAAATCACAAATAACGTTTTCGATTTCTCTCAACTCAACTCTTAGGGGAACAGCTGCTCTAGCAGCAAAAGGGGGTAACTCGACCGTAATATCACGTTTTTAAAATGATTTACAAACAGATTTCCTTTTTAATACCATTTCTTGCCAAACTTCCATTCAAGTTTCTTAATGGTGGCTTAGAGACAACTGGCCTTTTGAGTTTTCTAGCTGCACGCCATAATGAGTAGTCTGATTGTGGAGTTGCATTAACAACTACCTATTTTGCAACACAACAAGTAACAATAACATTTCATTGATATCATCGATTAGAAAACACGCGGTCCTAATTAAAAATTAACGGCTTTTGCATACTGTTTGTTTGATTTTCTTCTTTTTTATTTTGTTTCGTCTCATTTGCCAACTGCAATGTGAAGTCGAAAAAGGAAATAAAACAATAACAGACAATGCAAAGAGTTCCAAAGTATTACAAACTTTATTTCCACTTTCATATAGAACAAAATAAAAAATATTTGTTTTATTTAATATTTTTGCTCCGTTTTTGTTCTATATGCACGATTTTTTGCATATAGAACACAATAGGTTACGAAGTTTGTCACTGAAGTCAACAAAGTCAATGTCGAAAACTATAAAAGATACGAAATAAACGAAGAAAGATGACACAGATCGACAGATCTCTAAAAGTTTACCTAAAAATCCATCTTATCTCAATTTTTCTTATTTTGCGGTATAAAATACAATAACTTGCGAACGACGATATGTAGAAAATATTGAAACGATGTTTGGGACGTTTATTGTACGTCAAAACAAATATTTACACGGTCGATTTAAACTAGCAAACAAGTGAACAAAATGACAAAAACAAGATTGTGAAATAAATAAACAAAAACAAGAGACAGTGAAACAAAAGAAAAAATTGTTAAATAAATTAAACAAACTAACAAAAAACCATTGTAGCATAATGTAAAGAAGGTAAATTATGGACCGATTATTGTGAAATTGCATGGCCATATGCCTTCTACATACTATGACATGGGTTGTTCTAATGGCACCTGTTACGGTTATCGCCATCATTCTCATTGTACGTTCAAGCCTAGTTTTATAAATCCTCACCTTAAGCGCCGGCCACCAAACAGCTACAGTATACATTTCTCGGGTTAATTCCCTAGTTTAGGCCAATGGCCCGTTTGCAGCAATATAATGCAGTTGCTGCCTGTGTAGTCCAAGAAATGGTGTTCATCTTTCAGATCAGCTTGATGTCCAATATTGGCCCAAGATACCTGGCGCTGTCAGACAGTTTCAGTATCAAATTTGGGAATTTTGTATCTCCTTGTGAAAAGTAGCAGTTCCGTTTTGGCAGAAATTATATCCAGTCTTCATCCCTGGCACCATTTTGTTAGGACGTCCAATGCGGACTCCATAAGTTCAGGCAATAGTCTGGGATCATTACCCATAGCCACAACTGCAACGACATCCGCATACGCGGTCGTCCTGTAGCACGTCCTTTACATGGCCCTGAGTAGGGTATTTATACCCTTGCGGGGTACCCCTAGTCGCAACCTTGGAAATGTTCGAGGCGCCCAAGTTTGTTTCAATATGCCTGAAGTGCAATATACTGATGACAAATTAAATGATCGCTGGGTCGATTTCCAAAAGTCTCATAGCGTTAATAACCGATTCAGGTTTAACGTTGTTGAAAGCTACTTCAATATCCAGGAATGCAACCAATGAGTGAAGCCCAGTTTCAGTGGACATTCCCCTCGTGTAGGCGTGCTGAGCCTGTGACAAGGAGTTGTGTCCCAATGATGATCTAATGTGAATATCCGCTGCAGTGTTTTCAGTAAAAAGGATAGACTAATTGGTCAAAAGTCTTTAGCCATAGTGTGAGATGTCTTCCCTCCCTTGGGGATGAAGACGATCTTATATGTTTTCCAAGTTGATGGGACATGTAACAGACTCAGGCAGGCTCTAAATATTGCCAAGAGCCATGGCATCAATATTCCCAGGTTCTTCTGGAGATCCGCTGGTATAAATCCAGCCGGGCTATCCACACATATTAGAGATATCCCGAGCGCCACAATATACTTCCATCATCAGTGCAACCTGGGAAGTGTGTATTCTTCAGGACCTCAAGGATGTCCTGACTGTTTTTGGTCCAGGATCTATCCATCTTCCGTATATATGATGGAATAGTAATTTCCGCATTCCATCATATGGGCTAAGCTTTGCCTATCCTGTAGATATTTTTACAGGATTCATTTGAGTCTTCATATATTAAATATGAACTAACAATAATTAATTAAATCTTTTCCTAATACATTATATATGTCCAGCCAGTGCTAGACAAAATTTCGTCATCACGGTTTATGTTCACATATGTAAGTATTTATCGCTCTTCTGATTCGGTGAGTGCTGCAGTATCTCTTCTTCTTAATATTCCGAGCTAGTGGATTTGGGTGTTGTTCAAGCCTTTTTCAATATTTTACTGCATATTTTGTAATCAAAGTTTTTGCTAATGGCACATTGAGATCCTTAAGATGTTTGAGTTTTTAATATACGAGGTAGTGGCTGTGATTATTCGAAGAAGTTTATTTTGGCGCCTTTGAATTTTTAAGATATTAGATGCCGAGGCTTTAAGATAGAGTTGTAAAGTAGAAGGTTGCAATCGAGACAAAGGACAGAATTCCTTCCAATAAGCCAATGAAGTTGAATGGCGTTTAGTTTTATTTGGGTTAATGTTGCCTCTATATGGCATTTCCACGTTAATCGCCAATCCAGATGTATAGGTACCGATATATTTTACATGCGAATGTTGAGAAATTATTTTATTATTGTTTGCAATAAGGGGCACGGATTTTTGCGTATTGACCATTATCCAAATTGCCTTAACCATTTTTCTAGTTAAAATATATATTGCTGTAAGTAACGAGATGCTTCATAACGGTTGTCGTGGACGTTTAGAAAAACTGTATCGTCTGCAAATGTTGAAGTTTTGGTGTACAGTACAATACGCATATAAGAAACTCGCTTGTAAGAAAAACTCGTTTATAAGAAAGACATCTTCAGACACCATGCACATTTATATATAACTGCGTGCTAAATAATCCTCATATAAGAAACTCGCTTATAAGAAAAACTCTTCTATAAGAAACAAATTCTGAAGAAAAATTTTATTTTGTTAATTTTCAATTTAATTTATTAATTTAATACTTTTTTTTTTCTCTCTTTTAAATTTTTTCTTTTGTTTTAAATTTTATCAGTTACAAATTATAATTATAAATGTTTCTGCTAAAACAATGTTCTATACTGCAATAAGAGGCTTTAAGTCTTGTGTATAGAATTGGAAATAAATAAATAAATAAAATAAAATAAATAAATAAAAATAAAAAAATAAAATAAATTATGCTCATTCCAGAGAAAATAGTACGTGTATAAGAAAGTAGTATTCTCACAATTGAATTTTTTTATCTCGGTTAAAATAGATTTTTTTTGTGTATAATTAACAATTTACATCTGTTCAGTGTTACTTCATATTTAGTATTTTTTAAGTAACTAAACACATGTTTTTAAACTATGCATTCATTCTTCTTACTGATTTTTTATTAAATCTAATTTTAAAACTATATAGCAATCATCTGTTTTTTTTTTGTTTTGTTTTATTGAAACAAAAATTTTAGTTTTTTACTATTGTTTTCAATATAAATATGCGAAAAAAAATGTTCTTGTCGACATCGTGGGTCTGGCGGTTAGTTCTGTACTTATATATAGTTATATTTGTACGACAAATAAACGAAATTTAGTACAAAATGATGTTTAGTATGTATAAGTATTAAACAGTTTTATTTCAATTACCTACTATATATGTATTTCTATAGGACATTTTTTAAATTTTGTTACTGATGTACATACATATATAAGAAAATATCTTTCTTATTTGCGTGATACAGATATAAGAAAGTATCTTTCTTATATGCGTGTTTTCTTTATAAGAATGCTCGCATATAAGAAAGAAAATCGGTGCATTTTTAGGCTTTCTTATATGCGTATTGTACTGTAGTTGTTTGTTGGCATGTCCGAAGTATAAATTAAGTATAATAGAGACCCGATGATGCTGCCTTGTGGGGCTCCAGTGCCAATTGGCTGAGGTGAACTTAAGAAATATCCTTCTTTAATAATTAATTGACGACCGACTAAGTAGCTTTCTAACAATTTGTGTGTGTTTGCTGTAAAATTTGGCTTCAATGTATGTAACAAGCCTTCATGCCAGACTTTATCAAAACCTTGAGAAACATCGATGAAGAGAGCGGAACAATATTTTCTTTCTTATAGTGTTTGCTATTCGATGGGTTTATTCAATTGTGTTGTGTTCTCTTCCAAAGCCGAATTGGTGGTTAGGAGTTCATCCATTTTCATTTAAAATTGGGGTTAATTTTGACTATAACAGGTTCTAAAACAACTTTGATATATTAGAAAGTAAGCTTGTAGGCGTATATGACTCAACTTTGGTGTGATTCTTTCCTGGTTTAGGTCTAAGGAAACCTTCCACTTTGAGGATAGTATTCAACGCGTAAAATGTCATTAAAATTTAAATAAAAATTTTCTTTGCTGTGTTGGGTAGCATTTTGTTGCTGATCTTATCAAAACCAGGGGCTTTCTTGGGGCTTAAATCACAAATAGCGTTTTCGATTTCTCTCAACTCAACTCTTAGGGGAACAGCTGCTCTAGCAGCAAAAGGGGGTAACTCGACCGTAATATCACGTTTATTAAATGATTTACAAACAGATTTCCTTTTTTAATAGCATTTCTTGCCAAACTTCCATTCAAGTTTCTTAATGGTGGTTTAGACACAACTGGCCTTTTGAGTTTTCTAGCTGCACGCCATAATGAGTAGTCTGATTGTGGAGTTGCATCAAGTTCCTTAAGATATTTTTCCAGAGAAGCCGTTTTCTCAGTCTGCAGTAACTTTCTTAGCCTTTTTGTACACTCTTTTAGCAAGTTCTTAAGTTAAGGGGATCTGTGCAATTGCCACTCTCTTCGAGCTCTCCTTTTTTCAGACAAGGGACGCTCGATATCTGTGGAATATATTTTAATATTTTTTGTTTTTTTTAGGGACGTACTAGAATGTTAAACAGAAAGTTTCAAAAAACTGTCAAAAATAACAATAGAGCGATCTACATTCTCCGGTGCACTAAGCAGTTGCTGTGCAATGGGTACTAAGATATTTTTATATTTTAAGCAATTAATTTGTGTAGCTGACGGAGCAAAATAACCAGTCGGAGAAACAATTCTATTGGGGTTCATTATAGTAACAACTGTAGGTGTGTGGTCGGAAGATAATTCTAAGGAAGCTTCAACATGGATCGGTTCTATAGGGATTATGTTTACCACGCCGAAATCGATGACATCTGGAATTTTTGGCTGATCAGTAGGCCAATATGTTGGTTGTCCGCTTGCTACTACATTCAAATCCATTTTAGAAATTGTGTTAAATAAAAAAGACCCTTTGCTGTTATAAGTCGCGACCCCCGGAAGGTATGTTTAGCGTTATAATCGCCAGTGGCTAGGAAACAGGGTCCTAATGATTTAAAATATTTATAATATTGACTTTCTGATATTGAAAATCCAGGTGGGGTGTATAACGATGAAATTACTAGGTTTCTATTTGATTCCTCAACGCAGATGTTCGTTGCTTGGAGATAATCTTTACGATGATCACACATTAGGTAGTGTTTGAGTCGGGTTTTTATCAAAAGGCAGAACCTCTACAAGCTCTATCTTGTGGGTCCTACCATATAGTGCATAACCATTGATTTCAAACGTATTTCTTAAGGTCAAATGAGTTTCAGAAACCATCATGACATCAATTTGGTAATTTTTAAGAAAGTATTCTAATTCATTTTTATGTTGGCGGATGCCGTTTTCGTTCCAAAAACAAATCTTTAAGCAGTTCAGGGCCTGTTTAGTACAGCTTGCAATAACATCGATTGCATTCTAAGAATTTCCTGCATCATACTACCCATTGTGTTCGTAAAATTATTGACTGTTTGCACTAATGTTTCCATGGTTTTTTCTAAACGACTCAAATTTGAAACTGGAGTTTCATCATTACTTGGCGAAGCCCCTGCGAAGCCTGAATGTCATTAGTGTTTTCTTGATTTGTTACCTGCGTTTGAGGGGGATTAGTTTTCGGTCCAGAAGACTGCTTGACGATAGTGTATACTGGGCATCCTCAATGTGATTACCGCCACAGTTGCTGCATTTTATTACGTTGGGTCGGTTTTGGACTTATCGCAAAGAACTGTACCATGTAAATCAGCACATACTACGCAAACAGGGGGTAAATGGCAGTATGCCTTAGTATGACCAAATTCTTGGCAGTGTAAGCACTGAACAGGTCCATTTTGTGCGGCTCCTCTATCGTGATTTTTCTGCATAGGATATATTTCAAACTGCAAATAGGATGCGTTTCGTTTTTTTTAGCTTAACGTCGTCGGGCTCTTACTCCACTCGAAATATTGGTTGTGGATTTTTTCCCCTATTTTTAATATTTACAACATGTTTTTTTTAAAACCTTCTCATCAAGGAATGGTTTTATTTAAACGCATGAGTCAATTCCCTTAATCACTACTTGAAGACCTTTGCTGATATTCAGTTGGTATGTATAAAAACTTTTTTTAGTGCTTCAAATTGGTTAGTAATTTTGCGTAAATCATTCTCATGATTTACTTGAATTTTTGTCTCGTTTATACTACCACGTTTGATTGCCGCTACGTAAAACGAATTTTTAACCTATCACCGAGATCAAACTCTTTAGATATAACGGGGGAGTCTTGGACGATGTTATCACGTTTGGTGCTTCTGAGGATTCATCCTCCAGAATTGAAAAAAGATTTTGTGAAGTTGTTCTATCAAAATATGGTACTTTTGAGGCCGAAGCAACAGCTGATATCCACAAAATTCTTTGGAAAAAACATTGATGATGATGAAAAGTAATAAACAAAAGGTTATTTGATTTTTATGATTGCGGTAGCAAAGTAAAAATTTTTGTTACGTTTGTGGTCATATCGTCCCAAAAAGCCAACTGGATCGAAAACAATTGATTACTGAGCAATTCAAAACAGCTATTGATGAAACGATACCTCTAAGGTATCGATACTTTTACTCGATGTGGTATCGCTCGAAAAGTATTGATACCTACTCAGTATCGAAAAAAAAGTATCGATACCTACTTGTATCGGTTTATATGATAAAAGAATAGCAAGCAGCATTTATAAACGTTCCTATTAGCGTTTAAGTACTGTACAATACAGTAAGAACTACGACCCATTTCCTTTTCGAAAAATCTTCTTTATCTTAGGAAACAAAATTTTATAGAACGCTCCTGATAACAACCGTCATTCACCTTTTATTCCAAAAATCAACAATGTCACTTTGTATTTCTTTTATGAGTGATATTTTATTTTTAAATTGATAAATATATGTAACGGGTCCGCCATCTAACGTTTTTTTGCAACTAGTGCTTATTTCGTGAATGGTAACACTTAGCTCATGTCTGATTTGACAGATAATTAGTTGTATCCTTCCGCTGAACCAATATGGTTGTGTATACGCTTGAACAACGCTGGGAAATATGCGTTTTCGCTTGGCTAAGTGGGCCTGCGATCGACTTACAGAAGATGCCGATTTTGCCAAAAAATCATCTTTTCAGATGAAGCTCATTTTGATCTTGGCGGATATGTAAACAAGCAAAATTGTCGCATTTGGGGCACAGAAAACCCGCAAGCATACATTGAAAAGCCGTTGCACCCAAAACGATTCACTGTTTGGTGCGGATTTTGGTCCAGAGACATAATTGGGCTATTTTTCTTCGAAAATGGACAAGGAGTGACCGTTACAGTTAATGGCGATCGTTATCGGGCCATGTTGAACGAATTTTTGTTCGCAAAAATTGAAGAGGAGGATATTGGCAACATTTGGTTTCAACAGGACGGCGCTACAAGCCACACAGCCGAAACTACACTCGATGTTTTGCGCCCTGTTTTTGAAGATCGCATTATCAGCCGCTAGGGTAGCCAGATTTTAAATTCGGAAAAACAGTACATTGACCACAAAAAACAGTACAATCAAGAAAAAACAGTACATTTTTTTTTGGCGAAAACACAACTATTTATTTAAATTACATATTATATATTTAAAACTTTTGATTGAATATGCAACAATTATATAACGAAAAACACTTGAAATGTGTAACGTCAAAGGAATGATTTCCGTTTTATGGCAGTTTAAACGTACATATACGAAATTACTCCATTTGTGTAAGTAGGACTTTCTTTAAGCATACTGGTAGTTAAAGCAATTTTCACCACACACATAGTTGCACAAATCAAATAGAATTTGAAAAAATGTATGTGTCCAAGTTAATTTTCAAATTTCAAAAAAATTTTAAACTATTTACGGACAATTTTACCAAGTTCAGCTATAATCTATAAATTCCAAAAAACATAGTTTGGTGTATTTTTGTTTAACAAAATCTGAAAATATTAAAATAGTAAAAAACAAGTTTCAATAAAATTTATACGCTGAAGATATTCAATAAAATTTTTGTAAAAATTAACGTAGCTTTTCTTTATTTCAAAAGTAGATTAGGTAGAGAAAAGTGGTCCTGAAAGGAATTAGGTATTTTTATAAATTTTGAGCCCGGAGAATTTTTTAAATTTGTTCGTTTTCAATTTCACGTGATTTCGAATTCCAGAACTTGCCCGAATATTAAAAAAAAATTCTAGGAATTAAAGATAGTTGTGTTGGAAAAAGTATTTATTTACCCCCGTATTTATAAACGATTATTAAATCTTACAAACGTTTATTAAGGAGAATTTTCTTACAAAATTTGTTTTGTAAACCTTTATTAAATTTAAAAATTTTTAATAAATACAGGTGTTAGTATTTAAAAAATATAATATTTTTAACAAAATTTCGATTTTGTTTTTATCTTTCTCAGGTGTTTAAAGTAAATTACTAAAAGAAGAGGTAGCCAAAAATCATATGTCTTAAAAATAATAACATGAAAATATACAACTGCTGCGAGTCACCTATTATAATTAAGATGTCTACTGTGTGTTTATGAGAAAACAATGACCACAGCGTAAAAAGTCTTATTATTCTAGAGCTTTTTTGTTTGGAACACAAATTTTTTTTAATCTATGTACTGTTAAATATTAGGATATTTTCAAAATATGACTTAAACAGGGTTTTTCTTAATATCTTGGTTTTTTGTAGACTGAACCAAAAAAAACAGTACAAAAAACAGTACAAAGTGTAAAAAGCAGCACATTTGCGTACTGTTTTGGACATTATGCATAAAACAGTATAATTGCAAAAAATCAGTACATGTACTGTTAAAAACAGTACGTATGGCAACCCTATCAGCCGCAGATCTGATGTCGTTTGGCCACCTCGGAGCTGCGATTTGACACTGTTGGACTATTTTTTGGAGGGTGCCGTCAAAAATAAGTGTTACGCCAACAAGCCAGAGACAATTGACGCTTTAAAGGACAATATTCGTGAAGCCATTGGTGAAATACAGCTGCACACAATCGATAATGTGCTTAAAAGTTGGACGGATCGTGTAGGCTACTGCATGGCCAGCCGAGGCAGCCATTTGAATGACATTATTTTCCATTATTAACCGGAAGGATTGTACTTTCAAATAAAAAAAGAATTTTGAGAAAATATTCAGTAGTTTTTTTATAGCATTTTCAAAAAAAAGTTATTTTGCGGACCCTGTATAATAAAGGGTGGTAAATCCATAATCCACGATGTTAATTGTTTATTGCGCAACTTAATTTGACATTTTTTTGTTTCACTGTTTGCCAAATTCAACCAAACAGAGATACACAAGTAAGCAACGCGTTAAGATTGTTGAAACCTTTTACGAAAATGTGCGTTCAATCAAACTGCATTTAAGTACCCTTCTTGATAATACATATATATTTTTTTGAATATAATACATTTTTTAAATCTGTTAAAATTCAGGTAAGGTATACCTGGGCCTGGCCAGGCATTTTTTGCCTTTTTTATTTTATTTTTATATAATTATAGAGTATATTAGAACTTTCCTCAATCAAAGTGTTTTTTACAAAAAAAAAAATGTTACTTTAAATACCGTGGCCGTGGCAATTGACCAAATAAAAATGTTGTGCATATTGTATTATATATTGACTGATGTGAATAAAATCAAAAAAACGAAACTTATAGAAAGCATACGCAACACATAAGAATTCTTTCTTAACTTTTTTTGTGAAGAATTATTCTATTTGACAACAAAATGTTCCTGCTATATCCATAAAAATCTATACATATTAAAGTAGTCCCAGCTAGGCCCAGGTAAAATTTCTTCTTCTTAGTACTGGTTTTGAATCTCAAGAATTTTAAAGTACCTTTGCAATGTTCCAGGCTGTTATGTATAAAGTTTTTGTATATAAAGTACGAAAATAATGTATAATTTGCAATTTCTTTAAGCATAAATATACATATTATTAAAATAAAAGCTAAAACCGAGGTTTTTTTTGTCGGTTTTAGGCATTAAAAATCGCGGCTTCGATTTCGGTTAAAACCAAACAGCTATCTCTAACAACCAACAAACATAATAGAAAAATTTATAAACTCATGTTTAAAGTAAAAGTGACTACTTATTAAAGTAATTTATTTTTATTACATACAATTTAAAAAAACTACAGTCAAAACCAAAAACTGTCGAACAAAAAACGAAAATTTGTTTACAACTTTTCACTTTTTGAGTTGGTTTAACATCGACTGTTTAAATTTAATGAATCCGAAGTAAAAGCAAAAGTTTTTATTTCGAATGACAAATGAAAAAGTTGAAAAGATTACGGTTATTGTATTTTGACTGCAGTTTTTGTAACGCTGATTTTAACATTCATAAAAAAATCATTCTTCGATGTACTTGCTAAACACAATAACTTGTAACGGGGTTTACTGGTCAAACTGTTTCTTAATATTATTACTACAGCTCCTGCTTTGGAAAATAATCAAAACTGCCTCAATTTAATATTAATTTCAATACCAAAGTGAAACGATTACTTTTGACCGATACCGAGTATTTTTGACCGATACTAGTTGGTACTCGGTTGCCAAGTATCGATTACAAAAATACTTTATACTTGTGTAAAAGTATCGAATATGTACTTGTATTTACTCGTATCGTTTCATAACTAAAAACAGCGTATTGTCGTTCTTTTGATGAAGCAGATTTAAGTGGTGCAAATTTTACGCCGAACACAGTGCCCAAAAATTGTTATAATACCCTTATAATGTGGATACATGGAAAAGGTTGGCAGTTTTCTTTTATGAAGCCAGTAATTTGGGTGGAAGACCTAACTGGACATGATGAATCCAGGTGCTAGGCATGCATAAATTCTCGTCCTGGATTAAACAGAAAACAATTGAGATCAAAAGAATACATTGCTGCTTTTTCTGCCACACTTCCAGTTGAACGCGCTGCTGGTACCGATACACCTAAACCTCCGAGTCTGGATACTGTGTCCCAGCAAGCCGAAACCGTTTTCACCAATACGACTAATTTGAATGATGCCGATATTGAAAATAATGGACCACAACCGCTAACACAAATCGAAATGGATTACTTTGTGGCTAAGTCCCAATTCACATTATACGATTTTTGTCGTTGCGATTATTGTCGTTTCCTCTTTGAAGTCGGTCTGATGTTTACATTGTACGATTTTTGTCGTTACGACTTTTTCTGTGCAACCGAACTTCAATACATTTTTCGTCAAATGAGAGAACAATGAGAGAACGAATGAGCGAACAAAACGAATCGAAGAGTACACTCGCTTGTGTACCCCTTTTAATTCCTCTCACCCCTCTTTCCTATTAAGTAAGAATCGCAACGACAAAAATCGTATAATGTGAATGGGCACTAAGATGGGACTATCACAACAAAACTCCGAAATGTTGACATCATTTTTGAAAAGCAGAAAACTGACATAGCAAAATGTCAGCGCAACATCATACCGACAACGCCAAGCTGATTTTCAGAAATTTTATTCCGTTGACGAAGCAAATACGTTCACCTACTCCTATGATATCCCAGGCTTAAAGACAAAATTGGGAATGGATTATATCGCTGGCGACTGGCGTTTATTCATCGATGGTTCAGTTTCAAGTTTGAAGGCTGTGCTATTGCACAAAAAGAACAAAAATTTGATTTTTTATTTAAAATAAACATTCAGCGAATGAACGCAAAATAAATGAAAAAAAAATAACAAAAATATTAAAAGCACAGAATACGGTGAAAAACAAAAACAATATTTTGTATGAGCAAAAACAATGAGACAACAATAAAGCTCAACGAAAGAAATTGCTATGTAACAGTTCATGCAAATGAAAATAATGCTGAAATAAATAAAACAAAACAATATTAACTACCTAACGGCTAAGCCAATTATTCGTACACGTTCCCTCTCACTCTCGGTATTGACACAAACGGTGGATAGTGACTCATTAAAAAAACTAAAACTAGACCTGGTGACTAGTCTTGTGCTTAATCGTTCATTTAGGTGACCGGTCATTATCGTGCACCAAATCAGCGAAATATTTTTGTTTTTTATTTATGTGCACATGCATGTAGGTATGTATATAATAAAATAATTTAAGATAACTTTGCAGTTACATAAGTATTTCAGTTTTATTTTATGCATAAAAAATAACTGAACATATTTGTTTTTGGAACAACATGCTGAAACAGTTGAAGAATTTGTTTAATTATAAAATAACAAAATTTTCATTAATTTTTAACTTTTCAGAAAATAATTTTAGTAAATTACACTCAGTTACTGTAAAACTTTTTGAGTGTACACAAATTCGCAGTTGTGTTTTTCGTTTACCAAACAACTGATTGAAAAGAAACAAAACTATTATAGTGTTTATGTTATACGAATATACTATACTTGTTTCTTTTAACACATTACCAGTGGCAATTTGCCACATTGTTTTAAAATTTGTATAGTATAATCTGGGCTGCCATATGTAGTGATTTCTCGCTAAACGCGGCTATTTTAATACTTGTTTGGTGTTCTAATTTTTAACAACATTTTTTGCGAGGTCTTATTCATAGTAAGACGTTGTCATAAGTCCGAAGTTTTTCCATATATACCTATCTACACCAAATGTTGAGCGCAATTTTTCAAAATATAAACAAAAATAATGTAAGAAAATAACTTGAAATTTAATATGGATGTGGTATTTAAAGAACAAAAGACTCTAAAAAATAAAAATAACAGCAATCCTTAAAAAGCATGAACAAATAGCAGATGTAATTATTATTATTCATATGTGTTATTTTTTCAAAAGATATGATAACATGTATTTTATTTTAAATATGAAAGCTTGTCGCGAGATTTAAGTTTAAAAATTTCAATAGTCACGTCAACGCTTTAATAAATAAAGCTGTCGAATATAAAATTTGGTTATTTATTTAAAGGTTTATTTAAAAAATAAATTAACGGATTTATTTATAATTAATTGTCAAAAATCGCCAAAAGGTTTTTTGCGTTTTTGACAATATAAAATATATTTAAAAATATTTTCTATATAGTCGCTGTTATATATATTTTATTTAATTAAAGTAAAATGATTGGTGAATACAAAAAAGGTACAATAGTTTACAATAGTCTAATTAAAGCAGCAAAACGTTTTTTTGGTGGTTAGTATTAAAGAAATATTGGATATATATTTAAAACGCTATACACCTCACCGGCAAGGCAATTCTTACTGTTTTTTTTATTAATGTATACGATTCAGTTTATTCAACATATCGCCATTCAACATTTCTGCTTAATGTTTTTCCTTAAATAATTCATAAATTTTCACAATTTCATTATTAATATGTTTAAAACAATCTTCAGATATTATTATTATTTTCAGATAACTTTATAAAAGTATTTTTATCCATTTTTAATACTTTAAGGAAATATAAATTTGTTTGTTGGGTTTTTTCCTAATCATCTGTTATCTTATTCATCTCATATGTAATAATATTTTGCTTAAACGCGTCTAAAAACCCAAGTGTGAACAAAGCATTATCAAATAACCAACAAAATCGACATTTATGTTATAAGCCGCCAAAAAATCGCCATGTCGCCAAATTGAATATTAGGTCGCAAAGAAACTTGACAACCCTGACCGTATTATGAAAATGTGTAAAGCAATGAGGAAATGAAATAAGTATATTTTACTGACATCACAAATAGACCACAATAGTATTGTTGTTTCTTTTCAACCAGTTGTTCGGTAACCAAGTGACCGACTGACTAAAAAGACCCAAGTGAAACATTGAACGAAATTGACCGATGAAACTGAACGGCCGTTCATCGTTCATCTGACTGATCCGTTCAATTGAACGAGTTCGTTCATGAACGACACAACTCTACTGGTGACAAGTGTTGCCAGGCCAGCAAGTATTGCCGCGACGTCAAAAACAAATTAAGTGGGAAATGATACCATGAACTTAAACACAAATGCAATGGAAAACCCCCCTGTAAAAAGTTGTCAAAAGCCTCAATTCCAAGTTGGTATGGACAGGTATATAACAGTACTTAAACGGGGTCGCAGCCCTAGCTCTTCAGCTGTTGCTTCGGCATCAAAAGTGCCATCCTTTGATAAAATAAATTCCCAAAATCGCTTTACAATTCTGGAGGATGAATTCTCTGAAGCACCAAACGTCATAAAATCGTCCAAGCCTCCCCCGGTATATCTTACGGAGCATAACTCAAATGATCTAATAAATAGTTTAATTTCGTTGATTGGTGAAAACTCTTTTTATGTAGCAGCAATAAAGCGAGGTAGTATAAATGAAACAAAAATTCAAGTAAAACATGAAAATGATTTTAACCAAATAATTAACAAATTTGAGGCACTAAAAAAAAGTTTTTATACATACCAACTCAAGTGCAGTAAAGGTCTTCAGGTGGTGATTAAGGGAATTGATTCATGCGTAGACCTAGAGGAAATTAAAACTTTCTTAGAAGAAAAAGGTTTCAAGATAAAACATGTGGTAAATATTAGAAATAGGGAAAAAAATCCTCAACCACTTTTTCGTGTAGAATTAGAGCCCGGCGACATTAATGGTGTTTTTTTTTCTACAAAAAAATGTGCCTTTTTTTAAAAAAAATTCAATTTGGTGTCTTTTTCTTAAAAATTTTGCTCCCGAAAAGGGTGGCTTGTTTTATTCTAAAAAACTCATGCTTTTCGGGAGCAAAATTTTTAAGAAACAGACACCAAATAGCATTTTTTTGTAGAAAAGAAAGCACCATAAGTTAAAAAATAATGAGACGCATCCCATTTATAGTCTGAAATATATTCTATACAGAAAAATCACAATTGAGGAGCCGCACAAAAAAAAATGGACCTGTTCAGTGCCAAGAATTTGGCCATACCAAGGCATACTGCTACTTACCCCCTGTTTCCGTAGTATGTGGTGAACTACACGGTACAGTTTCTTGCGATAAGACTAAAACCGACCCTAACGTAAAAAAATGTAGCAACTGTGGCGGTAATCACACTGCCAATTATAGAGGATGCCCTGTATATAATATCGTCAAGCAGACGGTTGGACCGAAAACAAATACCCCTCAAATGCAGGTTGCAAATCAAGTAAACACAAATGCAATTCAAGCCCCCCAGCCTGGTAATAACAGAACCTTTTACGCTAACGTCCTAAAATCAAACCATGTACCAATGGAAGGTGCATTGCCAAGTATTGATGAAACTCCAGTTTTTAATTTAAGTCGTTTAGAAAAAACCATGGAAACATTAGTGCAAACAGTAAAAATGTTATGATACTTGCTATTTTTTGTATTGGATTTTTTTAGAATTGACTGAATGAAACAACAAATGCGAGAAAGAACAAGAAATACACTAAGTAAACAAATCCTATTTTCTGATTGACATTTCTCATGCATATATTTTCTTTGACTAAAACAAAAAAAAATGGTAAAAGCTTGGGCAGATGAAACTATTTTGTTTTTAATAAATGAAATGAAGCAGGTGCCCTTCAAATCACCTTTCAAATCACCACAGTCCAAAATAAATTTAAAAAAGTGTAATTTTGGGAAGAGTTGGCTAAAAAAATCAACACAACCTTTGCCCCAATGGTTCCATTTAGTTCTGGTTGGTAAAAAATTGTTTATTTAATATTTTATTTAATAATTATGTTTTATTTTAGCTGATGTGTCAAAAAAATGGAGCAATTTAAAAGCTTACTACCATACAGAGCTGACAAAAGGTATTAAAGCTAAAAAAGTGGATGCAGCGCTGATGCAGTGGAGGATGTATTGTCAAACTGGAAATATAGCCAGCCAATGGACTTTTTATCCACCACAAATGAGGCTACATCCTCAGTCAATAATTTCAACAAAAGCAGTCTTGAGGTAATTATTTGAAACATACGGGCATGTTCTACAAATCGTAATGAAGTGAAATTAAAAATTATTTATAAATTACCATAGTTTTTCCGGGTTTTAAGAGTTGTTCTTGTAAAGGTAATTGGCACTTGAAAAATTAAGTAGATCAAATTGAATATGCTTATGAACTTTCAGTACGGTGTCTTTTTTAAAATTTGCTCGATTTTAAATCCCTTTCATTTTGATTTGAAGAACATGCCCGATATTGCCACTTCGCAACATTATTTTCAATTCACAATGAAATATGTACGCAGAATCCCATAAATTATTACTAGTGCTAAACCTCGCTTGATTTTGGGCCCATCTAGCGATGACCGTCTCCTCGTATATCAAAGTATGGGAGCAGGCCAAACTGAATACGTAGTAGCTAGTTTTTGGGGAAAGATATTTTGAATGCCGTAGCTATTTGGAATTCAAAACGATGTATATCTATTGTAAAAACATATCTGGCGAAAAACTTGCATGTACTTCTTTTTCTTTATAGGAGCTGTACAACGTTGAAGCTCATCCTGGTGTTGACATTGCACATTGGGTTAAAACTGATGACGATTTTAATGACTCAGTGACTCAAGAAGAATTTGAATCGCAGCCTTCTAATATCAGCTTAACTCCAAGTGGTCATCAAAAAGCGTCACATGTTACTCGTAAGAAACGAAAACTAGAAAATGAAAATTTAGAAGCTGTTTGCGAAAGTTCAAAAAAATTGGCTGATGTTCTCACAAAAAAACTGTTACATGACGAACCAAATGCTCCATTCGGACCTTATGTAGTAAACGAACTTAACAACCTACCCAAACACAAGCAGTTAATAGCAAAATCGAAAATAACAGCGATACTATTTGAACTGCAATCTAAACAATGATGTGTTCCTCGTTTTAAAATTTTTTTTCAAGGCTAACAAGGGTGTGCTGGAAATCGGAAACGTAAAACGCAAGAATTTGGAAGTTCTTTTTAATCTAATTTTTGGTATATAATTTTGTTTATTAGAGCAATATATGTATGAAATTTAATAACAGAAATCGTTTTGCGTTTTACGTTTGCTATTTCAAGCACACCCGTGTAAATGATAACGTAAAGCTTATTTTTTATTTGTAAAATTCGCTGTTTCTGTTTAGTTTTTTTTTTCGTAAAATAATTATTTACTTGTGCATTTGAATTCAATAATTTTTCATTTGTGTTAAAAGAATCTTTCATCAAAAATTTACTTTCAATATTATTGCCTTTAAGATTCTATTAAACTTTTTTAAATATGTAGTTTGCAAAATTTTCACCTCATTAAATGTTCAAACATTTAATGGAAAAAAAATTAACACAATCAAAACATTTTTTTGCTTATGTTCTATAGTTTTACCTTTCTTTTAACTTTATTATTTAAAAAATAGTCAAAATGCTTATGTTTATTAAAAAATTACTTTTTTTTATTATAGTTAATAAGTTATTTTTTTTATTAAAGAAATATTTCCGTGGCATTTTGATAAAACATCTTAATCATACGAATTTTCATACAAACAACATTTTTGTTTACGTTTTTAACATTTGTATTACAAATGAAATTTTTCTTTAATTTTGGTTTATTTTTTTTATTTGAAAAAATGATTTTTCCGCCGTGTTTTTTTTTTAACTTTTCTGATATCTTATCTTAAGATGTTAGGTCAAAATGCCACAGATATTGTACATAACATAAAATGTGATGT
The DNA here is from genome assembly GCA_949318255.1 of Pollenia labialis. Classification (NCBI taxonomy): domain Eukaryota; kingdom Metazoa; phylum Arthropoda; class Insecta; order Diptera; family Polleniidae; genus Pollenia; species Pollenia labialis. The sequence goes on from OX439143.1 coordinate 58,920,596, forward strand.
TTTTTAAATAAAATATGTACCTTTTAAAATATTTACAAAAATACTCAAAGTAAATTTTAATGTTTATTTAAAAATGAATTGTTATTTTTTTATAGTTAATAAGTTACTTTTTTTTATTAATGAAATATATTTACATATGACATACATACATGTAATTTACGTGAAATTTTTTTTTAAATAAAATATTTACCAAATAGAATCTGGAAATTTATTTTGCCATATTAAGACCATTTTAAATCTCACTAAATATTAACAAAAGTGGTGGTTACGCTTATTTGGTCAAATATTTAATAAGTGTGACCATAGCTTAACAATTATTTTATAAATTTTCATATTAATTCGAATGTGTTTTCTAAAGGTACGGTCACATATGGCAAACATTTGTCAAAAAATATCAAATATTTGTTTGCCCTAATCTGACCACAAAATATTTTTAAGGGGCAAACAGAAAAACAGCTGATTTTGGGCAAATAAAATTATTTGCTAGCAAACAAAAATGCTCCTAATGTGACCATTTAACGTCAAATATTTTCCTCGATTTTAGGCAAATAAATATTTGTTCTTACAAAAATTTTGTAAGACCAAACAGCGGCAAATAAAAAAGCTTTAAAATAAAAATTATTGAATAAAATTGAAAAAATTAACAGAATTAAATAATTTTTTAATTACGAAAAAACTTATTTATGTAAAACAATTTTTCCTGTGTTCTCTTTTTAGCAAAGAGTTGCGCGGTAAGTAGGTTTCAAGATGTTACAAAATACATTTTTCTTAAGTAAATGGGTAATTTATTTAATATGCTTATAATATATGAGCTAATGTTACGAATTATGCATTGCAAAAATGGCGTGTCTATATAAATAGTTTGGGGTCAGTGGACAATCATGGACCCGCCAAAATAAAATTAAATAATGAATTTAAGATTTATATAAAACTTATTAGTGCCGAATAATTTACCGACATCGACATCCTATGAGATTTTTTCGTCTTGAAGTGATTGTAGCAAGTGACCTAGAACCAATTCTCGGCCTACCAAGACAACATTTACAAGCTATTATAGAAATTTTTGCCAAAACCAACATTTATAAGATTATTATGACATTAAAAGCTATTTACAGAATGGGTATTTGTATAAGAGCTATGGCAAAATATGGATGGATTACAATAACGTTTGGTAAGGTGATAACAGATTGTCTGTGGGCACAAAACTTTTTTTCAGAAATAAGTTTTTATGAGCAAAAAAGATACGCGAAAATTGCAAAAATTGCGATCATATTTCAAACAAGCCATAAAATTTACTAAAAGTCCATAAAACTATAAGGAATGGCAAAAATTCGATAAAAGTGGCTAAATTAGCGGAAATTTGCTAATAGTAAAGTTTAATATGTATTTATTAAAAATCGTTAAAGCTGTAAAGAATCGGAGAAAACAATTGCATCTATCGCGAACATTCACGAAAAATTGCAAACCCAAAAATTTATTTGAAATTGCCAAATCGGTTAAAAAACAAAATGTTGGAAAAAACAAAAAAAAATTTACAAAAGTAACGAAAATTCGCGAAAATTTTTAATATTTTAAACAACCCATAAAATTGATTAAGAGTCCCCCAAACTAAAAGGCGTGGTAAAAATTCTGTAAATATTGCTAAATCAGTGGAAATTTGCAAAAATTTGCAATATTTGTGTGAAAATATGTATTGTTTTCATTATGTAATAAACATTTCAAACTAAAAACCAATATTATGTTTTTTTGCTAAAAATGTTCTCACATATACATAAGAATTATAGTCGATTCGTTCTACTTTCACTAACCCCTTACCACTCTAATTAAAACGAATAAAAATATGTGAAGGTGAACTGTGGAACACAAAAAATGCTGCAGTAATCCACTTTCGAGTGAATTCGGATTCTAGAACACACCCGATTATCTCAAAAATTGCGACATGTACTTTGCGAATAAGGTAAACATCGGCAGCTAGACGGACGGATGGACATTGTTATATCAATTTAGAAAAGGATGCTGACGAAAAATAAAAATTTTGGCCGCAAGTTCGTCCAAGCAGTTTGGAAATTCAGCACTTTTGGTTTAGTAGGAAAAGAGTTATGGAGCGAAATGGGAAACAAACTCTTGAAAAAATCATTATTTATTTACAAAAACTAACGTAAATTGGTGGCGGAATGCACCTTTTATCGTTAAATTTTGCACAAACTCAATTTATATGCCTAGAAATCATATAACTGAATTTCGTGAAGATCGGTCTATAATTTACAATAGATCCACTCTCTAAAACACTTTATTGCTTGCGTCTAAAACCGTAATAAATAATACTTTAGTTTCATAATGTATGTATGTATGTATGTATGTACATATGTTAATTTTGTTGTATAAGACTGGAAATTACTTTGCCAAATTGCCTTTATCCCTTTATTTGTTATCTTAATCCTCTTTTATTTTTAAAACTGCTGTTCTTGCTCTTCTGTTCCATAAAACCACAAAAGTTTCCATATTTTGCATAAAAATGTTAATTTTTAATTTTAATAAAAAGTAATTTTATTTATTTAATTTTTATTTTTGACAATTTGATCAAATATTTATTTTTAGGCAAATATTTTTATATGTGAACACTGGGCAAACATGTTTTCCCATTTTTTATTTGAAGGTATTTAATATCTGTTTGAACAAACAAAAATGGGCAAATAAATGTGCGTAGTGTGACCAGCAAATAAAATTTTTATTTCTTTTAACAAATTTTAAAAAAATGCCGGCAAACAAAATTTGAAAATTGTTTGCCATATGTGACCGTACCTTAAGTCAAATCACAATTTTAAAAGCTTTTATACTTTAAAAGTTATTTAGTGCCGGTTCACACACGTCAAGTTTGACTCGTCAAGTCTTGAGTTTTTAGGAGAGAGGGGAAAAGATGTGGCATTCTCTTTTCCCTTCTCTCCTAAAAGCTCAAGACTTGACGGCTAAAACTTGAAGAGTGTGAACCAGCACTTATTCAATATTTTCCAGGAATATTTTCTATGCACTAATTTTTAATATTGTAATTTGACTTAGAATACACTTTCGGATTAATATAAAAATTTATAAAATATTTACTTTAAAAAAACTGTGATGAGCTTCTATTATAGTTTGGTTAAAAGTATAATAGGATTTTGCTTGGAAAAAATAAAATATACATATTTTTGTGATATTGTTGTTCTGTTTTAAATAGTGTAAAAAATATAAAAATCTAGTTTTAAATACATAAATGTGTTTAAATTAAAATATGTTAAAGTATTTAAACTAGTTTAAAAAATTAATGCGAATACGGTACAAGTTTGTAAAAAGTGATATTTTAATTTCAAAACTTTTCAAAAATCATTTAGTACACATTTAAAAGGTCACTTCTGAAGATCAAAAACAAATATATTTTTCGATTACTTAACCAGGTATAATAAAAACCATTTAAAGAACAAAATATTCAGGTATGTGATGAAAAACTATCGTTTTTATCATGTGTGATGCATTTCGACCGATTTCAGAATTATATTTGTTCAAAATAATAGATTTTAAAATAATGTAGACAGTAAAAAAGAAGAAGCCGTATTAAAAAATAATTGTTAGAGATACTGAAAATGACATTATCGATTTTCACATACCTGAGAGTTTTTAAACTTTAAGGAATACATCGATGCCTGTTTACTCAACCTCGTAACTTAAAATATACGATTTTAACTTTTTCATATCACGACTGCTATTGTTGTGTTATAATACTGCAGCAACAACTTATTATTTCAATACAATATACTTCATAGATGTAATCAATTCTTTAATAATTCCATATCATGTTTAACCGAAACACCAAAGTATACTAAGACAAAACGTTTTTATTTATCCTGAAAAGTTGTATTTTTTTAAGATACAAGGTTGAGAAAGTAAGGCATCGATATAATATTTGAAAATTAAAAAAAAACAAGTAAGAGTGATATATTCGGCTGTGCCGAATCTTATATACCCTTCACCATTGTGCGAGCAGAATACATAGCAATTAGACAAAAACTAAATAAAACTGGTAAATTTTCTTTTTTTAAATAAGAGGCAACCGGTTTTGAACTTCGCTTTTCATAAGGGCCCAGAATATATATACCACGGTGGCCTTGAACCTAACTTAATTGGGGGGGTAAGGGCACATCGCATTTTTTTGCTGGAGATCACATATTTGTGCTTAAGAAGCAAAATCCCGCAAAAATTAAAAAAATCCGCTTAGCCGTTTTTTGTAAAAAACTTTTCAAAATGTGATGATTTTTATGTAAAAATATATCCATTTCCTTGTACTATAAATTGTCACAATTTCAATTTTAATAATATTATTACAGAAATTGGCATTATCCTTTTTTGCTTTCTATTTTTGCCAAATTTTTTTGAAATCAGCATGCACAGATTCTACAGACTGTTCGCTGTAAAACCCAAGAGCTCTCTTTGATTTTTTTCAAAAATATTAAATATGGTAAAAGACCGCATGAATTTTCGGTGTAACGCTGATATTTAAGTCAAGACAGCTTTTACGAAAATTGTTAATATGATCCGTGAATTTTGGGTCCCGAATACTCCCGAAACAAGAATGAACAACATCGCGAAAGTCTTGAAAGCACTGAACATACTTTAGGCAGCCTAAATTTTGATAGGATCGTAAAATATTTACTTTTTCTAATAAAGTTTTACACGCATTTCCTGCAAATGATGGACTTTTATTAAATATTTCTCGAGAAACATTGCACTTTGTGGCCTATTTTAAGCTTTCTTCCTCAAATTCAACTAACATATCGCACCCTAAATACTAAAGGGTCACAACTCAAAATTCTTAAATTTTCAGTAGAGACAAAAAACGGGTTTCTTTTAATATGAACTCTAATACTACAAAGAAGGATTAAATTGTATTTTCTTCGGAAAATACTAGAGAAATTGATCTAAGATTTCTATAGTGCATAGATATGACCACTGTGCATCGATTTATTACAAAAAGTAAAGATTGAAAAATTTTGAGTTGTGACCCTTTAGTATTTAGGGTGCGATATGTTTATATATGTATATGATTTACCGCGCCTAGTAACAAATGCAGCTCCGGAGGTGAAATAATATCTGTTATTTCTCTATCTTTGTCAACAGAATAGATTGGAGGGTTTATGCAATTTTTATAATTATGAGCATCTTTTTTATTACTTCCCGCTCTCTTCCATGATTCAAAATTTTCCACAAAATCTCTAATTGTTCTGTATTCTCCGCAAGAGTCAAGATTACCATTTTTTGCGGTACACCACGTACAAGGGTAACAACTTGCATGACTCATTCATTATTCCTGATAATGCGTTGGCGAGTTTGAGATCTGTAGATATTGTTGCATCGTAAAATTGTCTTATGTTCAAAATTGTCCACACCGTATCAACGTTTTCATATAATTCTTCCATTTTCTCAGCAATACCAATAAAAAATATTTTTTTACCCCTGAATCTTTCATCTTTTTTAAGAAAATCAATCAAGCCATTTAAATTATTACAAATAATCATATTTTCTTTATATTGAGTGACGTTACCTTTTTCGAATAATCCATCGAGCAAAACAGTCATAAACAGTTATATTATAAGTACAAAAATACATTTTTTACAAAAACGGCTAAGCGGATTTTTTTAATTTTTGCGGGATTTTGCTTCTTAAGCACAAATATGTGATCTCCAGCAAAAAAAATCGATGTGCCGATACCCCCCTAATTAAGTTAGGTTCAAGGCCACCGTGATACTTTATAGGGTGTAGGATCAATATTGTAGAAATTACAGTTATATATACCTTTTTTACCTTCCGTGAAGGGTATAACAAGAGTAATTTTCGGGAATTCAGGGGTCTTATCACCGCATTCGATACTATCGTATCGAATAAACTACTGAATTTTTTTTCATACGATATACGCTGGCGTATCGAATGAAAACTCGATAAATGTAATGTCGAGTTACTCGATGTCGAATGGTATTATTTCAAATTCAATACATTTCATTCGATATCGAGTTTCAAGATACCAAAATAAATAATTTCGATGAATTTTGCTCGATATCGTATGTGGTGATTATACCCCAGTATTTCGGTTATAACTCATACAAATTTCCGACATTTTGGTATATAAGTCATATACATAGGACATATGGCAGCCCTAAAATTTAGGTTTTTATAAAAATTTTGATGTTTTTTAGCCCATTTTTGGAGTATTTTGCTCATAAATTACCCATTGTCCAACCGATTTGATATTTTTATATACCGACGTGTTAAGGAAGAATTTTACCATTTACTTAAGTTATATTTATATATAAACATTTATATATACTTGTAAATATATATTTTAACAAAGTTAATTATAAAAAGAGTAATTTTTGGGGATTCAGTATTTCGGTTGTAACTCTGCCATTTTTTAACCGATTTGACAGATTTATATACCGACGTGTTTAAGAAGAAATTTGCCATTTACTTGAGTTATAAAGCTTGGACTCGGGGAGATCTATGGTTCCCGAAAGTGGGTATTTAAAAAAAAGATTTAATTTTGGTCATAACTTTTTTGTATCTGAACCGATTTTCCCGAGTTTTTTATAAAATATGTTCTACTTAAAATTTCCGATATTTTAATATATAAGTCATATCCATAGGGCATATGGCAGCCCTAAAATTTAGGTTTTTATACAATTTTTAATTTTTTTTGTACGGGAGGTACCACGCCCACTTCTCCAATCCTACCCACATTTTGTAGGATGGTGTGTATTGGCAACCTAAATGTGTGTACCAAATTTGGAAACTTTGGCTCTTGCCGTTCTCAAAATATACAGAAATAAAAAAATACAACAACAAGGGATTTTTGGAAAAATTTAGAGGTAGTCGTGGTTTTTTGCTCATATCTCCGTCATTTTTGGACCGATCTGGCTGAATTTCAATAGCAAACTTAAACGGAGTATATGTGGCATAAATATGCATCAACCTAGTCCACATCATTTCTGGGGTTTTCAGAAAACCCATTTCAACATACACACGGGCAGACGGACAACCGGATTTGAACTTCGCTTTTCATAAGGACCCAGAATATATATACTTTATAGGGTGTAAGATCAATATTGTGCAACATACAAACGGAATGACAAAGTTATATATACCCTCTTACCTTCGGTGATGGGTATAAAAATGACCAAATTAAGAACAATCAGTCCCGAATTGTCCACAAATAATCGGCCAAAGAATCTCGGATTTTTTCTGCACTTTTTTGTGGTTTTCGTCTGTCCGATGATGCATTTCTAAAATTTGTTTCAATAATATTATCGATTTCATTGTTCGATAAATTGTCGAAGCCATTTTTTTCATTAATGTTAAATGTCCTTAAAAAATTGTGCAAGCAAATACATGTTAATACAATTTTTGATGCCTCAGCAGGATCTCTGTAAATTGCGGAACACAAAACTCTAAAGCGATTTACCAAGATACCGAAAGCATTTTCGACGACACGTCTATTGCGCGATAACATGTTATTGAAATAAATTTGTTTTTCACTCAAGTTTCGCTGTGAATATGGTTTAACCATATAATTCGTTAGAGCAAACGCATCATCTGACAAAAATGTGAATGGGAACATTACATCCGATAATGGAAAATTTTGTGGGGGTGGAATTTTCACTTCCTCATTTTCTATTGCGTATTTGAGATCTGATCGAACCAGGTGCGGATTCAAGGGGGAGGGAATAAGGAAATTCCCCCCACCTAAATTATAAAAATATGTTTGGTTTATCTCGATAATACAAGAATTCCCAATAAAAATTTTTTTTATATGCACAAAATTTTAGGAAATCCCAGCAAGTTTTTTTTTTGTTTTTTTTATTGAATCTAACGAAATTTTCAATAAGTATCCAAATCTTAATTCTTATAGTTATTTATTAGATATTTCCAAGGAATATCTAGTTTACTGTATTTAAATACTTATTATTCTACATTCAATCCAAGCAGGTGCCATCTATTTATATCCAAAGAATAAACGTTTGACTTGAAAATGCGTGCGGTCGAATTATTAATGAGCCTTAGTATGTATATGCAATATTTATGTATATATGTGTTATATGAATCAAAATTCTATTCGATAATTTTTGACGAAAACACAGATTTTTCGAGGAAAACCCAGAATTCCTTATCTTAAAGATATTTCAACATACAACAAAAAGTTGTTAGGAAAGCATTTATTGGCTTTGTTGTAAACGCATTTGAAGAGGCTTCAAAGGATATTGATAATGACGTTGATGTGTCAATTGATGCGAAGGCACTATCATCAATAGTTCTAAAAGTTTTGACAAATTTTAGTCTTGACCTAAACAATTTTGTAGGAAATGGAACAGATGGGTGTCCTCTGACGTCAGCAGAAAATTGAGCTGTTATAAAATGCTGGCCAAATGCAAAACAAAGTGCCATTAATGCAATAAGTTGTATCATTTGTTAAGGAAACGAATCTATCAAATAACGTTGTAGATGCCTTAATAAACTGTGATGAAGATATCTACCGAAATCTAAGAAAAATATTTTAAATTTTCGTTTCAATGCTCGTCAGCAGGGCAAGTTTAAAATGGCACGAAAAATGGTAAAAAATGGCTGGCAAAATGGCACGAAAAATTGCAAAAATAAACATGTTATTTAAGAATCTTTTTTTTATTAAGTTTTTTTTGTAAGTACTTCTTCAAATTGTCAAAAAAAAAAAAAAAAATTCTGGGGACAAAACGCAAGAATTTGGAAGTTGTTTTTAATACACTTTTAATCTAATTTTTGTTATAAAATTCTGTTAAATAAAGAAATATTTTTATAATAGTTGTCATAAAATTATTTTATCAGGGAAATCTTATAAAAGAACGACGCGTCGCGACGTTTAAAATTCTTGCGTTTTGAGTCTTCGATTTCTAGAACACCCCTGATAATCTCCTGTTATCACATGAAACAGTTCTATAAATAAAAAACACTCTTTCAACATCGCAAGATGTAACTAGAGCATATTTGAACACTTGAAGTTAAGATGGAGAATGGTTGCCAAAAAATTCATCCGTCTCACTTTCATTAAAACAAAATGGTGAGAAAATCGATTAAAACACTTTTTTAAAATTGTGATCGCAAGCCATATAGATTTTTCAGGAGTATTTAATAATTTACCACACGTATTACGATCTAAAACGTTTTTTAAACTTTTCAACAAAATCTTTTTAACTGACATCTTGAATTATTTTCCTTAGCACTGTCAGTTAAGCCAAAGCTTTCATTCATAGAAATCCCTTTCGTTTGTAACTTCAAGAGGCTTGAGCAGATGCATTAAAAGTACTTTTAACGTCCGATTTTTGCAATATTCGGTTAGCATTTCGAATAGATTCTGCCTTATATTCGCTAAGCTTATTTAAACATTTTTTTCTATGTTGCAAAAAGGTATTCTTTGGCAAGCTGGACTAAAAATTGCTTTTTAAAAAAATAATTGAAGAAATCGGAAAAATGGCATATGCCATAAAAAACTTGCCCTACTCTTCAGTAATGCTACGAGAGAGAGGTCATTTCCTACCCGTCGTCTAATAAAAACGTGGCTCAGATCAGCAATGACAGAAGAAAGACTGTACTATCTAAATTTGCCTCACGAGGAAATCATAAATTGCTTATTTAAAAAATTAATTTATATTGAACTGATCTTATATTTCATTTAACCTTATTGTGGAGTTTTTTTAATATAATATCCACATATTTATTTGAATAAACTTTTAAAAACAAATTTTTTTCTTTTTTGTATAAAAAAAAATTCCCCCGCCCCCCTAGGGCTCGAGCTGGATCCGCGCCTGGATCGAACCCAAACCCCTGCATCTCCAACTCTGCCATTGATTCCAACGTCCGCATACAAAAAGCGATAATTTGCATCGGCTATAGCCATAAGTATTATGGAATTAAAGCAGGGATTTTTTGGTTGTGTATTCGTGAGTACCAGAGAGTAAACAAATTGAGAGAATGCATTTATTTACAGCCGAAATAAAATGTTAGTAATATATTTTATAAGTTGTATAACACAAAGGTACAAAATTAAATACTTTTTGTGTTGATAAAAAATTTGTAGCAATTCTTTACCAATTCAATGTCGCTGATTTAAAAACTACACTTTTTTTATTCGGAATGCTTTTTGACTCTAAATCAGTTTCAAATATCTTATCAAACAATTGTAAAAAATTAAAGATTTTTATGTTTTAAAAATTCATAAAAAATAAATATTGCACGCAAATCACAGCTGATAGAAAAAAAGTGCAGTTTTAAAATCAGCGACATTGAATTGGTAAAGGACTGCTACAAATTTTCTAGCAACACAAACAATTTTAAATTTTTTTCCCTTGTGTTATACAAGTTATAAAATAAAAACTTCTAAATTTATACTTTTATGGCAGTTTCGTAATAGTAGAATGCTTTTCAAATGGGATGAACTTAATTTATTACGTTGTTTGGAACAAATAAATTTTAAATCCGAAAAAATTTGTTCGCATAGGTAAGTAGTGCCGAATAAAGAGAGGCACCTCAATGAATTTTTTTTAGTTCAAGATAGAACTCGCCATCCAAATCTTTCCAGAACTCCACAATATTATTTTCGTCTGGGGCATTTACTTCGCTTCGTAGTATGATTAGTTCTGATTGAATATCAAATTCGTAGTTGCTTACTTCGCAACGAAAAGGGTTTTCGAAAAGATCTAATATCGGTTGTAAAATTACAATATCTTGAAACCTGTCTTGAAAATTATTGAAAAGTGTTTCAAATATTTCGGCATATTCATATCTTTTGTCGACTTCGAGATTTCTGTAAACAAGTGAAGTTCTTGGAAAGTTGGAAAAATCACCAATTTTAATTTGGGGAAAAATTAGAAAAAGTTTTGTTTTAAAATTGTGAATGATTTTTGACAAGTCGCATATATTGCGTTCCTTTCCTTGCAATTCCAGATTAAGTTCATTTAACATACTTGTCGTATCTGCCAAAAAAGCTAAGTCTAAAATAAAATTATTGTCTTTTAAACACTGGACTAAAACTTTTTCTATTTTCTCAGTTTCTAGAAACTGAAGAACTTCTGAACCGCAACAGAACAGAACAACTAATCAATTTCACAGGTTTTTTAATAACAAAAACAAATCAGCTGGTTCGTAACAGAGCAGAAATAAAAACATACTGAGCCTTAACTCTTTGGGCTCGGTCAAATAATTGTAGCATAAAAAAGTAAGCAATAAAAATAGTGCGAAACAATAAAGTTTCATTAATACATCAATAAAACACATCTTCTTACCCAAACATTTTACCTACTGTCACATTTGTTTTATCTGTAGAGGTTATTTACACATAAATTGTAGCAAAACAAAACTTTTTTACTTGTTTTTTAAATATTTCTACTTACTTAAGAAAAGTGTTTTCAAAGAAAGAAAAAACCCACCGACGCGATTCGTACAGAAACCAAAATATGTTTACAAGCATTTAGGTACGTCTTTTTAAAGAAAGCAAAAGGGACCCTTTTACGGGTATCAAAGAATTTTTTTCACAAACAAAACACACATCGTTAGCTTAAAAGTTGCAGTAAATGTTATTGTTAAAAAAAGTTACTTAATAAAATTTACGTTAGCTTTGCTGTTAAATATTTTCAACAATTTAAATTATGTTAAAATTAAATAGAAATGTTATATTACTCTGCATTTAAGTCTTAAAATTTTGACTCTAAATATTGCACGCAAGGCATTGGATGTTACCAAAAGCATTTTTGATCGCACAATATTTTTGAGTGTAAGCTGAAACAAAATAATATCCCTGCAAATATTATTGGACCACCTGATCCAATTTCATGAAATGGACTACTCCATGGACTGGTCCGATGTAATGCAAGCATGGACCATGTTATTGTTAAAAAGTGTTTGTAGTGAGACGACATGTCTTCGTTTTTAAACGCCATGTTTTCGTTTTTAAACGAAGTTAAAACTAATCCTCTTGTGTACATAATGGAGTAGTTTTAAAACTACTCCTTTGTAGTCCAAAGATGGGTTATATGGTCCTGCCCTAGGACATCGTAATGTTAAATAGACCATGTTTTTTCCATACGTTTGGGTTACTTTTGGACAAGTCCTAGTCCCTTGTGGGCTACTCTTTACACGCGTGTTTGGACTAGTCCTATTATTTGCAGGGATAGCATCCGCTAAACATGTACACTTGTCGAAGTCACACTGACGACTGAATTGAAGAGCATAAAAATATGTGTTTCTAGTGGTATGCACAATTGTGCAAAGAAATGGAAATGGAATGGATCCAGTTTTTTTAAACCCGACGATGTTGCAGTGCTTTCCTGAAAAAAGTAAAAATTTATAGTTTCTTCGTTTCTAGTAAATTTTTACTCAAAATTTATGATTATGTTGCAAAAACGTTTAATAGACAATTTATCCTTTTTTAAAGTAAATAAAGGTGATAGCTTACCATCGATTGCACCTATGCAATTAGGAAAGCCCCACATCTCTAAAAAAAATTTTTTGCAATCAAACGCCATCGTTCCTCAGACTGTGGAAATTCCAAAAACTCTTTATTTAAAGCTTTGTAAATAGCCGGAATTGTTTCACGTAGAATTTTGCATGTGGTTGACTGTTCAATTCGGAATTGAAGCTGCAAGGATGATTGCGTTTCTCCTTTAAGAATTTATTAAAACAGAATTTATCAAATAAATAAATTTTACATAAGTATGTATACAAACCTGTTGCAAGGTACCGCAATGTAACATCTTGTTCTTCTTGTTTGGTTATGTATGGTTTTACTGTTTCCAATATAAATTGGAACTTATGCTTAGTCATCCGTAAAATATTTTTGTATAGTTTTGAGTCTTCACACTCGATTTCTTTTAAAAGTTTGTAGGTAAACCCTTCATTTTCTCTTAGAAGCAGCCAACGTGACGAAAGTTTTTTTAGTCTTTTCTTTTTTTAAAACCACTTGTATCATGTTCAAATTTTCAATTAAAGAATATACCCCGATGATATTCGTAATATTATTCATGATTTTCATTAAATTTCATTGTATTTAAAAAAACTTTTTTGTTATTTCAAAATAAAATGTAAACAAAATAAACAATATTGCCCACGTTTTGTTCCCACAAAAACCCGTCAAAAAAAGCTAAAAATCGCAAAAAAAAAAGTTAAAACCCACTACTTTCGATCAAAAATTAAAAAAGTTGGCAGCAGTGCTAACATTTAATCTGGAAATGTCAATTTAAAGTTAAAAATTTGTATATTTGTTTTGACAGTCTAAGATTATTTATCGATAACACACGTATATTTGTTTGACTTTTCAAGATTTTTTATGGTATAATCATACTCTTTACACTAAGTCAGTTTTCCTATGCAAATATATCTGCACTGTTTTCCAATATAGAAAAAATACAAAAAATAGCAAGTATCATAACACCTTAAATAATTTTACGAACACAATGGGTAATATGATGCAGGAAATTCTTAGAATGCAATCAATGTTATTGCAAGCTGTACTTAACAAGCCATGAACTGTTTAAAAATTTGTTTTTGGAACGCAATTGGCATCCGCCAACATAAAAATGAATTAGAATATTTTCTTAAAAGTAAACAAATTGATGTCATGATGGTTTCTGAAACTCATTTGACCTCAAGAAATACGTTTAAAATTAATGGTTATATACTAAATGATACCAAGGACCCTCGAGATAGAGCTTGTGGAGGTTCTGCCATTTTAATAAAAACCAGAGTCAAACACTACCTCATGGGTGATCATCGTGAAGATTATCTATAAGCAACAAACATTTGCGTTGAAGAATTAAATAGAAACGTAGTAATCTCATCGTTATACTCCCCACCTAGATATTCAATATCAGAAGGCCAATATTATAATTATTTTAAATCATTAGGACCTTGTTTCCTGACCGCTGGCGATTATAACGCTAAACATACCTTCTGGGGGTCCCAAATTATAACACCAAAGGTCGTGTTCTATTTAATAATATTTCTTTTATGGATTTGAATGTGATAGCGAGCGGACAACCAACATATTGTGTTGCGTTTCTGTAAATTTTAAATCTTTATTTCCAAAGGAAATTATGGTTTGTTTTGTTTTGCCGTGGTATGTGCTTGGAAAGTTTTAAGGGGCTACGCTCGTCGGATGGGGGAAGTCCTTGGCCAAGCAAAACACTGCACAACACGTAAGAAAAGGAAACTTTGTATCTTCCCAAGTCTTAAGGGGGGAAAAAAACTATTGGGCTATTGAAGTAATGTGCTTATCTTTTCATAAAAACTAGTATAATATCCCACAGCTAATAAAAGCACGAAAAGTTTTTTTTTTGTATAAAAAACTATTTTTCTCTCAACATATTAAATCAGATGTTAAAATAATGTTATATCAAGCTTTAATAAGACCGATATTAACATACGGTTGTCAAATTTGGTTCAATATTTCACCATCCTATATGGAAAAGTTGAGAATTTTCGAAAGAAAATGTTTGCGAGCCTGCACTTCTTTTTACAGGTACCCAAATACAAATAATATTAAATATATCTCAAATCAAAGACTATATAATGTTTCTAAAGTTAGCAGGATTGATAACTTCATCATACATTTAATAAAAAACCACATAAAGAAGAGCATAGAGTGCTATGAAAACAACTTAATAATGGCTCCTTATTACGAGAGTTTTGAATACATATATACAACATCACAAAGTGGATATGTACCACCTGAGTCTTTCTTGTACCTCGATAATAAGGGTTACATTCAAAACGAAATCGGCACCCCATTCTATCACATCTATAGAAGAGCCAATGTTAAAGCTGTATAAGCAAACAACTTACAATTGACAATAGCAGATTTAATACAAGCATTTATTTAGGAGATAGGAATATGATTCCAAACGTAGATATTAAAAAATTTTGGTGGCTCACTAAATAACTCCCACTTTTTCGTTTTATTTTCTGACTATAACTTTTACTTTTTGTTTTTTTTTGTGCGTTATATTAGTAAGGTTTTTTTCAAGTTTTCTTTACAAACTAATTATAATAAATACACATAAATACTTGTATTTATTTTGTATAAATTTAAATAATAAATTTTAAAAGACGTTGTAAATATTGTATATAGATAAGTAATATACTTGAGAGCCCGAATATGGGACTATGTAAAATTGTTAGTTATATTTCCTACTGTTTGTTTATTTATAGTTTAAGCTTAAATAATTTTCATTAAATAAACGTTAAAAAAAAAAGTATAATATCCCTAAAAAAAAATTATATTCTTGACCCAACATCGACATTCCCAATAATAACTAACTACTCAGTATTTATATCCATTTTAAATAAAATACATATTTATTAGTTTCTATTTTATGTTTAAGAAATATATGGGCTACTTCAAATTTTTTGAGCACCTGCTGAAACCGACATACTATGGCTCTTATTTCGTTAAGTTTTATGAATTGAAAAAAAACGTTGTATAGGGTTTGGATTTTTTAAAAAAGTCCTCACCTTAAGAATTGGTGGTCATCTAAAATTCGAAAAATTAAAAAAACGACTTGAAATTTGCAAGAGTTTTTTCATTCATTCCGTTTTCTTTGTAATAGTTTTAAGCTTTCAGATCCAAACCCATACAAAATATAGTCACTAGACTTGGAGGATATATCCACTAAAAAAAAATTTTGATATCGCTGCTGGGTAAAAAGTTGCATGGTGTTTTAAAGTGAAACCAAAATTTTCCGAATTTTGAAATTTTTGAAGATTTTACATAGAGTTTTTGCGCCGTTTAATAAAAATGAGTTTTAAGCGCAGAATTAAAAAAACTGCGTAATTTTATAAAGTTTGAGGTGTATCAAGTTGGTGTCAGCGCACCAATAACGTATCACGATCATCACAAACTTAAAAGAAATTAGCGTAAATTTTTTAAAAATGTATCTTTTTTGCGTCTGACAATCTGAATTGCCTTTTAAGTTGGCTAGTGTATTGCGTGATGTGAGTAACTCCGTAAAGGGCACCTCCGAGGCGAAAACGCACTTTAAAATTTTTAAACCCAAAAATTTTATGAATTTTTGAAAATTTTTGCAAAAAAACAATTTATTTTTAAGCTTTTTATACTCTTCACCTCAGGTGGAAAAGGGTATATATAAGTTTGTCATTCCGTTTGTAATTTCTACAATATTGGTCTTAGACCCAATAAAGTATATATATTCTGGGTCCTAATGGGGAGAGAAGTTGATTTAACGATATCCGTCCGTCTGTCCGTCTTATGTTTGATATGTGTTTTCCGGAGACTCCAGACATGATAGCGGCTAGGTTGTTTTACATTTATGTCACATATAGTCTACCATCGGTTGCTATTGAAATTCAGCAAGATCGATCCACAAATGGCTGAGATATGAGCAAAAAACCACGACTACCTCTAATATTTTCCAAAAATCCCTTGTGGTTGTTGTAATTTTATTACTTTTTGCTGTATATCTGGGGAACGGCAAAAGCCAAAGTTTCCAAATTAGGTACACACATTTAGGTAGCCAATACACACCATCCTACAAAATGTGGGCGAGATTGGAGAAGTGGGCGTGGTACCTCCCGTACAAAAAAAATTATAAATTGTATAAAAACCTAAATTTTAGGGCTGCCATATGCCCTATGGATATGACTTATATACCAAAATATCGATATTTTTAGTAGAACATATTTTATAAAAAATTCAGAAAAATCGGTTCAGATACAAAAAATTTATGACCAAAATTAATTTTTTTTTTTAAATACCCACTTTCGGGAACCATAGATCTCCCCGAGTCCAAGCTTTATAACACAAGTAAATGGTAAATTCCTTCTTAAACACGTCGGTATATAAATCTGTCAAATCGGTTAAAAAATGGCTGAGTTATGAGCAAAAAATCATGACTACCTCTAATATTTCCAAAAAATCTCTTGTGGTTGTTGTTTTTTTGTTTGTGCTTTTATTCGAACGTGTTGAATGTTAGGCATATCAAACACACACATGTTTGTACATGATTGGTCGCTTAAATTGAAAAATACGTACATACCTACATATTAAACAAACAAAGTGACGGAATATATTCTACTTTAATTCTTTATTTGCATAAGCGTTAATGGCTGAGTTGTCTGGGCGGTTGGTCAAAGCAGCGTTGTTAGTAGCTGTCCGTGTTCATATCCGGTATCCACCTTTTCAAAAAAAATTTTTTTTAACTTTTTTTATATTATATAAACGATTTTAAAATAATTCAGCAATTTTTGATTTTTTTGACAATGTAAATATTAATCGTTCGCTTAACTTACATGTAAAACAAAAATCATATTCTATACCTATTTGTTTTTTATTTAATTTGTTTATGTCCTAAAAACGATTTTAAAATTACCTAGGTATAAAGCTTTTCGATATTTTCATTTTATTGGCAATGACACAGTGTTTTATTTTATTTCGGCAAGCATATACGTACCTACATATGTACATAAAAAGTTGTATGTAATTTAAATAAATCCATACTAACTAGTAGGTTAACCTAGCTATTGCAAAGCCATACATATGTATGCACATGAGTATGTATGAATGAGCAAAAGTTATTTATGTATAAAGGCATTGCTTTCGTAATTGTTGTTGTTGCATTTTATTTTTATCTCTTATTGCAATGCCTTTAGGCATTGCTGTAGTAATTGTTGTTATTGTGTTTCGTCTTATAAGCTGTTGCTACGTTGATCTCTTCTTGCATTTCTCTTGGTTGCGGTTTTTTTGTTGTTTTTTTTATAATCTTTACCACAATTGGTGGATTTTAATGTGTTTTTTACGCATACACATGTATGTATGTTCATAAATTCTCTCAATATATTTTAATTTAACGCTTCTTCAATAAAACCGTTCGTAGCTGATTTGTCTAAGTTCTCGCCTAAGGCTCGTAAGATTGCGAGTTCAAATCTCCAAAATAAATTTTTTTTTTATTTTTATTAAATTTTTTTATACACGATTTTAAGATTAAATATAATTAAAACTTATATAACGAATTTCAAACATCAACTTTGTCAAAAGAGGAAACGGACTTAGTTATAAACATACATTTTTTGATTTTGTCATAGGTATTATTTTTAAAAACTTCTTGTTCTTATCTCACCATGGTGAGGGGTATTTAAGATTCGGCATAGCCGAATATAGCACTCTTACTTGTTTTTATATCAAAACATGTCATGGGAACATGTTTAGGTATCTAAATAGATTCTTCGCGACGGACTAAACTGATAAAGTGCAAAAAAAAATAATTTTTTTCAACCCTGGCGCGTGCAGCGGCAGTTTTTTCCAAACACATTTCGCTTTGTGACAACTGAAGCGCTGTATCAATTCCGCTCAAACGTACATCGAATAGAAGACTTTACTGAGCTTGATACTAAAGTTGAAAACGCACCAAAAAATTTTAAGGATTTAAAATTTTATGGAGGAAACAAAATGTTTCTAACCTCAAAAAGCATCCTTGTATGAAATATTTGATTTGGTTTCAGATTATACATTTTAAAAGTTTTTTTTCCCAAAATATTGCAAATTATGTCTTATACTAGCCGTAATTTTGTAAAATGTTTAACAATTTTAAATAAATTTTTATATGCATACACGATAAAAAAAATTTTTTTTATATTTTTTTTCCAGTGTATTTTAAAAAGTATTCAAGTTTTTACAAATATTTTAGTGTGCTAAGAAAGCCCTTAAGGGGTATTATCCACACGCGTTATCCTCTTTCAATTTTAACAAAAACTGTAATTTTTATATTTTTTTTTTTAATTTTTAACTTTAAACCGCAGTAAAATTTGCGCCGTGTAATAAAAATGATTAACGCGAACGGATTTCACATGCTCAAATATCGGTTTATACACACGCAAATCAACATTGATGTCAGACAAAAAAAAAAAATGTCTAGGTGTCGTAAATTTTTGAAGTTGCTCATATATACTTACTAACTGAATGGTTTATAATTAATTCATAATTTGTAATCAATTAATCATTTTTTTAAGAATGCATGAATATATTAAATAAATAAAAAAACTCACTCTTTTATATTCGTGAATACTTCGCAATGTTATTGGTTATATATCTTTTAAATGCCTCAGATGTTTTGAGCTCAAATCACCGGGAAAGCTGTAATTTAAAAATGGATATTAGCTTGGAAACAGAAATTATTAATATGTAACCATTTTAGTAACCGGCGATACTAAACATTGTATAATACATAATGCAAAAACAAATTAAAAAAAAACTTTAAAAAAAAAACAAATTGAATATTGTTTGAACTAATTTAAGATTACTGTATGCACTTTACTAGTATTTAGAGTTTAATTACTTTTTATTATAAAGCATATAAATTCAATCTTTAAAGTAAAATGCATATACAAATTTTAATAAACTTATTTCTAATTTTATTCTTTTATTACAAGCTTCATCTATTATTTATTTTATTTTTTTTTATTTATGTTACGTTGGGCAAGATTAATAAAAAAAATTAATGTAAGAAATGATTTTAAAAACATACATACTATATATGTATGGATGTCTAAATTCTCATATTTTCATTTGTTTTTGTTTTCTGTTAATTCCGCCAGAATACAGAATAAACATAACATTTTTGTACGACCGATTAACATAATCTTATACTTATCATTACTTATTTACTCCGCGTGACGTCATCAAATTAATAAATTGCGTTTTAGATCATTGTTCATCTTTTATTTACATCGATCACTATTTTACTATGCACATCCACCGTTAAATTGTTGGCTGATCGATATTAAAACTTAACGAATGGTCAGTGATGATGCATATATTCAAACAGCGTTGGACAAAAATGTATCACTTGTAAAGGATTGAGGTTAGGTGACATAACCCATATATAACCTTTTATATATATTTTTCTTTTTACCATATATTAAAACCCCATGAGAAAATATAATATTGATTTTAATAAATTTTCAAAAACTAAACTAAACTCTTACCATGAATCATGGGGACTTTTTTTCACAAAATAGGCACGTATGCCTAATAAAAAATGTAAAATTGTGTTATGGCAATTACCGGTGTGTAGATCTTTTCCGTAGTTCGTAATATTCATCAGTTTAGTTATTACTTTATTTAATTAATTATATTAATATTAATTAAAAAAAAAAAACTCTTTACAATAAATTTTGCCGGTTTTATTTAGCTATAGTTATAATTACAAAGGCTTTATCTCCGATGAGTTTTTCTCACGATGACGACTAAATATCAAAAGGAAAGTACAAAGGTCATTTTGTACCACGTCGTCTCAGAGACGGCAAAAAAAAGCTTTCGAGAACATAACATAAAAGTGTCTCGCAGTATAACATAAACTATTGTAATGTGAAGTGACATTATGCTCATATGCAAATTTTCTCATCATTATTGTTATTTTTTTTTTTTTTTTTTACCAATATATATATATTATTATTAGGGTGACAATGAAAAATTAACTTTGGATTTTTGATGATAAATGTGAAGATTATTTTGCCACTTGGTCTAAAACTTACTTGCTGAAAATTTGAGCCAAATCGGATAACTCTATCCCGTGCACCTTTGAGGTCAAAGTTCAAATGATAAAAAAAAATTTCCATTCAAGCAAAAAATTTTTTTTTTCGATTTTTTTTCTTTTAATTTTTTAATATTAGTAAGCTTTATTAGCTTATTAACAACAAAAAATTTCATTTCGATCGGACAAGATTTTCAGTTTCTAAAGTGACTCTGAAAAAAAATTTGAGGATTGTTAGGGGCTTACTCTAAAAAATTTTCAAAAAATATTTTTTTTTAGTTTTGATAAGCACACATTAAAGATTTTTTGTTGCTCTTAATACCAGGTTTTTTAAATTTTTTTTAAAAATTTTTTTTCAACATCGCTTTGTTCTAAATTGGGGCCAAAAGCTGCAAAAATTTAGTTTTTGGCCTAATAAAAAAACAAAATTACGACGTCACAAAAAATGTTTAAAAAAACCTATTATTAAGAGCGACAAAATATCTTTAATGTATGCTTGTCAAAACTAAAAAAAAAAATTTTGAAAATTTTTTTAGAGTAAGCCCCTAACAAGCCTGAAAATTTTTTTTCAGAGTCACTTTTGAAACTGAAAATCTTGTCCGATCGAAATGAAAATTTTTGTTGTGAATAAGCTAATAAAGCTAACTAATATTAAAAAATAAAAAAAATAAAAAATCGAAAAAAAATTTTTTGCTTGTATGGAAATTTTTTTTTATCATTTGAACTTTGACCCCAAAGGTGCACGGGATAGAGTTATCCGATTTGGCTCAAATTTTCAGCAAGTAAGTTTTAGACCAAGTGGCAAAAGAATCTTCACATTTTTGTTTAAAATTCTGGAAAAAAATGTTTCCCATATATTTCATTGTCACCCTAATATATATATATCCATATAAATATATAACCATAACAAAATTACGATTCTGTGAACTCATAAAAACTTAATTTATTTATTTTTAAATTTCCTTTTTCACTTTGGATAATCTGCAACAATTGGCCTACTGATCAGCAAAAAATCTTGAGAGTTTATTAAAAGAATGTACAAAAAGGCTAAGAAAGTTACTTTAGACTCAGAAAACGGCTTCTCTGCAAAAATATCTTAAGGAACTTGATGCAACTCCGCAATCAGACTACTCATTATGGCGTGCAGCTAAAAATCTAAAAAGGCCAGTTGTCTCTAAGCCACCATTAAGAAACTTGAACGGAAGTTGGGCAAGAAATGATAACGAAAAGGGAAATCTGTTTGTTAATCACTTAAAAAACGTATTTACCCCAAATATATCTCACGATACTGCGGTCGAGTTACCACCTGTTCCTGCTAAGGCAGCTGTTCCCCTAAGATTCGAGATAAGAGAAATCGAAAAGGTTGTTTGTGAATTAAACCCCAAGAAATCCCCTGGTTTTAATAAGATCCGCAACAAAATGCTTTTGGAGCTGCCCAGCACAGAAAGGAAAATTATTCTTTCAATACTATCCTCAAAAGTGGAAGGTTTCCTTAGTCACCATGATTCCTAAATCAGGAAAGGATCACACAAAAGTTGAGTCATATAGGCCTAAAAGCTTACTTTCTATTATATCAAAGCTGTTTGAGAGGCTGTTAGTGTCAAAATTAACTCCAATTTTAAGTGAACATAGATGTATTCCTAACCAGCAATTCGGCTTTAGAAGAGAACACAGCAAAATTGAACAAACCCATCGTATAGTAAACGCCATAAGAAAAGCCTTTGAAGAAAGAAAATATTGTTCCGCATGAAGGCTTATTACATAAATTGAAGCACAATTTTCCAGTAAACACACACAAATTGTTAGAAAGCTACTTAGTCGGTCGTCAATTTATTATAAAAGAAGGAAATTTCTTTAGTTCACCTCAGCCAATTGCCGCTGGACTTCCCACAGGGCAGCATTCTGGGGCCTCTATTATACTTAATTTATACTTCGGACATGCCAACGAGCAACTACACACAAACTTCAACATTTGCAGACGATACTGCTTTTCTAAGCATCCACGAAAACAGTTATGAAGCATCTCGTTACTTACAGGATCATATATTTCAACTAGACATATGGTTAAAACAATGGAGGATAAAAGTCAATGAGCAAAAATGCGTACATATAACATTCACCTAGCGTCGGGAATCTTGCCCCCCATTAAAATCAATAATCTAATAATACCTTAAAATTCGCATGTAAAATACCTCGGTATCCATTAAGATCGCCGTTTGACGTGGAAAAGCCATATAAAGGCAAAATTAACTCAAATGAAACTAAAAGCCATACAAATTCATTGGCTTATTGGAAGAAACTCTGTTCTTAGTCTCGACTACAAACTCCTACTTTACAACTCTATTTTAAAGCCAATCTGGTGCTATGGTATTCAGTTATGAGCACTGCCTCGGCTTCTAATATCGAACAAATTCAAAGGCGCCAAAATAAAGTTCTTCGAATAATCACATCTGCCCCTTGGTATGTAAAAAATTCAAATATTCACCAGGATCTTAGTGTTCCTTTAGTAAAAACTATGATTACAAAATATGCAGTAAATACTTTAAAAGACTCGAACTGCATCCGAACCCACTAGCTCATAATATTTTATATGATAGCGGCCACACTCGCTTAAGAAGAAGAGACACTGCAGCACTTACCCAATGTGATAACAAGTCCAATTTATGCTTACGTCAAGCTGGCTTCGAGATCTACATTAATGAGAATTTAACACCTTATAATCATAAAATATTCAAAGAAGCATTATTACTGAAAAATAATAAGAAAATTAAATCAACTTTTTCCTTGCGTGGACTTGTTTACGTGAAAAAGTTCGATGCAGACGACCCTGTCTTAATTGAATTTTCTTAGAATCTACAACGGCTTTTTCTTGAATAATGCTTGGACATTTGACATCTCTTTTACAAAATTTTCTCAACTGGAAACTTATTATTTTAAATTAGTAAACTGTTTAGTATTTGTTTGTTATTTTCAATTAAATGATTTATTACAATT
Source organism: Pollenia labialis (assembly GCA_949318255.1). Lineage (NCBI taxonomy): Eukaryota > Metazoa > Arthropoda > Insecta > Diptera > Polleniidae > Pollenia > Pollenia labialis. The sequence continues at coordinate 58,944,175 of OX439143.1, forward strand.
TAATGATAATCAATTAATTTTACAATTAAAATATTATCCCTCATTTTATTTTTGCTTTCAAAAATGCATTATAATATTTAACATGCTTTTTCTTTCATATACTTATAAATCTTATTGCGTTGCACTCAGTAAATATGACAAATCTGTCTTTTAATCAAGTTGGCTCTAGAGACAATTATTATAACATGATTCGTATCTTGGCTAATGAGCATCAGGGCTTTAACATATGTCACATAAATGCCCAAAGCCTTTTGCCGAAACTTGATGAATTTCGTTTCCTATTTGAGAGTTCAGGTATTGATGCTATATGTGTTTCTGAAACATGGTTTATACCGGAAATAAACGACAGTATTTATAAATCCGATCGAAAGATTCGATAACCAAGTAATGGTGGAGGTGTAGCTATTTACATTAGGAAAATTATCTCATGTAAACTTATTTGTTTACATAATGAACCCGGTGATATTGAATTAATTTTTATTGACGTAAATTTTCATGGTGAAAAAATGCTGCTTGGCTGTGTTTATAGACCGGATAGGTATATTAAATTGGACACACTTATCGACAAATTGGAACATTTTTCTGTAGCGTACTCGGAAGTTATTATGACTGGTGATTTTAATTGCAATTTGCTTGAAAATGAAACTCTGACCAACATTATGTATTCATTTAATTTATCTGCTGTAAACACTTCCAGGCCTACACATTTTTCAACCACAAACAGCACATTACTTGACCTGGTATTTGTAAGTAAGTGCCGGTTCACACAAGTCAAGTTTGACTCGTCAAGTCTTGAGCTTTTAGAAAAGAAGGGCAAAGAGAATGCCATTTCATTTTCCTTCTCTCCTAAAAACTCAAGACTTGACGAGTCAAACTTGACGTGTGTGAACCGGCACTAACTGGCGGAAATTATTACTCTATGATCAGTTAGCTGCATCCACCTTTTCAAAACACGATTTGATTTTTATATGCTATAAATTTAGAACGGAAAAGGGAATTCAAATGTACAGTTTCAGAGATTTCAACAGTATAAGTCCAATAAATTTGCAGCGAGATCTTGATAACGTTGATTGGGAACAAATTTTTTATTTGCCATCAGTGGATGAGAAGCTTACTTTTCTTAATAACTCAATACTGCAAATTTATAACAATCACGTGCCAATAAAAAATAAGATAATAAAAAGTAGAATTAGGCCATGGTTTGGAAATGAAACTAAATTGTTAATAGAACAACGTGACCGTCTATACCACATGTGGAGAAGGTACAAGACAACTGATCTACAAACTGAGTATCGTTTGGCGAGGAAAAGGGTTGTTTCGAGGATAAGACATGATAAATCTTTGTATTATTACAACAAATTTAACACAGCTGTTGATTGTAGAAGTAAATGGAAAGAGATTGGCATTAATGACTCAGTTGACCGTTCATTGGAAGTTGATGTTAACTTGCTTAATGAAAATGTTACTAAAATTGATTATCCAACATTTCAGTCTTGTTTTTATGAGGAATGTTTGCCTTTGATTTCATGTAGTGAATTTAATTTTCAATGCCTAACCGCATGTGATGTAGTTAACGCTTTTATTGCAATGAAATCTAATTCAATTGGATTAGATAATATTAACCCAAAATTTGTTAAAATTATTCTACCCTGGATAATTCGATATGTAACACATCTTTTTAATACTATAATTATAACCTGTACATTTGCAATGCAGTGGAAACACGCTAAAATTGTTCCAGTACCAAAAGCAGGAAATGAATATCGTCCGATTGCGATTTTCCCATATTTTTCAAAAGTTTTTGAAAAGTTGTTACATAAACGAATTTATAACCATGTTAATAACAACAACCTGTTAACCGATCGTCAATCTGGATTCAGGCCTCAACGTGGCTGTACTTTAGCTCTTACCGATGTGATAGAGGAAATTCGTAGTAACCTAGATGAGAAAAAAATAACGTTTTTGGTATTATTAGACCACTCAAAGGCTTTTGATACAGTGCACCATTCAATATTGTGCATGGAATTGTCCAAATTATTAAAATTTTCCACGTTTGCAGCGAAACTGTTGTCATCATACCTCTCAAGTAGATGCAATTCAGTTGCAAATGCCGAAACTTTATCGCGTTCTTTACAAGTAACGAGAGGTGTCCAACAGGGATCCATCCTTGGACCCCTGCTATACTCCTTATATGCGAACGATCTCCCAAACCAACTATCGTATTCTAGTATACAAATGTATGCTGATGACGTTCAGCTGTATCTCAGTAATCCTAAAGAATCAGGTAAAATGAAAATACGGGAGTTAAATCATGATCTTGAGAAAATTCTTATAGGGGCAGCGGCTAACGGTTTGCGACTTAATCCTAATAAATCCAAATGCATCTTAATATGTAAAAGAGCCTCTCATATACATTTTGAGGTAAATTTATTTCTTGGTGATTCGAGAATCGATGTTGTAGATTCAGCAAGAAACTTAGGAGTACTATTTAACAAAACTTTCACCTTGTCGAATCACATTACACAAGTTTGTGGTAAAGTATATGGCATGTTGCGAAGTTTATGGGCTACTTAGCACTTTACACCTCTGCAAATAAGAATATTACTTGCAAGAACATATCTTCTTCCGACGCTTTTATACTCTTCTGAAATTTTTACTGGTTGTAACACGAATGATATGAGAAAGCTGACTGTTACATACAACAATATCAAACGTTACATTTTCTCTTTAAAAAGATTTGATCATATATCGCAGCACTCTTGTCGTTTATTTAATATGTCATTTTCAAACTATCTTCAATTCAAAAACTTAATATTACTTCACAAAATAATAACGACAAGGGAGCCAAAATATCTTTATGAACGTCTGCAGTTTTCTAGAAAGTGTAGAGGTAAAAATTTAATACAATTTCGTCATCGTGACTATGCTTCTGAATGCCAATACTTTATATTAAGCATACGTCTCTGGAATCAACTTCCAAATGATTTGCAAATCACTAGCAATGCTATAAGATTTAGAAAATTACTAAAGGAATATTTTTCGTAAATTTTTGTTAAATTTTTTAATGTTTTAAATGTAAACTTTTTTTTAGTTTTATAAACCTTTACTTTATTTATTTTACTCTATTTAAATTTAAATATAGTCTAGTAGTTCTTAAAAAATATTTTTTATCAATGTATACTTTAACTTGTCTGATTCTAATGCTGTAATTTATAAGATATTGTGTCTTGTTGTATTAGAAAATCAAATTAATAAATACAAATACAATTAGATGAGCGACCCTGTAGTAAATTAAATAGTCAGTTGCAGAAAACACTAACTATAAGTTAACTATTTTTCAAATGACTACAAATTGGTTTAAATCTCATGCAGATATCAGCCAAACATATTGCATAGAGGCACACGTAAAACACAAATAAAAACAAAATAAGTAAAACAAGCATGCCATCAAATCAAGTCAAATGAAAAAATATATACAAATTTTTTAAAATAATTAAAAATTAAAACGATTCAAATCTGTTTATGTACTAGAAATTATGTAGCGTATTTATTTCAGCACTATTATACATTATCATTTAAAGCAATTTGATGCAAAATGTTCTTAAATATTAATTTCTATATAAAAATATGCATGTTTGTTCATAGGACCACATATTTTTTTGACAAAAATTATTTCAAATTTAAATAATTTATTATAAACCGACTTTACTATTAATTAACTACAAATAGGTTGAACAATAAGTAGTTAGTAGTCAGTTTAAAAGTCATGCAAAGATGGCCAATTGACTACTGCCTATGACATGCCCATGTTAAAATAATGAGTCGTCGACAAGGAAAAAAGTCACTTAATCAACTAGATGTGGTTATAAAAAAAACAGTTTGAAATTACTTAAAAATGTGTTTGACTTCCTACAGGGGATAAACACCTAGATTAGTGAACAGAACCCGTGATAAAGAAAATTTTTGTCTGGCACTGGCAGGACACAAAATAAAGTATAAAGCTGGGATTACACGATTGTCGCAAATGCACCAATATGACAAAATTATTATTGTGCTTTATTGACGCACAATAATGAAATTGCCCCAACTAAATTTTCTGAAATCACACGATTGCCCTGTTTTATACAAATTTAATTGCCGCTAGTTGGTACAAAGCGAAATGGTTACAACAATTGCCGCAGCATAGTCACACGATTGTTCTTACTGCGAAAAAAGCTGTTGTGGTAGCTTTTTTATTTGTTTGAAGGTTCTTGTTGGTTTGTTCATTGAAAAAAATTAAATTTGTATCATATACTTAAACAAATTATTGTTGAATAGTTTTATTTAATTTTTTTAGAAATTCAACAATTTCGTATGTTTAGGTTCGAATAGAAATATCTTTAATAAATATATTCACACAGAACAGCTAAATATGCTTGTGAACATACATACATACTTAAAATAATAAATTAAAAAAATTTAAATGCAAATTAAATAAATACATACGTATTTATTTTCATTACCTACTAAAAGAAACACAAAAAAGTAAATCTAATAAAAAAAGGCAAATATTGGCGCGTATTGTGTTGTTTGATTGCCGCACAAGAACACAATAAATATTGGTGCATTTTTGTTGACGCGCGGTTGCATAGCAAACAGTCACACGATTGCCACACCAGGGTTGCATTTTATTGGTAAAAGTAAGTACAATATTGTCCTCGATTGGTACATGAGCCATTTGGTTGTGCGGTCACACGATTGGGGTATTAAAAAGTGTGAAAATGGGTGCATTGCGGCAATCGTGTGATCCCAGCTTTAGGTTTAGATTTGATTAATTATTGTTAGTTCATATTTAATGTATGAAGATTCAATAAATAATATTGGAAAAAACTGTATTTGAACAGAAAAAATACTACCACATTCAAATAAAACAGACATAATAAAATGTGTATAAGTTTCGAATATAATATTATTTGAATGTTCAACATTTTTTTATTTTTCGAATTTATTCTATGAGCTAAATTTCAGTTATGTATTTTATAAAGCTTTTTTGTAATAGTCATATTTCTTAAAATAGTTGAGTTAAATACATTCAATTTATAAAGTATCACTATCCAGTGTGACACAAAGAATGCTGACGAAGGCCGTATTGGGCCAGAAAATGCATTACATTCTGCTGGTGTCTAATAATTGTAAATTTTTCTGTTCATACAATATACCTCATTGCTTTCCAACGGAAAGCTAAGGTAAAATGTAGCAAGAAAATACAATATAATAGTCTGATAGTGTATAAAGTAATTTCTGAAAAATTGAAGAAATATGACTATTACAAAAAAGCTTTATAAAATACATAACTGAAATTTAGCTCATAGAATAAATTCGAAAAATAAAAAAATGTTGAATATAATATAAAGTAACCTTCAGAAGGAAATAATTCCCAGTTTCTATTATTTGAATGTTTTAATCCTTACATGAATATATTAATATCATGAATATTATTTTTTTTTTTTTTTTTTTTTTTTTTTATTTAATGCTTTATTTCAATTTCATTTAACAAAATTTAAAATTTTGCCTCAGCGCCCATTATGGCTTTATAGAGGCTAAAAAAAAAGTAGGCAACAAAAAATATATTACATTGTATAATTTAAATTAAAAAAAGAAAAAATTGTAATGTAAAACATCAAAAAGACTAATTTTTAAACAAATAACTTATTTAAAAAAACTTTTTTTTAACAGAAAATAAATTTACAAAAAAACTTATTTTTTTAACAAATAATTATAAAAAAAATGTTTGACAAAAAAAAAAACATTTGGCAACGCTGCTCAAGCTACAAGCGAAACACAACATACCTGTGCGACTGCTCATGCGAGACTGAATTGTTTTAAATTTTTTCTTCTGTACGTGTGCTAAAGTACGTGTAAATAAGAGAATAACAAAGCGCCCATGGGCGGCATTTTGCCTATCTCTGATCTAGATGATATTTTTTTCCATCGCTCCACATGAAATTAGGAATAGCTGGGAAATTCATCGAAGTGGTAGTCAAAGATATTGATCACGTCTATGACTGTTTGAAATCCATGTTTCCAAAACTCAGTGATGCTAAAATTAGAAAAGGTACGTATCGTTGTCAGTATTTTAATATTGTCATTTCTAAATTTATTCACTTCGATATACATATTCGATTACCAATAATTTTTACGTTAATATTTTTTTTATATTTCAAACAGGTATTCTCAATGGACCGGATATACGAAAATTAATAAAAAGCGAATCTTTTACAAATATCCTTTCGAACCATTATAACCACCTATGTGCATGGGACGCATGGAAACAAGTCATCGAAGGCGTTTTAGGAAAGAACAGTGTACAGCGAGATGACATATAGACACGAGTGGACAACTTGCTGTGTTATTATTTAAAAAAATCAATGAAACCTTTTTTGTACAATTACCTCAGGAATCGGACGAACAAGGAGAGAGGTTCCACGAGGTGACCATGTCAATGGAAAGGCGATTCAAAGGCAAAAAATTGGATGCATTGCTTGTGGGGGTTTGTTGGTGGAGTTCTAAAATTATGCAGTTTGAAATTTGTGGACACACTGAACAAAACTAACCTTGAATATTACGTCTATCTCGGATGATGATGCAGACTCAGAACATGAATATAAACAACCTACGAAGAAAATAAGGTCATCAGAACCACAAGCGTCATCTTCAACGAGGATGGATAGTGACAATAATTGAAAATGTTCTAAATTTTGTTTCCATGCATAGAAAACATATAAAAATTGCATTTTTTCTGTGTAAGAATAGCTGTAATATGAATCGGAATGTTTATTTTCATGCAAAATAAAAAAAGTCATCAATGTTTTTTCCAAAGAATTTTGTGGATATCTCGAGCAAATTTTTGAAATTCATTCCTTTAATTAATTGTGAATAAAAGCGATTTTCATGATTTATGTGTCATTTTGTTCATAGGTTATGCGACTTTACGTGAAAGTAATAGGACTTGACACATTTTTTTACCGTTTTGGATTTTTTATGAATTAAAAATAAAAAATTTAAATTTTTTGGGCAAAAAATATTTTTTTTCTTCATACATTTATTTATAACTGCGAAACTGTTGCTTATGTAGCGAAACGTTGTATGAACAGATTAAAGGAATTGTAATTCTAAATTTTTTTCAAATTATTCGGACTAGTGGTTCTCGAGTTATTACAAACAAAAGAGCCTTAAACGTGACAAATTCCCCTATACGATACTTACTGACTTCAAATTAATTTTTAAATTATTTATTGAGCTACCTTGACCAAACTAATGATGCATTAGTTCTTTTTTTTTGGTCTACTTTTATAAGCAATTATCAGAATTGAGTCCCAAAATCTGTGTAATAAAACAAAAACAACAACCACAAGGGACAGCCGGACATCGTGAAATGAACTTCTCTCGTCATAAGAGCCCAGAATATATATATACTTTATTGGGTCTAAAATCAATAATGTAATGTACATAGGAATTACAAACGGAATGACAAACGTATATGCATATGTATACCGTTTTACTTCGGTGAACGGTATAAAAATGACATATCGTCAGGTATATAATTTTCGTAAATAATGTGGAACCAGCGTTACACTTCAGGAAATTTTGTGATAAAATTAGATTTATTGCTACCGATAATAACAAAGCATCAAATATTAAAAAAAAATAGCCCAGATCACTGGCTAATGATTTTTTTCGTCGCAAAATTTTAAAAAGCATTAAGAACAGTATGAAAAGCGCCGACCTTGCCTTATATAATTTGACATTTCAACTAGAACGACGGCGAATTAAAATGTAAACAATAATAGATTTAGCAACTTAACTTACAACACGGCGAAAAACACTGTGAACAACAGGCCTAGTGAGCAGTGTTGCCAGAACTTTTAGAGGTAAAATCAGCAAAAAAAACCATAATTTTCATAAAAAAATCTGCAAAATCTGCGTCAAGATTATAAAAATCTCCAATAAATCTTGAAAACTCATTTATTACATTTTGTATGTATGTAGTTTAATTAGAAAACGGTATAACAATTTATTTCAAAATATACAGCGATGTTCTGGAATTTGAAATCGATGGTAAATATCTATAAGTTGTCCTCGAAGTATAAAAAAGGAAAGATTTTTTTGAACTTTCAACACAGAAAAGTTTCAAAATTGTGTTTTTTAATTTTACTCAAATGCGATTTTCAGAACATGGCTGATAATTTTTGGATATAGGGATTAATCACACCTTTGGTATCTCAAACAAGAAATCAAAAGTTAATTTCTTGACATGTTCTTTAAACTATCTTAACTTATCTTAAACTATTAAAATAAATTTACAAGAGATCAAATATTGCAACTATTAAAGATTTTTATACATAAGTATGTATGCATATGTATACGTACGGTACGTATGCATATTATTTCGTGTAAAATCGGACAACATTAGTCCGGCGATATTAATGTGTCAAGACAATGCGAATTTTTAATGTTTAAGTAATTTTTTGTGAATAAAATTCCTACTAACTATTTCCAAACGGATCTTCCATGAATGGTTGATATATTTCGTTTATCAATGCAAGAAGTGAAAATAGTACAAACATAAGTGACAATATAAAGAAGTTTCTACCGAGCTAAATAATCTGCAATTTTAAGCCAAAAATCTTCAAATCTGCATTTTGAAAATTTTGGGGATAACATCTGAAAAATGCACTTCTGGCATCGCTGCTAGTGAGCACAGAATACTAACAGAACTGTAAAAAGTGAAGTGTGAAAAAGGCCCAAATCAGTTGCGAGGGCAGTTTTTAAAGAAAGAGATAAAAAACTTTTTTTCAGTGAAGTAGTAATATGAAAAAGCAAGCCAGAATTACCATTTACCATTTTTTTCTGATTAAAATTTTTACTTTACCAATTACATATATAAATTTGAGCCTTAGAGTTTGCAGTTAGATAAAAAAACTAAATTAAATTACACTCAATAAAAAAAATTTAGCTATATTCTAGCCATTTACAATGATATACGATACGATAAAATTGGACATTAAATGTCGATGCTATATAGATAGAAAAAAGCGCTGTAATTTAGGGCGTGGCAAAAACATTTTTAAAGTTCTACAAACTTAATAAATATACCTTTCATTATAGGGCGTGACTGATAGAAATTTTTTGTTTTGTTTTGGGTTGTATCTGGTTTGATGTAATATGTACTTATGTATGTGAAAAAGAAAAAACGGCGCTTGATTTGGAGGCGTGTCATAAAAGTAATTATATTAAAAGCAATTCATACTAAGTTTTAGAAGGACTTTTTTGAAACGTGAAAACATGTGACATTTGGGGGAAGGATCAGATGTGGCATTAGTGGGCACCAGAATTTTATGTCGGAATAAAAAGTCACCAAAGGCAAAAACAAAAATACCGAGCTAGCATAGGCTGTTTGTTTGACGATTACGTTTAATATACAACTCCCAAAAGACTCTCTGTAAGAGTCGCAAACCCATTACTGAGCTACCTTAATGAGAGCGTTTTTGAAATGTGAAAATTCTATTTCCAATACAATTTCAATAAAGCAAACCGGCCTACGGATCTGCAAAAAAGGATTTTCCGACAGGATGGTGTTGATGTCGCGACCTTTAGGTTTGTTTTATATAAATTGTATGAAAATTAGAAGTTTTTGCATGAAAAATATGCTTGATGTCCCATTTTAGGTAGCTCAGTTATAAGGCTGAGCATTTCACGAGTTGTAAAATAATTCCTGCATAAGTCTCATACGACTCTTGGCAAGCTTTTTGAAAGACCCGTTAGATAAACTATACATGCATCACAAACAATTCCCTTTATGATTAATATAAGCGTCTTTCGCTGCGTTATGGAAGAGTCTCTCATACGAATCAGAACGTGTAACAGTTTCCTCCATGCGAGGAATCGTCTACAATTAAAAAATAAGCTCATCGACGATCAAAAACACTCTTTCTGCGATTTCAAGTAGACTCCTGAACGATTGAAAATGCTAGCTGGGTACTGTCAAGCCATAAACAACGATATGCAATATGATGCGATTGGACTTTAAGAGACAGCTCTACATATCAAAAACTAAAAGGGCTGTATTTGGGGGCGTGGAAAAACAAATATTTTCCAGCTTTTTTTTTTTGTAAATCGCTGTTAAAGTTTAGTTGTAAGTTACAAAAAACTGAACCGAAAAAGTTGTCGCAACCTTCTTACCAAGGAAACTTCTAGAGTTTCTGGTTTTTTGTGGTAAAAAAAATGTCAGTCCTTGGAAAAGCTTCTAAGATTAATAAGCGTTTAAAAAAAGCTTTGTTCTATAGGCACTTATTCACGAAACTCTTATTGTTTTATAGCATATAGAACAAAATGTAAAAAATTATTGTGAGAAATGAAAAGCAATGTGTTTTCACGAAACAAAAACTTTATTTCATATAATATTGACTTAAATTTTAATCTAAATCTTATAGGTTTATTTTTATAAAACCACTTAGGCAATACTTGGTAATTTCTTAAAACAAGGTAAGTTTCGTCTATAAAATAAGAAGAAAAAAAATTAAACAAATTTATTTGACTTCGATTTTGAATTTTGGCTTGTAAAAAAAACAAAGACTAACTGCCGTATTTATAAAAATATTTTAAATTTTTACAAAACAAATTTTATAATAAAATTTCCCTTAATAAACGTTTGTTAAATTTAATGTTGCGACTGTCAAAAAATTTAATTTAACATAACAGTTTGTATTCACACCATCACACAAAGTGTAAACTTTCACACATGAATTGAAATGCAACCCTGATCCAATGAACTGTATTATTGTTTAGAAATTTTTCAAAAAACAATGAAGTGGTATGGGATGTCAAACTTTTTTTCATAAAACTTGTAATTTTCATCACACTATCAGACTTTTTACATATTAGTTGAGGTTTTGACATGTATTAATACAAAGTATAATAGTGTAAACTAGCCTTAAGCGAAATTTATTTACAACTACCTATTTTGCAACACAACAAGTAGCAAAAACACGCGGACCTAATTAAAAATTAACGGCTTTTGCATACTGTCTGTTTGTTTTTCTTCTTTTTTATTTTGTTTCATCTCATTTGCCAACTGCAATGTGAAGTCGAAAAAGGAAATAAAACAATAACAGACAATGCAAAGAGTTCCAAAGTATTACAAACTTTATTTCCACTTTCATATAGAACAAAATAAAAAAATATTTGTTTTATTTAGTATTCTTGCTCCGTTTTTGTTCTATATGCACGATTTTTTGCATATAGAACACAATAGGTTACGAAGTTTGTCACTGAAGTCAACAGAGTCAATGTCTCATATTTCGAAAACTATAAAAGATACGAAAGAAACGGAGAAAGATGACACAGATCGACAGATCTCTAAAAGTTTACCTAAAAATCAATCTTATCTCAATTTTTATAATTTTGCAGTATAAAATACAATAACTTGCGAACGACGATATCTAGATAATATTGAAACGATGTTTGGGACTTTTATTGTACGCCAAAACAAATATTTACACGGTCGATTTAAACTAGCAAACAAGTGAACAAAATGACAAAAACAAGATTGTAAAATAAATAAACAAAAACATGAGACAGTGAAAAAAAAATTGTTAAATAAATTAAACAAACTAACAAAAAACCATTGTATTATAATGTAAAGAACAAAACAATGTAATAAAACCAATGAATGTGAAAACATAAATGAAAACAAATATTATAAATAAATAAAATTTAGTTGTTAAATTATTAAATAAAGTGCGTAGATTTTTATTTAAGACTTATGGCCAATTTTCAGGATTGATATTAAAACACATTTATTTTTAAAATCGTTTTAAATACAAAATTCTCTTCTTCACTAAAAACTTAAGTGAAACTTAAGTCACCGATGTCATGTTTCCACGACGATTTGAATCACCTGCTTCGCTCTCTGAATCATGTTAATGAATCACGGTGTTTATACGACTTATCTACTTGCTTCGTTTTGACAGTTGTCTTTAATAAACAAATCAGCGTTGTCAACTTTGCATTTTCAAAACGAACTAAAATGGTGAAAAAAACGCAGCAATTTTAGACTTTTTAAAATATTTATGGAATTCATTTTGCATAATATTTTTATATGAATAATATAATAGAATCGCAAATTGGAGTTGTGCACTTTAAACCATCCGGTTCAAATTAAATCTAAGTTAATTTATTAAAAGTAAGTAATTTAAATAAATTAAGTGTTTGATATGCTAGTACTATATCTAATATTTAAATTTTCTGAATTACAATTAACTGCTTTTTTATTGGCACGTCTAAAGTCATGGTAAAAGACCGGTATGCCATTTTCGTTTTGAATAATTTTTTGGTTATCAAGGTAAACAAAAGCCTCAGGTGGAACAAATCCCTTTTGCAAGGAATCAATTATATATTCATTACTTGTGTAATAAGGGGCCATTATAGTATTATTTTCTATACATTTGGTACACCTTAATATATAATTTCTGATTAGATTTATTATAAAATTATCTATTCTTATTATATTAGCATAATTATACAATTTCTTATTAGATGTGTATTTTAAATATTCGCTTTGCGGAGTCCTATATAAAGATGTACATGCTCTTAAACATTTTCTTTCAAAGATTCTAATCCTTTCCATGTATGAAGGCGATATATTAAACCAAATTGGGCAACCATATGTTATTATAGGTCTAATAAGGGATTGATACATTATAATTTTAATCTTAGATTTACACAGAAAAAATTATTTTTCGAATTCAAACAAAAAATTTGTAGTATCAAAACATTTTTTGTCTGAAATCGGTCCTACAAACAAATTCGCATATTCAAACAATTTATTTGCATTTTGTTTACTAAAAAAAAAACACTGATTTTTTCAAACAAATAATTTACAGAATCAAACAAAAAGTTTACTGAAATTCATATAAATTTCAAACAAATAATTTTGCTGAATCAAACAAAAATTTTTTGCACAAGCAATGACGCGCACCCAAGCTATCACTGAAGGAGATGATGAAGGCAGAAGCAGAGCGGCGGTGACTTTAAGACACATGTTTTGTTGGAATAATTTTTGAACGAAGTCTTGTTTATACACACAATGTTTTTCTTCATCACTCACTGTTGCTCTATCCTTTCCTTGGCTAAAGAAGAAGAAATGTAACAAACAACGGCAGCAGACCGACTCGATATGTTTTTCGTCATCATTTTAATTTTGTATTTGATGTAGGTATTTAAGTAAACAGTTTTCAAAAATTGAATACGGGATTTTGTTTTTCATTCTTTTTTTTCCAACTTTGAAACCAACCAAAAATTTATTTTGTTTCTTATAATGTTTTTGTTGTTTCTGTTGTTTAAAAAAGAATGAAACCTTTTTTTTACCTGCTATTTTTTTTGTTTTTTTACTAATAACCTCGTTGCGCTATTTTATCATCTTTCTTCTTGTTGTACTTTTTTAAAGCGTCCAAAAATAAACTGTATGTGTTTTGTGTTGTTGTTCTTATATTTCACATAAAGAAGTGTTGCTTACGATCAAATAAAAAATGCAAAAAACGACAACATTAAAGAGCGTTAAATATTTCATACAAAATTATGAAAAATTGAAACCAATAGCGCGTATATTATATTATTGAAAAGTTGTCAACATTTTTGTGGGTTAAATAAAAATCAAACAAAAATATCAATTGAATCAGTAAAAAAATTTGTAGAAATTAAAAAAAATTTCAAACAATCGTTTGTTTGAAAATAATTCGGCAATAATTTTTTCTGTGTAATGTATTTCGAATGAAATAATGGTCTATATAAAAAGAAAGCTTTTTTTGCCTTTATGAGTATTTCCCTGACATGGTGGTTAAAATACAAAAATTTGTCTAAGTATATTCCTAAATATTTTACTACATCCTTATTTGGAATGCTACAATTTGTTAAATTTGATTTAATTCCAAACTGTTTCCAGTTTTTTCTTATATTTGAGTTACATTTATCAACAGATGGTCTAAAAAGAATGGTTTCGCATTTTTGTGCGTTGATTTTTATGTTCCAATTAATTGTATATTGTTCAACTAAGTTGTAGATGTTTTGAAGATTACGATTTATTGCTTCTATATTATTATCAGAATAATATATAATAATATCATCTGCAAATGATATGATATTATCGACTTTGTTTAATAGATCTAAAATGTATATGTTAAAGAGACTAGGAGAGTTTACGGTTCCTTGTTGTAATCCATTTACAATCTTGAAGGATTTTGAGCTTTTCGAATTTTGATTACAAACTATGAAATCTTTATTGCTTATCATATTGTATATTAAAATAATTTGATGTATTGGGAGATTATATTGAAGCAATTTAAATATTAAGCCTGGTATCCATACGCTATCGAAGGCCTTTTCCATGTCGATGAGGCACGCGCCCGTACAACTTTTTTTATGCCAGTTCCAATTAATATCTGAAGTAAGTTTATGTACAGCGTTCACTGTCGAATGTTTGAATTTAAACCCAAACTGTTTTTCACTAATTATGTTATTATCGTGACAGAATTTGTTAATATTGTTATTGATGCATACTTCAAAAATTTTGCTGATATTGGGTAACAGACTAATAGGCCGAAGATTTTTAGGATCATTTGGTTCTTTGCCTTTCTTTGGTAATATCACTACCTTAGCTGTTTTCCAATTATTTGGAAAATATGAATTATTGAGCATATTATTGAATAGCTTACAATAATCGTCGATCATTTTTTGTGGGATTTTTTAAGTACTATATTTGGTACATTATCCACTCCTGACGACAGCTTATTTCTTAAACTAGAAAAAATGTACGATATATTCTTTTTAGTTATGAAAAAATTACATGATTGTGTTTCTTCTAAATTATCTGATAACTTTACATCACAAAAATTAGTTAGTGTGGTGTTATTACTCTCGAATATTAATTTGGTTTCTAAAAACCGATTGAAAGTCTCACTAACTTGGGTATGAACAATGTCCCCTTCACCGATCTGCTTGTGAGCATGAACGGACTCTAAAAACGCACCTATTGTATCTAACATGTTAACTTGATCATCTACTATATAATTATTAAGGATATCCATTTCTAAACTTAGCGGGTTAATTCCCGCATTGACTAAAAGAGATTCAGAGTGTTTTGGAATTTTTAGTTCCTGAAGATTTAATGGATTGAATTTTTTAAAATTCTTTTTTATCTGACCAAACATATTTTTAGAATCTTTAGGATCCATGTCCGTTAGTTTTTCACGAATGCGATTGTTCATGATTATGGTTAAGTTTTCAGTTATGAGTTTTTTTATCATTTTCAATTTAGCTTTAGCTACATTCAAACTTGCCTCAGAAAGGATGTATTCTAGCCTGTTGTGTCTTTTAATGATAGTAAGCGTTTTGCTTTTTTCCTTATATAACTTTTCTATAGTTGAGTTGGTCATTCTTGTGAAGTTATCCCTTGTGGCTTTGTATTTAGGAACTGTTTCCTCAATTGATTTGTTTATTAATTTACTCAGTCTGTCTTAATGATGGTCTATTTCAGTGTTCGTAAGGTTCCGATTGTTAGGAATATGTTCGTCTTGATCAATTTTGCGTGCTAAATTCTTTTGAAAAGTTTTCCAGTTAGTAATTTTATAATTGTATTTATATTCCGCACTATCCTTTAAAAGTGTGAAATTTTGTTGTTCATTGTTCAAGGAAGTGATTATTTGTACAGCAAGGTTTTATGACCATTCAAGGAGTCATTTTCGGTAACAATGTGTAATCTACAGTCCGCTATACAAATGTCTAAAAACGACCCCGTACGAGGGTATGATGGGGCACTTGAAGCATAAAACCTACATCTGTAACGTATTTCATTGTCCGTTAACCATTCTTTTAATAGACTTCCTTTTTGATTGTTTGCTGGGTTACCCCATTCTGTATGTTTACAGTTAAGGTCGCCAGCTAAAATGTAATAATTGTTTTCATTTTGTAAGTTCATGGATTCAAAAAGCTTGTTTATTTCACTTTTTAAGTGAGCATTATCATTACCAGATGGATAATATGCTGAAATAATGAACAATATTTTGTTTGCGGCTATAGGAACTTTAATTATACATGTTTCTAGAGTATTAAAAGATTTTATTACGCTGTTTGTGTAAGAGCTATATTTAAAGCCATTTTTGATTAATATTCCTGTGCCACCGGCTTGGGTTGCACCTTTTCTATCTTTTCTTATCATATTAAAGTTTTCAAATTGAATTTTATGTTTAGGGTTAAGTTAAGTCTCACCTAGGAGAACGATATCAGGATTATGTTTACTAATAAATTTGTGAAGGTCGTACCTTCTACTTATTAGTATTAGTGAATTGACGTTTATTGGAATTATTTTGAGTTTTTTTGAAATTGTTTGGTTGTTTGATGCCATTATTTATACTTCAAGCATGGAAAAGATTGTATCTATTCTAGATACTTGTAAAGCTAATTGTTTTTGAAAATTTATTAGTTGGTTATTTACATTTATCATAAAATTTTTCATTTCTTGTATAAATGAGTTAGTAATTACATTATCTGCCTTATTTGCCTCTACATTTGACATATTATTGCCTCTTACAACATTTGCAAAGGGACATTCAGGATGAGTAAGTAAACTTGTATTATAAGTTTTATTTTCTGATAAGTTTTTTCTCTTAATATTAATTTTTTGTTTGAGTTGTTTGTACTTTTCACAACCCTTATAAGATGCAGGATGTCCATAATTGTTGCATAGCACACAGAACAACTTGATTTTCTCTTCAGCTGACACTTGTTGAATGGGACACTTTCCTCTTTCGTGGCTCGTGCTACATTTTACACATCTTCTAGGAAGGTAGCAATTGGCAGCACTATGAAAAAACCCCTGGCAATTGCGGCATTGGGGTATTTCGGGTCTAATACCAAAAAATTTTGGTGGCTGTCTGAATAAATATTATAATTTACCTTTTTTTTATCCTTTGACACTAGCCTTTCTTTACCCACTCATATAAGCAATGTTTTTTTTAAACTAATTTTCATTGCAAAAAGCTGGTGATATATATTTATTTATTGTAAATAAAATTAAAAATGTGTATATCCAATTTGTAAAAACCAATTGATTATTATATTAATAATACTTGAGAGCTCGATTATGAGACATTGTATATAGGAATTGTTATTGTTTACTAGTGTTTATAATAGTTTAAGTATAAAGAATGTTATTAAATAAACGATTAAAAAAAAAAAAAAAAAAATAAATAAATTAAGTGTGTTATTTTGGAAAAATCTTTGCTTATTTTTGCATTTTTTACAATTAAATACCGCTTAGAAAATTTAATAGTTAACAACTCTTGGAATATTTCGGTCTATTTTTTCGCGATTCTACTGTATAACAACAAAACAGTCTTTACAGTTCAGAGTTTTTAGAAAGAATAAATAAAACTGAACAAACATAAAAAACTACACAAATTAGTTTGTTTTCATACAAGGCGAATTCAACAAGGTAAACTCTTTAGAGCAACTGCTCGTCAGCTGTTACATCCCATTTTTCAAAAATTTTCTTTTTTAATTGTTTTGTTTTAATTACATACATTAAATTGTCAAAGTTAAAATTGTTTGAGAAAAAAATTATTTGTTGTGAAACTTTTATTAAAATTGATTACAAAGTATGTATACTTATTTGTTTTTAATAGCTTATAAGCTGTTGTGTTCCAACATCTTCAAAATCTTGAGAAACACAAATTAATATATGAAAACAATCAATAAAATTTATTTCATTTATTATTTACGTTTTCATCACACTTTTTGTAAACAACTATTTTGACAAATTGGATTTGTTAAACTAACAAAATTCCTTTTATTTTTGTTAGAGTTGTAATTGTTAAAGCGACGAGTTTACCTTGTTGAATTCGACTCGGTATTCATATACATATACTAGATTATTTTTTTTATTTGCATAAAATATATACAATTTTTTTTAAAGCGATCAACTGTAAATATCCAGTAGGGATTCAAAATCAACAATAGTTCAGTATTTATCGTTTTATGAAAAAAAAATTAAGATTGATTTGCCTACAAATGTATTTTTTTATTCTATAATTGTCTCTAAATTACTATTTTGAAATTTTTAAAACATTGTGCGTTACCTTAAATTTTACTATTATCAATTATGAACAACAGACTTATTAACGGAGCTAGTTCTAGGGACGGTACTGCTAACATGGTGAAAATTTTGTCTAAGCAAAGTGGTGGAATTAAAATTTGTCATATCAATTCACAAAGTCTCAAAAACAAGATGGATGAATTTAGCTTTATTTTTGAGAACTCGGGCATTGATTTTATTTGTGTTTCGGAAACCTGGTTTAATCCTGATATACATGATCTTTCCATTTCCATCAACGGCTACAATATATGTAGAGTGGATAGAAATGCTTATGCTGGTGGCGTAGCAATTTATGTGAAGAAGGGCATAAGTTTTAGAGTGCGAGCCAAATCTGGTGAAGATGAATCTGATGAGGTTGTATATGACCCAAATGAGGAATTTCTTGGTCGAAATTTGGTGGAGTATCCATTTCTTGAAATAAAAAGTGCGGGACGGAAATTACTTGTTGGCTGCGTATATAGGCCAAATAGTAGTATATGTATGAAACGTTTTTTTAAAAACCTTGAAATTTTAACACCCTGTTACGATGATGTAATAATTGCAGGAGATTTCAACTCCAATATCTTGGTTGATTCTCATCTAACCAATGCAATGATTTCTCTTGGGCTTTTCTCGCCAAACTTAAGTTTAGCTACACATTTTACTACAACAAATAATACACTACTCGATTTGTTTAATCAAAAACACTTCTTTATGACCAACTCAGTGCGTCCTGTTTTTCTAAACATGACCTTATATACATGTCGTATGATTTTCAATTACACGTGCAAGAACAACCAGTAAGTTTTCGTGATTTCAAAAACATTAATTATGTAATTCTAGAGGAGGAATTTTTTAAGATTGATTGGAACCTTTTATATCACTTGATGTCTGTAGATGATCAGCTGCTTTTTTTAGAAGAAAACATAGTTAATCTTTTTGATATTGCTGTTCCACTCAAAACGAGAATTATTAGTAAAAAAAAGCCTTGGTTTTCCACCTCCATAAGAGATTCAATTGCTCGTCGAGATTTTGCATACGGTCGATGGAAGCGATTTAAAACATCGCAACTACTCAAAGAGTTCAAAATTGCACGAAGGCTGACTAACAGGTTAATTAAAAAAGCAAAATCTGATTTCTATGCCTCGAAATTTTCCTCAGCAATAGGTTCAAAACAAACATGGAATTCTATTCGCGAAATTGGTATCGGTAAGGTTAAGAGTCAAGAACCCTGTAAAATAGATGTAGATACGCTAAATGAAAAATTTGTTGATTGTTGCAAAGGGACATTCAGGATGAGTAAGTAAACTTGTATTATAAGTTTTATTTTCTGATAAGTTTTTTCTCTTAATATTAATTTTTTGTTTGAGTTGTTTGTACTTTTCACAACCCTTATAAGATGCAGGATGTCCATAATTGTTGCATAGCACACAGAACAACTTGATTTTCTCTTCAGCTGACACTTGTTGAATGGGACACTTTCCTCTTTCGTGGCTCGTGCTACATTTTACACATCTTCTAGGAAGGTAGCAATTGGCAGCACTATGAAAAAACCCCTGGCAATTGCGGCATTGGGGTATTTCGGGTCTAATACCAAAAAATTTTGGTGGCTGTCTGAATAAATATTATAATTTACCTTTTTTTTATCCTTTGACACTAGCCTTTCTTTACCCACTCATATAAGCAATGTTTTTTTTAAACTAATTTTCATTGCAAAAAGCTGGTGATATATATTTATTTATTGTAAATAAAATTAAAAATGTGTATATCCAATTTGTAAAAACCAATTGATTATTATATTAATAATACTTGAGAGCTCGATTATGAGACATTGTATATAGGAATTGTTATTGTTTACTAGTGTTTATAATAGTTTAAGTATAAAGAATGTTATTAAATAAACGATTAAAAAAAAAAAAAAAAAAATAAATAAATTAAGTGTGTTATTTTGGAAAAATCTTTGCTTATTTTTGCATTTTTTACAATTAAATACCGCTTAGAAAATTTAATAGTTAACAACTCTTGGAATATTTCGGTCTATTTTTTCGCGATTCTACTGTATAACAACAAAACAGTCTTTACAGTTCAGAGTTTTTAGAAAGAATAAATAAAACTGAACAAACATAAAAAACTACACAAATTAGTTTGTTTTCATACAAGGCGAATTCAACAAGGTAAACTCTTTAGAGCAACTGCTCGTCAGCTGTTACATCCCATTTTTCAAAAATTTTCTTTTTTAATTGTTTTGTTTTAATTACATACATTAAATTGTCAAAGTTAAAATTGTTTGAGAAAAAAATTATTTGTTGTGAAACTTTTATTAAAATTGATTACAAAGTATGTATACTTATTTGTTTTTAATAGCTTATAAGCTGTTGTGTTCCAACATCTTCAAAATCTTGAGAAACACAAATTAATATATGAAAACAATCAATAAAATTTATTTCATTTATTATTTACGTTTTCATCACACTTTTTGTAAACAACTATTTTGACAAATTGGATTTGTTAAACTAACAAAATTCCTTTTATTTTTGTTAGAGTTGTAATTGTTAAAGCGACGAGTTTACCTTGTTGAATTCGACTCGGTATTCATATACATATACTAGATTATTTTTTTTATTTGCATAAAATATATACAATTTTTTTTAAAGCGATCAACTGTAAATATCCAGTAGGGATTCAAAATCAACAATAGTTCAGTATTTATCGTTTTATGAAAAAAAAATTAAGATTGATTTGCCTACAAATGTATTTTTTTATTCTATAATTGTCTCTAAATTACTATTTTGAAATTTTTAAAACATTGTGCGTTACCTTAAATTTTACTATTATCAATTATGAACAACAGACTTATTAACGGAGCTAGTTCTAGGGACGGTACTGCTAACATGGTGAAAATTTTGTCTAAGCAAAGTGGTGGAATTAAAATTTGTCATATCAATTCACAAAGTCTCAAAAACAAGATGGATGAATTTAGCTTTATTTTTGAGAACTCGGGCATTGATTTTATTTGTGTTTCGGAAACCTGGTTTAATCCTGATATACATGATCTTTCCATTTCCATCAACGGCTACAATATATGTAGAGTGGATAGAAATGCTTATGCTGGTGGCGTAGCAATTTATGTGAAGAAGGGCATAAGTTTTAGAGTGCGAGCCAAATCTGGTGAAGATGAATCTGATGAGGTTGTATATGACCCAAATGAGGAATTTCTTGGTCGAAATTTGGTGGAGTATCCATTTCTTGAAATAAAAAGTGCGGGACGGAAATTACTTGTTGGCTGCGTATATAGGCCAAATAGTAGTATATGTATGAAACGTTTTTTTAAAAACCTTGAAATTTTAACACCCTGTTACGATGATGTAATAATTGCAGGAGATTTCAACTCCAATATCTTGGTTGATTCTCATCTAACCAATGCAATGATTTCTCTTGGGCTTTTCTCGCCAAACTTAAGTTTAGCTACACATTTTACTACAACAAATAATACACTACTCGATTTGTTTAATCAAAAACACTTCTTTATGACCAACTCAGTGCGTCCTGTTTTTCTAAACATGACCTTATATACATGTCGTATGATTTTCAATTACACGTGCAAGAACAACCAGTAAGTTTTCGTGATTTCAAAAACATTAATTATGTAATTCTAGAGGAGGAATTTTTTAAGATTGATTGGAACCTTTTATATCACTTGATGTCTGTAGATGATCAGCTGCTTTTTTTAGAAGAAAACATAGTTAATCTTTTTGATATTGCTGTTCCACTCAAAACGAGAATTATTAGTAAAAAAAAGCCTTGGTTTTCCACCTCCATAAGAGATTCAATTGCTCGTCGAGATTTTGCATACGGTCGATGGAAGCGATTTAAAACATCGCAACTACTCAAAGAGTTCAAAATTGCACGAAGGCTGACTAACAGGTTAATTAAAAAAGCAAAATCTGATTTCTATGCCTCGAAATTTTCCTCAGCAATAGGTTCAAAACAAACATGGAATTCTATTCGCGAAATTGGTATCGGTAAGGTTAAGAGTCAAGAACCCTGTAAAATAGATGTAGATACGCTAAATGAAAAATTTGTTGAAGTGCCAATGGTAGATCCAGATCGTACTTACTATCACATTCTCGATGATTCTGAAAATGGTAAATTTTCTTCAGTGGCATAACTCAAAACGATGTGTTGTCTAGCTGCTTATCAATAAAGTCAAATGCCGTTGGCTCAGATGGAATACACCCTAAATTCTTCCGGATTTTATTACCACTGCTATCACAAATTACATTTATTTTTAACAGGATTCTAACATCTAGTTATTATCCTGCTAAATGGAAAAAGACTAAAATAATACCTTTACTTAAGTCAACATCTAATTACAGACCGATAGCAATTTTGCCGTTTCTCTCGAAGGCATTTGAACGTATTATCCATAATCAGGTTACACTATTTTTGGATAACAATAGACTACTTAATGATAGGCAGTCTGGCTTTCGTAGAAAGCACAGTTGCATTACGGCCCTTGTAGATGTTGCGGAGGATATTAGAAAAGAGGTGGATACTAAAAAGATTTCTTTTTTAGTTCTTTTGGATCATTCCAAAGCATTTGATACTGTGGATCCTGATATTTTATGTTATAAATTAAAGAATTTGTTTAAATTTTCATCAAATGCCACACGTCTTATAGCGTCCTATCTAACGAATAGATGCCAGTATGTTGAAACAAATAATAAGAAATCTAACTGCTTACCACTGATTAGAGGCGTTCCTCAGGGTTCAATTATAGGCCCTCTTTTGTTTTCATTGTACTCTAACGATCTACCGCTTACTGTGGAACAATGTAAGGTTAGAATGTATGCTGATGATGTCCAGCTTTATCGTGTTTACTTGTGGGCTACAGCTAACGGGCTAAGTATAAATCCAAAAAAATCCAAATGTATTATCATTCAAAAGCGAATATCGAAAATGCAACTTACACCAATTATAGCAATCAATAATCAACCAATAGAAATTGTTAATTCTGCAAAAAACCTTGGAGTATATTTTAACAGTTCCCTCACATGGTCTGACCATATAAATTATGCCTGTGGGCGTACTTTTTCCATGTTGAGAACGCTTTGGCAATCTCAATACTGTATACCCATTAAAATAAGAGCACTTCTAGCTAAAACGTATCTCATACCCATATTATTGTATGGATGCGAACTTTTTGGAAATTGTGATGATCACAGTAAGAAAAAACTTAATATTGTTTTTAAAAACATTATACGGTAAGTGTTTGGTATAAAACGATATGGCAGCACCGCAGCTTTTGTGAAACGGTTATATGGCATTTGTTTTAATGACTTAATAAAAACTACAGTTCTTATCTTTTTGCATAAGGTTATATATACTCATCAACCCGAACATCTTTATGAACGATTGGTTTTCTCAGGATCAACCAGAGGCCGAAGATTAATATTATTTCGTCACCACAGCCTCGTGTCTGAATGGCAATTCTTTATCTATGCAACCCGTCTTTGGAACTTACTTCCTCAAAGCTCTCAAGTGATTAGTAACGCACAGTTGTTTAAAAAAGACATAATTTTGCATTTTTCTAATCAAAGTTCATAACTAATTTTGTTTTCTTTTTGCATATTGTATCACATGTGGATAAATATAATATATGGTATTTTGACAAAACATCTTGGGTTGTAATTAGATGGCTGAGAGGGTTTTAAATGAACTCGGTGAAAAAATCATTTTTATTAAAAAATAAAATAAACCAAAATTAAAGAAAAATTTTGTTTTTAATACAAAGTTTTACAAACCCAAACAAATATGTTGTTTGAATGAAAATTCGTATGATTAACAACATTTTTTTCAACTTTTTTTAATTTGACTTAAGATGTTTTGTCAAAATGCCACAGATATGAATGTTTTTTAATATATATTTTCTTTATTCTTTTTCATTATTTTCTTTATTTTTTTTTAAATTTTTCCTTATTCTTTTTTATTTTTATATTTTCTTTTTATTACTATTGTGATTTATGTTTAAGAAAATTTTTTAAATTATTTCTCATTATATTGTATAACATATACTCAGTCCTGTACTGTAATATAAGACTTCAAGTCTTGTGAATGGGACAACAAATAAATAAATAAATAATAAATACCTAATAATAATTTATTTTTTTCAGAAGTTTAATATTTTCATATTTTAAATTATAACAATTAAACAGCCTTTTACATATTTACATAGTTAAACAAGAAAAACCCAAAACTTTATAAAAAAAAATAAACAAATTTGAATAATATTATTTATTGTTTTTTTATATTTATCGACCTTTTTCTACTATATTAATGTTTTTTGGGATTTCCAAACAGGCTTTCAAGGTCTAATTATTTCCTATATGTAAATAAAAGATTTATTTCATATTTTCCTCCAACGTTTCGTAGGCTGTTTTCCTACCTCTTCAGGGATTATTTTTATTGAAATATTAAAATTAGCAGATAAAACAATAAAACCAGTTTTGTGCTTTTGTGTTTGCATTCATTTGTACAAGATGATACATTTTCGAAAATTACTTTAATAAATCTTATTTAAAACTTTTTAAAAAGAGATCAAAAATTTATAATAATTATTCCAAATTAATAAAGTAGGTAATTATTTTTCAAAAGATTTTGTTATTCGTGCTAAATTCTAAGTGCTAAATTTTTTTGAAAGTAATTATTTTCATAATTATTGTTATCGCAGAACAAATTTAAAAAAGCACCAAACTGGTGCGAAAACAATCGATTTTTACAGCTAGATCAGATAAACTTGCGATAAAAATTGGAGAAGAGAGAAATTTTTCGTGCTTCGCAAGTAGATTCATATTGAATCTACTTGCTTTGTTCTCAAAATTTTGTATGGCGAAGCAGTTGCTTCGTTCATGATTGGAATGTGAAGCATGAATAGAGAGCGAAGCACGTACCGTGGAAACATGGCATTAATTTCAACTTAAGTTTCCATTGTAATATTTTAGCAAGGTGGCCTCAATATCACAAGAATACAACAACAACAGGCAAAGCATTAACAGTCAGCTGTTTTTTCAGACCACCTTGTAGATAATTAAACTTTTTTATATATTTTTTTTGTATTTAGTAGTGCTACCATACTTTTATCTTAATTAAATAAGACTTTTCAAATAAAACTCAAAAAACCAATCTGTTTTAAATACGATTTAAGTTTGTTATGAAAATTAACTTAATATAGATTTAAATACTATTCTGAAAATTGGGCATTAAACCCTAAAATAATTATGTATGTATATGTATGCCTTGGTAAAAATTCCTAAAAGATACTTTTTAATTGTTATCTTTGCAAAGCATTATTTTAATAATTAAAAAATAATGGAATCTGAATTAAGTTTGTAAATAGTTACTCCAAAAGTTTATCTTAGATAAAAAAATTATTTAAAACTTGATTTAACTTAACCTTCGCATTACCAAAGGGTTATGACATGTCATAATTCTTGTTATTATGGTGTAAAAGGGTCTTTAGTACTACTAAGAAGTGCTGAAGTTATTTGACAGAGTTTGTATTTTAATATGTCAATTGTTGTTTAGAAAATATTTGTCAGTGCGATAATAAAATTTATTTAACATTCTATATTAACCCTTAAATACCTAAAATTGAAATATGCATTAAATTGCGGCAATAATTTTTGTTCTAGCATATACTTCAGCTGGAAATGAAGAATTTTAGTTTTAATTCAGAAAAAAATGATTGTGTGAAGCTCCAGGACAAAATTAAGGAAGACCGTTTGTAGACGGTCTTAGTTGCTTAGGGGAAAAAAATATTTTCAGAAATAAATCAAATATGATGGTTAGAAGTAAGAAAATAAATTTTATTTTGTACTTTTCGTGCTAAATAATATATGACCATGTGACACAGTTCTTTGTTTTTGAAAAGCATAGGTGGACTTCTTTGAACCCCATTGAGGAAAATGATTTATCTTGTCAAATCTTACACCAGCTACAGGATGAGCAGCTTTTTTCCCAACAATAGAGCTAATAGTTGGTTCTTCAACAAATGATGGACGACCAACCGAACGTTTTTCGACGGAAACGCAGAGCTCTTTTGTAATGCTCATACGAAATTAAAACTTTGTCATGTTTTTTTCTTTTGTACTTTCGTTTGAATTTTGGTTGTTTTCTGAGTTATTTCTACGGTATAACACAAAAGCATTTGTTATACTCATGTCAAGCAGAACAACATTTCCTGTTGAGCCAATATTTGGTGTATCGGGCAAAATAATATTATCATTTTTAGCACCAAGATATATTTCAAACCGTTTTTTGTTTCGTCTCATTTGCCAACTGCAATGTGAAGTCGAAAAAGGAAATAAAACAATAACAGACAATACAAAGAGTTCCAAAGTATTACAAACTTTATTTCCACTTTCATATAGAACAAAATAAAAAAATATTTTTTATATTTAGTATTTTTGCTCCGTTTTTGTTCTATATGCACGATTTTTTGCATATAGAACACAATAGGTTGCGTAGTTTGTCACTGAAGTCAACAAAGTCAATGTCTCATATTTCGAAAACTATAAAAGATACGAAAGAAACGAAGAAAGATGCCACAGATCGACAGATCTCTAAAAGTTTACCTAAAAATCAATCTTATCTCAATTTTTCTTATTTTGCGGTATAAAATACAATAACTTGCGAACGACGATATTTAGAAAATATTGAAACGATGTTTTGGACTTTTATTGTATGTCAAAACAAATATTTACACTAGCAAACAAGTGAACAAAATGACAAAAACAAGATTGTAAAATAAATAAACAAAAACATGAAACAGTGAAAAAAAAATTGTTAAATAAATTAAACAAACTAACAAAAAACCATTGTAGCATAATGTAAAGAACAAAACAATGTAATAAAACCAATGAATGTGAAAACATAAATGAAAACAAATATTATAAATAAATAAAATTTAGTTGTTAAATTATTAAATAAAGTGCGTAGTTTTTTTATTTGTTATTTGAGACTTAAGCCCTAAAATGATTATGTATGTATGCCTTGGTAAAAATTCCTAAAAGATACTTTTTAAATGTTATCTTTGCAGAGCATTATTTTAATAATTAAAAAATAATGGAATCTGAATTAAGTTTGTAAATAGTTACTCGAGAAGTTTATCTAAGATAAAAAAATTATTTAAAACTTGATTTAACTTAACCTTCGCATTTCCAAAGGGTTTTGACATGTCATAATACTTATTATTATGACTTATTATTATGGTGTAAAAGGGCCTTTAGTTCTACTAAAAAGTGCTTAAGTTATTTGACAGAGTTTGTATTTTAATATGTCAATTGTTGTTTAGAAAATATTTGTCAGTGTGATAGTAAAATTTATTTAACATTCGATAATAAAATGTGAAATTTTCTATAGCATTGTCCAATATTGGCTTAAGATACTTGGCGCTGTCAGACAGTTTCAGTGAGATCCCCTTATCATTGGGGTATCAAATTTGGGAATTGTGTATCTCCTTGTGAAAAGTACCAGTTCCGTTTTGGCAGAAATTATATTTAGTCTTCATCCCTGGCACCATTTTGTTAGGATGTCCAAAGCGGACTCCATAAGTTCAGGCAATAGTCTGGGATCATTACCCATAGCCACAACTGCAACGTCATCCGCATACGCGATCGTCCTGCAGAACGTGCTTTACATGGGCCTGAGTAGGGTATTTATACCCTTGCGGGGTACCCCTAGTCGCAACCTTGGAAATGTTCGAGGCGCCCAAGTTTGATTCAATACGACTGAAGTGCAATATACTGATGACAAATTAAATGATCGCTGGGTCGATTTCCAAAAGTCTCATAGCGTTAATAACCGATTCAGGTTTAACGTTGTTGAAAGCTACTTCAATATCCAGGAATGCAACCAATGAGTGAAGCCCAGTTTCAGTGGACATTCCCCTCGTGTAGGCGTGCTGAGCCTGTGACAAGGAGTTGTGTCCCAATGATGATCTAATGTGAATATCCGCTGCAGTGTTTTCAGTAAAAAGGATAGACTAATTGGTCAAAAGTCTTTAGCCATAGTGTGAGATGTCTTCCCTCCCTTGGGGATGAAGACGATCTTATATGTTTTCCAAGTTGATGGGACATCTGACAGACTCTAAATATTGCCAAGAGCCATGGCATCAATATTCCCAGGTTCTTCTGGAGATCCGCTGATGTAATTTACACGGATTTCAGTAAAGCCTTTGAATCATGAAATGTTACTAAGCAAACTATCACTAATGGGATTTAGTTGTACAGCCCTAAAGTGGCTGCGTTCTTATTTATTTGATAGAACTCAACAAGTAAAGTTTAGAAATGTTACCTCAACAGACATATACGTCACTTCTGGTGTTCCCCAGGGAAGTCATCTTGGCCCTACACTGTTCACGTTATTTATAAATGACCTACCATCTGTTATCTTGCATTCCAATGTACTCATGTATGCAGATGATGTCAAAATTTTCAAGAGCTTTATTGACTCTAATCAACAACTTTTACTACAGTCTGATATTGATAAATTTTCCGAATGGTGTACAATTAATTTAATGGACCTTAATATTAAAAACTGTAAACATATGACATTCTACAGAACTTATAAATTTGATTCTCGATACTATGTTAATGAAATAATACTTGAAAAAGTGGACAGCATAACTGATCTGGGCTTTATGTTGGATCATAGGCTAAATTTCCGTAATCATATTGCGTTAACTGTTAACAAAGCTAACGGTGTTCTTGGTTTTATGAAACGGTGGTCTAGAGAATTTTCTGACCCCTATGTCACGAAACAACTTTTTACATCTTTGGTTCGGCCAATTCTTGAATATGGATCCATTGTATGGGATCCTTACTATTCCATTCATATAAATAATATTGAATCAGTACAAAAGCAATTTTTGATTTTTTGTTTACGTGGTCTTGGTTTGAACTCATATGTTCTGCCATCGTATGTTAATAGACTTGCTCTTATTAAGCTGCCAACTTTAAAAAGCCGACGTACTATGCTGAGTATATCTTTTCTACGTGGATTAATTCATGGTGAAGTTGATTCTTCGTTCCTGCTTAGTAAAATTAACTTTTGGGTTCCAAATAGGCCAACTCGTAACTTTCAGCTCATCAGTCTTAACTACTACAGATCCGTTTATGCTAATAATGACTCCTTTCGTCGCATTTGTGAAAATTTTAATAAACTGTATCATATTATAGATATTTCTGAAAGCAATGATATTTTAAAAAGAAAACTAATTTTGTATTTAAATAGTTAATATGTATATTCACACCTGTATTATATTCTTTAGTCTGTAAGGATTTATAATCTATAGACCAAATAAAATAAAAAAAAAAAATGTATTTTCCAATGTATTTATTGGCTATAGTCTGAATATTGAATATATTCAGTAGATATGTAATTTTTTAAAGAATTTTTCGGGAGCTGGCCAACTTTTTCGTTTTCACCTTTATTAAGGTGGCTAGGAACCCATGTTGTATAATCATGTTGTTATTAAATGGATCTTGTAGTTCTTCCAGGGCACCTTAGCTTTAAGTGTTGTTTTTAAAAATTTTTTTTTTGTTCATTATTTAGTTATTGAGTCTTCATATCGTCACCTAAAAGACGAAATAACCTATCTGCAGTTTTCAAAAGTTTGCAGGAGAGGGAAAAAACGTTATAAAATTGGAACTATTAACGATATTGAAACGAAAATTACACATTTTGATTAAAATGAAACCAGTAATATATATCGGGTGAGAAAATTTTGTTCTTCTAATCACAGCTTATGTTATGACACTTAGGTTTTTTGGAATTGTAAAAATCTGAAACCAAATAACCTATCTGCAGTACTAATTAGTATGAATAAATAAAAATTTCTTTACACAT
Source organism: Pollenia labialis (assembly GCA_949318255.1). Classification (NCBI taxonomy): domain Eukaryota; kingdom Metazoa; phylum Arthropoda; class Insecta; order Diptera; family Polleniidae; genus Pollenia; species Pollenia labialis. The sequence goes on from OX439143.1 coordinate 58,974,248, forward strand.
GAATATTATATACATTAAATAATTAAAGTAGTAGTTTCTATTACTGGTTTAAGCAAAAACAAGTACTTAATGTTTGTTTAAATTACACTATGCAACAAAATAAAACTTTTATCGTGATTTTTGATGATTTATTTTTCTCTTTTTTTTGTGCGTAACGGTCCTCCAGGTAGAAAAACTTTGTCATTTGTAATATTATATGTTCAAAATTTTGCACACATATGCGTTATGATATAAGGAATAAAAATCTATAATAAAATCAATTTTGAAATTTTTGCAGATAGGTTATTAGGTCTTTTAGATGACGATATATTAAATATGAACTAACAATAATTAATTAAATCTTTTCCTAATACATTATATATGTCCAGCCAGTGCCAGACAAAATTTCGTCATCACGGTTTATGTTCGCATATGTAAGTATTTATCGCTCTTCTGATTCGGTGAGTGCTGCAGTATCTCTTCTTCTTAAGCGAGTGTGGGCGCCACGATTTTAAATATTCCGAGCTAGTGGATTTGGGTGTTGTTCAAGCCTTTTTAAATATTTTACTGCATATTTTGTAATCAAAGTTTTTGCTAATGGAACATTGAGATCCTTAAGATGTTTGAGTTTTTAATATACGAGGTAGTGGCTGTGATTATTCGAAGAAGTTTATTTTGGCGCCTTTGAATTTTTAAGATATTAGATGCCGAGGCTTTAAGATAGAGTTGTAAAGTAGAAGGTTGCAATCGAGACAAAGGACAGAATTCCTTCCAATAAGCCAATGAAGTTGAATGGCGTTTAGTTTTATTTGGGTTAATGTTGCCTCTATATGGCATTTCCACGTTAATCGCCGATCCAGATGTATGGGTACCGATATATTTTACATGCGAATATTGAGAAATTATTTTATTATTGTTTGCAATAAGGGGCAAGATTCCCGACGCAAAGTGTATGTAATGTGTACGGATTTTTGCGTATTGACCATTATCCAAATTGCCTTAACCATTTTTCTAGTTAAAATATATATTGCTGTAAGTAACGAGATGCTTCATAACGGTTGTCGTGGACGTTTAGAAAAACTGTATCGTCTGCAAATGTTGAAGTTTTGGTGTAGTTGTTTGTTGGCATGTCCGAAGTATAAATTAAGTATAATAGAGACCCGATGATGCTGCCTTGTGGGACTCCAGTGCCAATTGGCTGAGGTGAACTTAAGAAATATCCTTCTTTAATAATTAATTGACGACCGACTAAGTAGCTTTCTAACAATTTGTGTGTGTTTGCTGTAAAATTTGGCTTCAATTTATGTAACAAGCCTTCATGCCAGACTTTATCAAAACCTTGAGAAACATCGATGAAGAGAGCGGAACAATATTTTCTTTCTTATAGTGTTTGCTATTCGATTGGTTTATTCAATTGTGTTGTGTTCTCTTCCAAAGCCGAATTGGTGGTTAGGAGTTCATCCATTTTCATTTAAAATTGGGGTTAATTTTGACTATAACAGGTTCTAAAACAACTTTGATATATTAGAAAGTAAGCTTGTAGGCGTATATGACTCAACTTTGGTGTGATTCTTTCCTGGTTTAGGTCTAAGGAAACCTTCCACTTTGAGGATAGTATTCAACGCGTAAAATGTCATTAAAAATTAAATAAAAATTTTCTTTGCTGTGTTGGGTAGCATTTTGTTGCTGATCTTATCAAAACCAGGGGCTTTCTTGGGGCTTAAATCACAAATAGCGTTTTCGATTTCTCTCAACTCAACTCTTAGGGGAACAGCTGCTCTAGCAGCAAAAGGGGGTAACTCGACCGTAATATCACGTTTTTTAAATGATTTACAAACAGATTTCCTTTTTTAATAACATTTCTTGCCAAACTTCCATTCAAGTTTCTTAATGGTGGTGTAGACACAACTGGCCTTTTGAGTTTTCTAGCTGCACGCCATAATGAGTAGTCTGATTGTGGAGTTGCATCAAGTTCCTTAAGATATTTTTCCAGAGAAGCCGTTTTCTCAGTCTGCAGTAACTTTCTTAGCCTTTTTGTACAATCTTTTAGCAAGTTCTTAAGTTAAGGGGATCTGTGCAATTGCCACTCTCTTCGAGCTCTCCTTTTTTCAGACAAGGGACGCTCGATATCTGTGGAATATATTTTAATATTTTTTGTTTTTTTTAGGGATGTACTAGAATGTTAAACAGAAAGTTTCAAAAAACTGTCAAAAATAACAATAGAGCGATCTACATTCTCCGGTGTACTAAGCAGTTGCTGTGCAATGGGTACTAAGATATTTTTATATTTTAAGCAATTAATTTGTGTAGCTGACGGAGCAAAATAACCAGTCGGAGAAACAATTCTATTGGGGTTCATTATAGTAGGTTAGGTTAGGTTAGGTTCAGAAGGGTTATGTGCCCAAGGGCACACTTCCACTCGGAGACCAGTACGGTCCATTGTGAATCCCTTCAACATGATGAAGAATAGATAAAGAAGATAGAAAAAGAGAAAGGTTAAGAAAAGAAGTATGAGGTTGATAGAGTATAGAATATAGGAAAGTGAGTAGGTGATGTGAAGAACAAATTCCCTCTCTACTGTCCCCTCAACAGAAACAACCGCACTATTTCCCTGACAAGCCCCAGTATATCAGCTGGACTACATCCAGCGATGCACCCCAGTTCGTCGTGAAACCTATTTCCTAGCCACTTCTGTCTGAGACCCTGCACCCTGGGACAATGGCAAAGTACATGCTCGATCGTCTCCAGCTCCTCCGAATCCTCGCACAATCTGCAGAAGTCCGGTATGGCGTTGTCCCATCTGCCCACAAAAGCCCTGACCGGACAATGACCCGTCAAGAACCCTATAAGCGTTCTAAGACTACTCCTATCCAATCCCAGTAGAACCCTGGTTGCCCCCGCGTCCAATCCGGGCCATAATGCCCTAGACACCCTGCAATCCACTCTGTCCCCCCAGGATCGGTTAACGTCATCACGGAATTTCTCCCGTATCACACCATAGTAGTAACATAGGGGAGGCTTTACCCCCCTGTCCCTTACCACTAAGTCCATACTCGAACCCCCTCTCGCGAGTTCGTCCGCCACCTCATTTCCCTCAACCATGCAGTGTACAGGTACCCAACACAGCCTCACATTGAATGCCTCCATGAGTCCACCAAGAGCATTCCTACACCGAGCGACCAGGCACGATCGCACCGTATAATTCGTCAATGCCCTAATTCATTATAGTAACAACTGTAGGTGTGTGGTTGGAAGATAATTCTAAGGAAGCTTCAACATGGATCGGTTCTATGGGGATTATGTTAACCACGCCGAAATCGATGACATCTGGAATTTTTGGCTGATCAGTAGGCCAATATGTTGGTTGTCCGCTTGCTACTACATTCAAATCCATTTTAGAAATTGTGTTAAATAAAAAAGACCCTTTGCTGTTATAAGTCGCGACCCCCGGAAGGTATGTTTAGCGTTATAATCGCCAGTGGCTAGGAAACAGGGTCCTAATGATTTAAAATATTTATAATATTGACTTTCTGATATTGAAAATCCAGGTGGGGTGTATAACGATGAAATTACTAGGTTTCTATTTGATTCCTCAACGCAGATGTTCGTTGCTTGGAGATAATCTTTACGATGATCACACATTAGGTAGTGTTTGAGTCGGGTTTTTATCAAAAGGCAGAACCTCTACAAGCTCTATCTTGTGGGTCCTACCATATAGTGCATAACCATTGATTTCAAACGTATTTCTTAAGGTCAAATGAGTTTCAGAAACCATCATGACATCAATTTGGTAATTTTTAAGAAAGTATTCTAATTCATTTTTATGTTGGCGGATGCCGTTTTCGTTCCAAAAACAAATCTTTAAGCAGTTCAGGGCCTGTTTAGTACAGCTTGCAATAACATCGATTGCATTCTAAGAATTTCCTGCATCATACTACCCATTGTGTTCGTAAAATTATTTACTGTTTGCACTAATGTTTCCATGGTTTTTTCTAAACGACTCAAATTTGAAACTGGAGTTTCATCATTACTTGGCGAAGCCCCTGCGAAGCCTGAATGTCATTAGTGTTTTCTTGATTTGTTACCTGCGTTTGAGGGGGATTAGTTTTCGGTCCAGAAGACTGCTTGACGATAGTGTATACTGGGCATCCTCAATGTGATTACCGCCACAGTTGCTGCATTTTATTACGTTGGGTCGGTTTTGGACTTATCGCAAAGAACTGTACCATGTAAATCAGCACATACTACGCAAACAGGGGGTAAATGGCAGTATGCCTTAGTATGACCAAATTCTTGGCAGTGTAAGCACTGAACAGGTCCATTTTGTGCGGCTCCTCTATCGTGATTTTTCTGCATAGGATATATTTCAAACTGCAAATAGGATGCGTTTCGTTTTTTTTAGCTTAACGTCGTCGGGCTCTTACTCCACTCGAAATATTTGTGGATTTTTTCCCCTATTTTTAATATTTACAACATGTTTTTTTTAAAACCTTCTCATCAAGGAATGGTTTTATTTAAACGCATGAGTCAATTCCCTTAATCACTACTTGAAGACCTTTGCTGATATTCAGTTGGTATGTATAAAAACTTTTTTTAGTGCTTCAAATTGGTTAGTAATTTTGCGTAAATCATTCTCATGATTTACTTGAATTTTTGTCTCGTTTATACTACCACGTTTGATTGCCGCTACGTTAAACGAATTTTTAACCTATCACCGAGATCAAACTCTTTAGATATAACGGGGGAGTCTTGGACGATGTTATCACGTTTGGTGCTTCTGAGGATTCATCCTCCAGAATTGAAAAAAGATTTTGTGAAGTTGTTCTATCAAAATATGGTACTTTTGAGGCCGAAGCAACAGCTGATATCCACAAAATTCTTTGGAAAAAACATTGATGATGATGAAAAGTAATAAACAAAAGGTTATTTGCTTTTTATGATTGCGGTAGCAAAGTAAAAATTTTTGTTACGTTTGTGGTCATATCGTCCCAAAAAGCCAACTGGATCGAAAACAATTGATTACTGAGCAATTCAAAACAGCTATTGATGAAACGATACCTCTAAGGTATCGATACTTTTACTCGATGTGGTATCGCTCGAAAAGTATTGATACCTACTCAGTATCGAAAAAAAAGTATCGATACCTACTTGTATCGGTTTATATGATAAAAGAATAGCAAGCAGCATTTATAAACGTTCCTATTAGCGTTTAAGTACTGTACAATACAGTAAGAACTACGACCCATTAGTATTTTTGTGCAAAACAAAAAGGATAAAAATTTAGACCACTTTTGGTTTCCACCTTGTACCAATTTCCTTTTCGAAAAATCTTCTTTATCTTAGGAAACAAAATTTTATAGAACGCTCATGATAACAACCGTCATTCACCTTTTATTCCAAAAATCAACAATGTCACTTTGTATTTCTTTTATGTGTGATATTTTATTTTTAAATTGATAAATGTATGTAGCGGGTCCGCCATCTAACGTTTTTTTTTGCAACTAGTGCTTATTTCGTGAATGGTAACACTTAGCTCATGTCTGATTTGACAGATAATTAGTTGTATCCTTCCGCTGAACCAATATGGTTGTGTATACGCTTGAACAACGCTGGGAAATATGCGTTTTCGCTTGGCTAAGTGGGCCTGCGATCGACTTACAGAAGATGCCGATTTTGCCAAAAAATCATCTTTTCAGATGAAGCTCATTTTGATCTTGGCGGATATGTAAACAAGCAAAATGGTCGCATTTGGGGCACAGAAAACCCGCAAGCATACATTGAAAAGCCGTTGCACCCAAAACGAGTCACTGTTTGGTGCGGATTTTGGTCCAGAGGCATAATTGGGCTATTTTTCTTCGAAAATGGACAAGGAGTGGCCGTTACAGTTAATGGCGATCGTTATCGGGCGATCGTTATCGGGCCGTGTTGAACGAATGTTTGTTCACAAAAATTGAAGAGGAGGATAATGGCAACATTTGGTTTCAACAGGACGTCGCTATGTGCCACACAGCCGAAACAACACTCGATGTTTTGCGCCCTGTTTTTGAAGATCGCATTATCAGCCGCAGATCTGATGTCGTTTTGCCACCTCGGAGCTGCGATTTGACACCGTTGGACTATTTTTTGGGGGGTGCCGTCAAAAATAAGTGTTACGCCAACAAGCCAGAGACAATTGACGCTTTAAAGGACAATATTCGTGAAGCCATTGGTGAAATACAGCTGCACACAATCGATAATGTGCTTAAAAGTTGGACGGATCGTGTAGGCTACTGCATGGCCAGCCGAGGCAGCCATTTGAATGACATTATTTTTCATTATTAACCGGAAGGATTGTACTTTCAAATAAAAAAAGAATTTTGAGAAAATATTCAGTAGTTTTTTTTATAGCATTTTCAAAAAAAAGTTATTTTGCGGACCCTGTATAATAAAGGGTGGTAAAACCATAATCCACGATGTTAATTGTGAGTCACACCTTAACGTCAAGTTTATTGCGCAACTAAATTTGACATTTTTTTGTTTCACTGTTTGCCAAATTCAACCAAACAGAGATACACAAGTAAGCAACGCGTTAAGATTGTTGAAACCTTTTACGAAAATGTGCGTTCAATCAAACTGCATTTAAGTACCCTTCTTGATAATACATATATATTTTTTTGAATATAATACATTTTTTAAATCTGTTAAAATTCAGGTAAGGTATACCTGGGCCTGGCCAGGCATTTTTTGCCTTTTTTATTTTATTTTTATATAATTATAGAGTATATTAGAACTTTCCTCAATCAAAGTGTTTTTTACAAAAAAAAAATGTTACTTTAAATACCGTGGCCGTGGCAATTGACCAAATAAAAATGTTGTGCATATTGTATTATATATTGACTGATGTGAATAAAATCAAAAAAACGAAACTTATAGAAAGCATACGCAACACATAAGAATTCTTTCTTAACTTTTTTTGTGAAGAATTATTCTATTTGACAACAAAATGTTCCTGCTATATCCATAAAAATCTATACATATAAAAGTAGTCCCAGCTAGGCCCAGGTAAAATTTCTTCTTCTTAGTACTTGTTTTGAATCTAAAGAATTTTAAAATACCTTTGCATTGTTGCAGGCTGTTATGTATAAAGTTTTTGTATATAAAGTACGAAAATAATGTATAATTTGCAATTTCTTTAAGCATAAATATACATATTATTAAAATAAAAACTAAAACCGAGGTTTTTTTTGTCGGTTTTATGCATTAAAAATCGCGGCTTCGATTTCGGTTAAAACCGAACAGCTATCTCTAACAACCAACAAACATAATAGAAAAATGTATAAACTCATGTTTAAAGTAATAGTGACTACTTATTAAAGTAATATATTTTTATTACATACAATTTAAAAAAACTACAGTCAAAACCAAAAACTGTCGAACAAAAAACGAAAATTTGTTTACAACTTTTCACTTTTTGAGTTGGTTTAACATCGACTGTTTAAATTTAATGAATCCGAAGTAAAAGCAAAAGTTTTTATTTCGAATGACAAATGAAAAAGTTGAAAAGATTACGGTTATTGTATTTTGACTGCAGTTTTTGTAACGCTGATTTTAACATTCATAAAAAAATCATTCTTCGATGTACTTGCTAAACACAATAACTTGTAAAGGGGTTGACTGGTCAAACTGTTTCTTAATATTATTACTACAGCTCCTGCTTTGGAAAATAATCAAAACTGCCTCAATTTAATATTAATTTCAATACCAAAGTTTACCAAATTTTTGCCATTTCTTATACTTTTAGGGATTTTTAAACAATTTTATGGCTTGTTTGAAATATCAAAATTTTTCGCGAATTTTCGCTGTTGTTGCAACATTTTTTTCCCCGACATTTTGTTTTTAACCGAATTATATATTTTAGGGGTTGTTTCCAATTTTTCGCAAATTTAAGCCATGTTTCCGTTACCCATTATCTTCCAGTTTTGTTTTTCTTTTACATACTCCTGTTCTAACAATATAATAGATGCTGCTCCACAGAATAAAACAAATAATTAGGCTTCTGCGCGAATTTTACTATTTGTGATATATATTTTCATTTTTGAACACTTTGATTAAATAATTATTTGATACAAATATTTGTTTTAGTCTGAACGCATGGCAAACATGAATTAATTTATTTTATTTGACACTATTTGCCAACTGTTTCAACAAACAAAAATTGTCAAATATTTGAGCTTAGTTTGAACATCAAACAAAATATTTTTTTTGTTTCACACAGTTTGAAGCAAATATCAGAACAAATATTTTTTTCAAATATTTCATTAGTCTGAACGTACCTTTAATATTATGAATATTATTTAATATGAACAAAAAAAAGTTATCATCATAAATTTCACAATTTTTTTGTTTATTTCAGTTTTTGATTACTTTTATTAACTCTATGCCACACACAACTTATTAAAAAAGCACTCGTTTTCACACAGTTTTTTACTTTGTAATGAGAATATACATAAGTACTCATTTTACTATGTAGTATTTCTTGCACACAATCTAACTGTTACCACATATTTGTGTGTGTTGGCATTTGCAAATTTAGTAAATAAATATTCAAAGAAAAAGAGTGAATAGAATGTGTGCCTTTGTTATGCTATAAACACATTCGAGACAGCAGGCTACACGAACACATGACTACAAATGCTGCTGGGTACAATTATAGCCGTGAGGTCAGCTACTGAATTATTTTGAAGACGACAGCTACAATTGAAAAATTATAAACAGCTGTTTTTTTACTATGTGTTTATATTTCAGTGGTGCCAATATCATTTTTTTGACTTTTATTTAATGGAAAAACATGCATAATTCAAAACTATTACACAAACTTAATTTAAGCCAATAAATATATAAATACTTATTTATAATACATTTTATTAATTTTAACACAATTATGGTATATTATATTTGAAATCATAATCAATTCATCCCTTAATAAAGTGTATTTTACCAATACATATTGAGATTATAAACAAAGTAAAAGAATAAATTAATTAAACTTTCAAATCAATGCACTTGTACTTTTTTTTAGCCAACAAAAAAAATATATATATTAACTATCGTTTGACTCACCACTATACTCGTTCCGGCGACCACAGATCTGTTGTCAAAGGAGCTTGAGTGATTTCTCTTCAACGGGTTTAAATTGATTCCATTTTCTTTTTATAAAAATTATACCTAAAACTTAAAAAAAATAAAATATGTCTTTGTGTTTAAATGTGTTTATGTATGTATGCGTCAGTATTTTGTTTTAATGTGTGAAAGTATTTGTTTAGGTGTAATAACGATCTGGCAACTTTCCGTGGTGAACAGACGGAGGTGAGAGGTGGTCGCAACTTAACAGCTGGTTTATGCAGCCACCATACCCTGCAAACGTATGGAAAAAACCTGGTCTATTTAACATTACGATGTCCTAGGAGAGGATCATATAACCCACCTTTGGACCACTAAGGAGTAGTTTTAAAACTACTCCATGGTATATAACCCACCTTTGGACCACTAAGGAGTAGTTTTAAAACTACTCCATGGTATACTCAAGAGGATTAGTTTTGAAGTCGTTTAAAAACGAAAGCACGTCGTTAAAAAACGAAGACATGTCGTCTCACTACAAACACTTTTTAACAATGACATGGTCCATGCTTGCATTACATCGGACCAGTCCATGGAGTAGTCCATTTTATCAAAATGGGTCAGGTGGTCCAATTTTATTTGCTGGGTATGTACTTTCGCCTTGTTGCTTTATTTCTTTTGCCTATCGTTCGTTTCTTTTGTTAATGTGAACCACTGCGTATCTAAGCGGGAAAGTATTTTGCAATAAGTGAACAAAAAAAAAAACCTAATTTTGAATTTAAGTGCTAAATCTAAGTAAATATATAAAAAACCAACAAATAGTGAGCGTGTATACCCAAAATAACTTGGTTTAAAATTATCAATTAAAACCTACAAAAGAGTCCAAATCGGACCAAAAAATTCTTGTAAACAACAACCCAAAAAACCAACAGAAATATAACTTAATTTATAAATAATTTTGTGCATTGTATGAAAAAATTCATAGACGTTTTTACTTTTATTATCAACAACAAAAGGATTTAGTGACTTCATTCCATTTTACCTAGCCTTGTAGTTTTGAGTGCAGACAATCAGGATTATACCCATTGGAATATCATCTATCGTTAAAAGTGCCAGTCCACGGAGGTACTGTCCATCGTCATCAGCGCCAACCACACCAACGTACAAGGAATAGCCTTCAATCACAACCCAAACTTAGGAATTCCTACAAAGTCGAGTCACAGCAGGTGCGTCTGTGAATTGGGTAAGTCTCCCCCTCTTTCTTTATTTATCTCAAATCAACCCCCTATTCCAACATAAACCAGTTGGTCCCAAGTCGGGCGCCAACATTCTGGTCCTTCGAACCGGATACGGGTCCGCTATAACCCGGCACTTCACCCTTTTTTGAAATATCGGAAAAAATAAAATTTTAAATTTTACCCCCTACTATACCCGCATGTGTGTACATTTTGCTACGTTAAATAAGCAGTTGGCCAATTGGTGCAGATTACCGTTTTGTCTTTTTGAGTAACAAGAAGAAGACAAAAACTAACGGCGACAAGAAGAAACAATTTCAAACATACATACATACACACATACTTGTGTACATATTGACATCAGCAACAGTTGATCTCGTTGCTAAACAAATACGCATTACATGCAATAAGGAAAAACAAAAAACACTTGTTCAAGGTTTTTTGGTTTTTTTTTTGTTTTTGTCAATTGACATTGAACTTGAATAAAGAATACCGAAAGATCAACCTGTATGTATGTAGGTATGGCTGTATAACCAACAACAACAAAACAACAACTTACAGCGAGTAGTTAGTGTAGTTAAATAATTTGTATGTACATACCTATAAACATTTAATATAAAATTTGTTCACATAGCAAACCACAGAATACACAGAACTGTAAAAAGTGACGTGTGAAAAAGGCCCAAATCAGTTGCGAGGGCAGCTTTCGAAGAAAGAGAAAGAAAATGTTTTTTGGTAGTAAAGTGGCAATGTGTAAAAACAGGCCGCTACTATCAACACGAATAGCGTAATCAAAACAAAAAATGCAAAAGGGCAGTAGCAAACGGATGCTGAAGTACATAAGCTACATGTACATTCATCATATACGAGGGTCAACCTAAAATTAGCTTATACCGAAAATAAAATATTTATTCAGGTCATGAATAAATTTGGAATCAAATAATTATATTGATAATTAAATAACAATTATTTATTATAATTAACCTACCTTTTTAATTTGTTTGTACACACATGCAAATTTAACTAACCCCAACTATTATGAAAATTTAATAAAACTTATTTATTTAATTAAAACCCATTTCAATGCCCACCTATACGAGGTGCCATTGAAAAATTTTGCAAATTGATAAAACCCCTTTTTTTTATTGGTCGCTTATACGAATCGCCATTGAAAATTTTAAAATTATTAAAACCCCAATTCAGTGTTTCGCTTATACGAAGCGTCATTGAAAAATTTGCAAAATTATTAAAACCCATATTCAGTGGCTCGCTTATACGGAGCACCATTGAAAATTTTTTGGAAATTTTTAAACCATATATTCATTGGCCACCTATGTATATGAGGTGCCATTGAAAATTTTGCGAAAATTAAAACCCATATTCAGTGGCTCGCGTTATACGAAGCACCATTGAAAATTTTTTCGAAATTATTAAACAATATATTTATTGGTCACCTATACGAGGTGCCATTGAAAATTTTTCAAAAAAATTAAATCCATATTTAGTGGCTCGCTTATCCGAAGCACCACTGAAAAGTTTGCTAAGTTATTACACCCTATATTCATCGGCCGCTTATACGAAGCGCCATTGCAAACTTTTAAAAAATTATTAAACCCTCTACTCTTTGGCCGCTTATACGAAGCGCCATTGAAAATTATTCAAAATTAAAACCCATATTTAGTGGCTCGCTTATACGAAGCACCATTGAAAATTTTCGAAAATACTAAACCCTAGATTCATCTGTTGCTTATACGAAGCGCCATCGAAAATTTTGTAAAAATTATTGAACCATATATTTATCCGCCGCTTATACGAGGCGCCATTGAAAATTTTCTCAAAATTTTTTTTAATATAAATTTAAATAGTGGCGACTTTTACGAAGTGTCACACATCAGAATAAAACCAGCCTCGTTGTTTTGGTAATTATATTGTCTTCTCTACTACTGGACTTGCTACACACTTACCCACTTTAATATTGCTGTCTTACGAGGTACCCTGGAGAATTCCATTAACTTTTTTTGTGATTATAATTTCTAATTTTTTCACCACATTTGTTTTCAAACCCCCCCTTCTATATACTATTACCCCCCTAATTCGTCCTCCGCGAAATTTCTGCCACAATGTCATTGGTCAGAGAGGTTATTCGATCTTCCGATCGCGTTATGGAGTTTCAAAAGTATTTTAATGAGCTGCCAGAAGCGTCTCATACGCTGCACTCCTTGGAGGTACGAAAAAACGAAATTCATCGTCTCTGGGACAATTACGACTCCGCCCATGAAGCCGCAATAGATAATTACGAGGAGATAAAAGCCGAAATAGACATAGCGGTTTTAACCAAACGCTATTATTCGACTTTTGATGTTCATGCGGCAATCACAGCAAAAATTTCCGAACTTGGTGAGTCTTTGAAGGCCAAGGCTGGGAAAAGCTCTGCAACCAGGCCGAAGGAGACCGATTTCTCCGCTCACATATCAGTACCACCATGTGATACCGAAGTTTTTCGTGGCGATTACAAATCCTGGCCAACGTTTCGTGATATGTTCACCGCCTTGTATCGCCAAAACAATCGCTTATCGCCGGTTGAGAAAATGTGTCATCTAGTGAAAAAGACAGAAGGAGAAGCTCGAGAACTCCTCAAAAAGTGTCCGATGACTAACGATGGTTTCGAAATGGCGTGGCAAAACCTAGTTAATCGTTATGAGAATAAACGAATTCTCGTAAATGCGCAAATGAAATCCCTTTTTAGTTTAACCCCCATTACCAAAGAAACCGGCCCCAACCTTAGACGTTTACAACGAACCATAAATGATTGCATCAGTAATCTGCGCCTTTTAAAAGTCAATACAGACAGCTGGGACATAATTTTTGTCTACATTTGTTCAACATGTCTCCCGGATGTTACCCTGAACCTATGGGAACAAACTCTGCCAAATTCATCAAATATGCCCACCTGGGAAGCATTAGATCGTTTTTTGTCCTCTAGATTTCAGACTTTGGAATCCGTCGCGGATATACGATCAACATTCTTGAATCCTCATAGCCCAAACAAAGCACCTCAATCCAATAATCATAGTAAGCCCAATTACGCTCAGAATAAAAAAGTGCAAAGTTTCAACACTAATGTTTCTACAGCAAAGGCTGACACGTGCCTCCTTTGCGCTCTAAGTCACCCCTTAAGGTTATGCGCTAAGTTTCTTGCTATGTCCGTTGACTCACGATACAACACGGTTAAACACAAAAAGCGATGCACGAATTGTTTAGGTACCTCACACGGGTATAAAACCTGCAAAAGTCCTTATGTGTGTAAAGCTAAACATCACTCATTACTACATCGGGGCACTCATCAAGAAAAAACACCTACTCCTCCTCAAGCGGTTTCTAACGCCCCTACTGCTGAGAATCATAATGCAAATACCCCCCCTGAAAGGTTGAATACGAACCCCTCTACCTCAGCAGAAGCACGAAATCTTGAGTTTAGGTCTTTTTCTACACAACTACAAGATAGTTCTTCCGCAGTTGTCCTTGGCACCGCTCTAATAGATGTCTACAAGGACGACCTTAAGTGTACCGTCCGCGCCCTCATAGATTCGGCCTCAGAGGCATCCTTCATTTCTAAGAAATTACAAACTCAGCTAGGACTTGAGACTCGGCCATCACGGGCAAAAATTCATGGATTAAACGATGCGTTAAACGCTACTTCGACGCACACATGTCACCTTAAAATTGGTTCACCGATTGACAGGGCATTCGCTATACATTCGGACGTACTTGTTGCTAAGAAACTCACCGGTCAACTCTCCTACTACCCTCCGACTGCGCTTAATAATGGCAACCTTTCAAAGCTGCAACTAGCGGATCCATATCGCCATCAATGCGCGGAGATTGACATGCTTCTAGGTGGAGACGTTTACCCAAAAATAATTCAAGACGGCCTCCAATGGGACAACCAACAATCCCTGGTAGCACAGAAAACAGTCTTCGGATGGATCATCACCGGTAAGGTTGCTAGAAGTCGGTGTAGGGACGAAGTATTGTCATACTTTAATGCCGTGGACCTGAATAACCAACTTCAGCGTTTTTGGGAGCTCGAAGATGTCCCTAGAAGAGCAAAGTCAGCCCCGGAGGACCTATATTGTGAGGAACTGTACGAGTCAACTACATTCCGCGCTAATGACGGACGTTATACTGTATCACTCCCCTTCAAACGAGAGTTTCCAGAAAATCTCAAAGTGGGACAATCGCGAAATAGCACCATAGCTCAATTTCTGCGAAACGAGAATAAATTAATTAAGAATCCCCAAATAAAAACCGAATATGATAGGGTAATAACCGAATACTCTACCTTAAGTCAAATGACAAAAGTAACCCCCATAGCTGGCGAGAGCGGCACATACTATCTGCCCCACCATGCAGTTTTTAAACCAGATAGCACCACCACAAAATTGCGCGTGGTATTTAACGCTTAATGATCTGCTTCACGCAGGCCCCATCCTACAGGCAGATTTAATGATTTTAGTATTGCGTTGGCGGTTCTTTCGATACGTTTTCAACACGGGCATAGAGAAAATGTACCGCCAAATCACAGTTAATAAATCTCATACCCCCTTTCAGCGAATCGTCTTTCGAAGCTCGCCTAACGAGGCACTTCAAGACTACGAGTTAAATACAGTCACCTTCGGTGTAAACTGTGCCCCTTATTTGGCAATCAGAACTTTGCTGAAACTGGCCCAAGAAAATGAAACCCTCTACCCCAACGTATCGAAAATCTTACGAAATCACATGTACTTCGATGATGTACTTTCAGGAGCCCATACGCTATCAGCGGCAATTAAAATTCGTGATGAACTTACAACAGTCCTTGAAACTGCTGGGTTCACACTTCGAAAATGGACAGCGAACAATGAAGTCCTGTTAAAAGGTCTACCGGTCACCCATTTGTTAGATGGGGAATTTCTGAAGCTTTCTGATTCTAGTACTACAAAAACATTAGGGCTCAGGTGGAACGCTGGCAGTGATTACTTCTACTTTAAACTAAAGTCTAATCCCGACCGCAACTTAACCACAAAACGATGCGTTCTTTCAGAAATCGCAAAGTTATTCGACCCAGCGGGTTGGTTATCACCAAAAATAATCGTGGCCAAAATCATCATGCAGCAGACATGGAAGGACGGAACTGACTGGGATGAAGATCTAAACCCTAGTACCCTACAGCAGTGGCATGATTTCCTCGATGACTATGTACAAATAGAACGAATACAAATCCCCCGTTTTAGCGACTTCGACCCCTCATATAATGTTGAGCTACACGGTTTCTGCGACGCGTCAGAAAAGTCATACGCGGCAGAAATTTACATACGTTCTGAAAATCAAGGTTTTGTATCTACCCACCTTTTAGCAGCGAAAACTAAAGTTGCGCCAGTCAAATTCGTTTCACTTCCCCGTAAGGAGTTGTGTGGGGCAGAGCTGCTGGCAAGTATGATAGACTCGATTCAAGGTCAACTCGAACTTATCGATTATAAACTTTTTCTATGGACAGACTCGACCATCGTGCTAGCATGGCTGCAAAAACCTGCTCATAAATGGAAGACATTCGTACAAAATAGAGTCTCGTCTATTGTTGAAAAGGTTGGGAAAGATGCATGGTCGCACGTCGATTCGAAAAACAATCCAGCAGACATAGCATCGCGTGGTACTACACTTACGGAACTGTCCACAAATACATTGTGGTCCTGCTTGGCTAAGACGTCCACATGCAGACTGGCCATCGAGTACTTGCGAATTTAATACAACAGAAGAGGAAAGAACAGTTAAGACGTTTATCGCACTAGTCGATAACAACGATATTCTCGACAGATTTTCTAATCTTCCGCGAGCCCTGAGGGTTATCTGCTACATCTTTCGTTTTTACAATCGCATTAGATCAAAATTAAAAGCGGATCCTGTAACGCCAGAGCTCTCAGCCAAAGATATAATCTTCACAAAAAATCGTCTGGTAATCGTCTGTCAAAAGCTTCACTTTGCTGAGGAGTACGCACTCTTATCTGAAAACCGACCTTTGCCACGAAAAGGCGCTATTTTAACCCTAAACCCCTTTATAGACGCTAGAGGATTAATGAGAGTCAACGGGCGGTTAGCATTCTCCCCTACATTAAGTTACGACGAACGATGCCCAATTATACTCCCCTACCATGCACGCTTTACGCGATTATTTTTAACTTATCTACATAAGTTTTTACTGCATGGCCAAACTGCACTTTTACACCGGCTTACGCGACTTCACTATTATGTCCCTAAATTAAAAACGTTGATAAAATTCACATTATCAAAATGCATCAAATGCGTAAAAGAAAAACATCAGCTTAGTCAGCAAATCATGGCTGAATTACCCCCCGAGCGCACAAGTTTGACGCGCCCCTTTTATCATACAGGAGTTGATTTCGCCGGCCCTTTTTCCATTAAGTCTTATGTGGGCCGCGGGTGCAAGGTCACGAAAGGTTACGTGCTGGTTTTCGTATGTTTTGCCACCAAAGCAATCCATCTGGAGGCCACCGGAGATATTTCAACACAAGCATTCCTAGCCGCTTTCGCCCGATTTTTCTCAAGACGAGGTACACCACATACTATGTACTCGGATAACGGCACGGCCTTTGTGGGGGCCGCTAATTCACTTCAGAAGGATACACAACATTTTTTTTCTCTTGTCCAAAGGGGCCTATTATCTCAAGATAGTTTTAACCCGGTAAAATGGAATTTTATCCCCCCTGGTGCTCCCCACATGGGCGGACTCTGGGAGGCTGGAGTAAAAAGTTGTAAGTCTCACCTCAAGAAACTGTGCCATACTCAAAGCTTCACTTATGATGAGTTCAGCACCATGCTCGCACGCATCGAGGCGTGTTTGAACTCCAGGCCTCTAAGTCCGATGAATGAAGATCCACACAACCTATGCGCCTTAACCCCGGGTCACTTTTTAATCGGAACCCCCCTCTTAACTCCCCCTGAACCTGATTTAGCAAGCCATTCCATTAGTTATGTAAATCGGTGGCAAAAACTGAGAATACTGCATCATCAGCTTGCCCGTCGCTGGAAAGAGGAGTACTTAGTCGAGCTCCAGAAAAGAAATAAGTGGAAATACCCCCAGCGAGATATTTCCAACGGCGATCTCGTCGTGGTGAAAAACGACAATTAACCCCCAATGGCGTCTAGGACGCATCGAAAAGATTTTTCAAAGGCTCTGATGATCGAGTAAGAGTTGCTGAAATACGCAGTGCCAACTGAATTGTGACCCGACCTATTGTCAAAGTCGTTTTACTACCGCTTTCTCCGTCCGCCTGACAATTTATGTTTTTCCCCTATATCTTTCCTATTTCAGAAACTATGCGTCCACGTCACCGCGATAGCGCTTCACCCCTTGAAGAGCGCAAGGCCGTCGACCGTTTTAAGGCTAAAACCCCCGACTGTAAAATATGCCGTAAGGATCACCCCCTCCGCAAATGCGTCAAATTTCTCAATATGTCAGTATCAGACCGCAAGGATGTGGTCGCTCGTAAAAAATACTGCAGGAACTGCCTTGGGCATACCCCAAAATGCCGCAGCATGGAACGATGCAAGAACTGCAATGGCAACCACCACACGCTGCTTCACCCCCCGGCTATTACAAGAACCCCCAACAACGCCAGTCTAGCGGATGCTCGTACTGTAACCCCCACCGTCCTTTTTCAGATACGCCTCACGGAAGGCTGGAGATTAGTCCGCGGTCTGATCAACCCCGCCGCTCCAACGAGTTCCATCGCACCGTTTTTGGTGGATAGGTATCACCTGCCTTTTGAAAGGTTCGAGTCCGAAAAATGGTGCCAAATTTCGATACGAGCAAGGTTCGACGAGACAGGTTCCATCACGGTCAGGGCTCGTGTATCGGCTAGTCTGCCAGAAAAGATCCCAGCGAAGAAGCTGGATCGGAGTGTATCTGACACGTACCGGAACTTAAGGCTAGCTGACCCTGAATTTTTTGAAGGGAACAATATCAACATCATCCTGGGAGCAGACGTGTATCCTCGCTTGATACGCAGCGGTTTGCAGTCGTCATCGTCGGGTTCAACACCACTCGCCCAAGACACCGCCCTGGGATGGGTCATCATCGGCAAGTTTGACGCATCAACCGAAGGAAGTATTGTCTGAATGACCCCTCCTATCTAACAAATTTTTTTAATCTCTATTATTATTAATGAATTTCTACAACATTTCTAACATTTCTCATTATATTGTAACTTAAATTGCACGTCCTGTTTGTTGGTTTTTTCTGCTGGAACTAATCCACCCAGACACGCCAGCCCTCGTTGTTTTATTGCAATAAAGCAAGGGGGGCGGGATGTTTAGGTGCAATAACGATCTGGCATCTTTCCGTGGTGAACAGACGGAGGTGAGAGGTGGTCGCAACTTAACAGCTGGTTTATGCAGCCACCATATGTACTTTCGCTTTGTTGCTTTATTTCTTTTGCCTATCGTTCGTTTCTTTTGTTAATGTGAACCAGTGCGTATCTAAGCGGGAAAGTATTTTGCAATAAGTGAACAAAAAAAAAAAAAAAACCTAATTTTGAATTTAAGTGCTAAATCTAAGTAAATATATAAAAAACCAACAAATAGTGAGCGTGTATACCCAAAATAACTTGGTTTAAAATTATCAATAAAAACCTACAAAAGAGTCCAAATCGGACCAAAAAATTCTTGTAAACAACAACCCAAAAAACCAATAGAAATATAACTTAATTTATAAATAATTTTGTGCATTGTATGAAAAAATTCATAGACGTTTTTACTTTTATTATCAACAACAAAAGGATTTAGTGACTTCATTCCATTTTACCTAGCCTTGTAGTTTTGAGTGCAGACAATCAGGATTATACCCATTGGAATATCATCTATCGTTAAAAGTGCCAGTCCACGGAGGTACTGTCCATCGTCATCAGCGCCAACCACACCAACGTACAAGGAATAGCCTTCAATCACAACCCAAACTCAGGAATCCCTACAAAGTCGAGTCACAGCAGGTGCGTCTGTGAATTGGGTAAGTCTCCCCCTCTTTCTTTATTTATCTCAAATCAACCCCCTATTCCAACATAAACCAGTTGGTCCCAAGTCGGGCGCCAACAGTATTTGTCTGTATATGTGTAGATAATGTTACATTGTAATAATGTACATGTTTTACATTATAAGTTAAAAGGTTTTGTATTAGTTATAAAATTAAATTTTAAATTAAATAATAATAATTACTTCGGGTTTTTAAATTAAATAGCGGAAATTTAGCGGAGAGGAGATTTTTCTGGAAGAAGACTTTCCCTTCCTCAATCAAGCACTTAAATTTTGGTTTTCTCGAATTCCAAAAAAAAATATATAATAATTGTTCAGTATATTATACAGCTTCCAAATAATAACAGAAATTGGAATTTTTCTGCGTTTTCGCCAAATAAAACTTAGAATTTTGCTGTGGTTTTAATCCAATTAAAATTAAACCGTTTATAGCATCCACAATAATTAATATTATTTTCCGCCTCTTAAATATTATTTGCACTTAGAGGAAATCTACAATAAATTATTAATTATATATATTTTCCCGCAGAAAAGCAAATTCTAAATTACCCGGTTATTTATAAAATCTCTCGTTTATTTTAATATATAAAAATTCTTCGTTTATTTCAATATTTAAAATTCTTTAGCACAAAATTATATTTGTTATATTCTATGGTTTAAAATAATTTAAAATGAAAATTTTGCAGCATATTTGAAATATAAACTAAAAGTATGTTTCAAAACCTTCTGAATTATAAAAAAAATTCTTAAATATTAAAGTGTTTACACATCAGGAAATTAGAATAATTGTCGGTCCTCACATAGTCAAAGATATTGATCACGTCTATGACTGTTTGAAATCCAACTTTCCAAAACTCAGTGCAGCTAAAATTAGAAAAGGTACGTATCGTTGTCAGTATTTTAATATTGTCATTTCTAAATTTGTTCACTTCGATATATTCGCATTACCAATAATTTTTTCGTAAATGTTTTTTTTATATTTCAAACAGGTATTCTCAATGGACCGGATATACGAAAATTAATAAAAAGCGAATCTTTTAAAAATATCCTTTCGAACCATTTTAACCACCTATGTGCATGGGACGCATATTACGCAAATTAAAGAAAATAAATGTTTGTTTTAGGAGTTCTGATATTCAACTGAATTCTTTATTAATTCTATCTTAGTTTTAGGTACAATTTTTCTTAAAATCTAAAAACTTATTTCTATGGTAAACAAATGTTGATCAAACAAAATTGATCGTTAAATTTCTTTATGTCAACTTTGTTTGGCCATTTATTTTTGTCTGTTCAACGATAATTGTAATTACTAAATGGTTTTTGTTTATTGATTCATCACTTTTGTATTTCAATTGTCGTTGCCCTTTCTTAAATTGTAAAATTGTATTGAATGAATTTGAAACGGAAGAGAATCAAATTTCAAAAAATTAATTTTAAAAAATAAACATTTTATTTTTACTTGTGCCAAAGACACTCTGAAAGTGGCATTGACTTAGTTCGTATTTTGTTTATTGTATTTAGCTATGATTGAGCTAATGTCTACGAGGGATGATTGCAGAAGTATATACGTAACTCCTCCGCCTCTAGATAAAGGATTCTCCTGAATTCATTTATTTTGTGTTTTGCATTTATCATATAATAAAAATATTAATATTGTTTGCGTGCAAGGCGGAAAAAAATGAAAAATAAGAAAATTTGGTGTTTTGTTTATATTTAAAAGAATTTCTTTATTTACCTTAAAGATTCGGTATTGAACTCTTGGTTATGTCAATAACTAACTTTAGATATTTACAACAAAACTTGAAGATGGCGAAAACAATGTTTTATTAACCGTTAACGGTATTTTATATATAGGTAAACACTCCGAAAGAATAAGGTTGCTAAAAAAGGGTAGCAAACCTTAAACCTTAACCGAGCAACCAGTTATTATTTAAGTTAACTTAAACATTGCCGGCCACCTTGCAAGAATATAATTAATTGCAAGAAATTCAATTTTAAATAAATTTATATAAATAAATTTCAAATCGCAAGCAATAATTCAATCAAAATCAAGTTAAAAACGTCGAAAACAAGGTTACTTTAAAATTTTTCGGTGGTGATTTTGCTTCATACGTGTTTCATGTTAATTCAACCTGATTTTATAATTGCTTGCGAACAACATTTTTTTTCTTTTAAAATAACTATAATTCATGTTAATTTAACATTGCAGTAAAGTTAGAGCAAAATGTCATTCATATTGAAACAACAATCCGAATCACGTTGAATGAACGTTGAAACAACGTGAATTTCATGTAGAACCTAATTGGTGTGAAGAAGCTTCAGAGACAACATATACATTTATTTAAGAATAATTCAAAACACTTACCCCTGTAACACATGTTTCACTTATTTTGTAGTCTCCTTTGTTAACAGATCAATCAGCAGAATGGCCCGATATGGTTTGCGTCATCATTCTACTTTGAAAACTTGATGTACTATTTAACCAAATAATTATAATTAAAAGAATACGGGAATTGTCTTCTTTTTATAACATATTTAAGGAATGAAAATAAAAAAATTAACATACTTAACTATGTATGCATGTTAATTTAACAAGATAAACATTTGATTTTAATATAAAGCAGGTTTTTATGGATTCAATATTGAATCCATATTTATTTATATTTTAATATTTTTTTTCATTTTTTTATCAGTGAATAATATTTAATAAGCGTGATTAAAGATTATTTTAATATTTTTCATTTAAAATTAATATGAAATAATGATAAATTTAAATAAAGGGCATACTTTTGCAGAAATTTAACATGATTCTCAATCAACATTTTTCCATGTTAATTTTACATTGGTATTTTTTTCTGTGTGTATATATTTATATAGATAAATTAAAAAAATATAATACAATTTAGTTCTATATATTTATATACATAATTCAACAAAAACGAAGAACATGGTTTTTACAACAGATCCATGAACTGAGAGATGTTTAAATGGTTTTTACAACAGATCTAATAACTGAGATGTGAGTGGTTTGTACGACAGATCCATCAACTGATATTTGAATGGTTTTTACCACAGATCCATCAACTGATATTAGATTCATCAAACCGGCGATAGACCCAATATGACCCAGCCAAATATAGTATATTGCGCCAGAAGACCACATGGACTCGTAAAACTTTGTCCAGTAAGCACCTGTGAACCAACTTCTGGACCGAAAACCAATGCCACCTGACCCGAATGGTAAAATGTTGGGTCCGCATACTGAAAGCCGGGAAACAACGCACACACACTTTTATCCACGTCCTCAATAGGCGTTTTAATACCGTTCATTTTTCTAACTTTCACGGTCAGTGAGATCTGTCGTAAATAGATCCAACTCTGACACGACAATACGAGTCAGCGACATTAATTTCCAACCTTTTAACTAACTGCTCACTTATGTAGCTTATGCTGCAGCACAAATCTATAGCTATACGCACTTGAATAGCCTTCTCACCAATAGAGAGCTTTGCCTGCAAAGTGGGAGAAAAAGTGACCGCATGACGTAGTGGTAATGGCGTCGTAATACTGGAGCGTGGTTGTGTGGGTTTGGACGGTTTTCGTTTGGTTGCCTTAGACTCAGTTGGCGCTGATGCCGTACGTGTAGGGGAACATAATAGGGTATTATGCTCACCTTGACACTTTACACAACTTTTCTTGCTCGCGCAATCACAAACGGGATGGCTATTCGAGAGGCAGCGAGAACAGTGTCCAAACGTAAGGACATGCCGTAATTTTTTCTCGTGGGCCAACTGACGGAAACGGAAACAACCTCTTAAGGGATGTGATTTCTTGCATAGACTGCAAGGAAGTAATTTTGGTTTTGGTCTTGAAGGTGCGACAGGTGCAGACTCAGTTTTTGAACCCAGATCGTCAACTAGAGCTACCGGGTCATTCTTCGGATCCACCTCCGACAAACTAGGCACCGCAACAATTGAGGCCGGTTGACGATCCGTTGATTGCCCCTGAAACCGCTAAAGCTGCTGGTAATAATGGTGATGTTAAGATGGGATCGGTTACCCCCATTGCTTCATCATAATCCTCAAGCAAGGCATCCTCAAATATGGAAGGTAAGGCGTCCATGTTACTAGGAAACAACTAAGGTTAATATACTAGGGTGATCGATCGAATAGTATTCGACCGGTTTTAACCGGTTATTTTAGTTTTGCCCAAGTCGAATATTTTAAAATGTCCATTTTTCGAATATCGAATAAACCGGTTATTTTAGTAAAATAAACCGGTTATTTTAGTAATGTGTAATTTATATACGTTTTCCTTACTTTTGTTATAAATGTACCCGTAATTTTAGTATTTTTCTAATTGAATATATGGCAAACAAAACAAAATGAAATAAAAGTCAAAAAACGGTATGAGCAATGTATCGCTTATATAAGCGTGTGTTCTTGTAACAAAAATCAAAAACAATTTAAAATACGTCAAAAAAGTTCAGCTTTAAAAGTAGTTAGCAATTTGTACAGTATTCTAAATACTATATAAAGCTTTATAAAGATACCATCTCTGGTGATATTTCGAACTGACTTAAAAGAAAATTGTGCTTAAACGGCCCTAAAATAATAAGTTGTAAAGATTCTTTAACGTCACGACTTATTAATCATTTTTAATTAGTCTACAAGCTTGACATAAATATACGCCAAGTAAAACTTCACCCGGTTCTAAGTAGTTTTTAAGAGACTGCAAATAATACTTTACTAAAATATGCTGACAATAATGAATGAAAAACTCTTAAGTAGTTCTTGCATATCTTCATGCTTAAAACAAGAACATACCTGCGGAATAAACGTTGTGGGAAAATTCATCAGTTATATTTATTAAAACACTAAGAACAAAATTGAAGGAATCAAAAATGTCCTGGAAGGGTTTAAATTGTGTGATCGACGAATTAAAAGATATTTCATACAAAAAGCATGTTCATATTACTATTGTTTCTATAATGCTGAAAAATCCTGGATAAGAGGTTTTGTTTGCCACTTTTCAAAAATATGGCTGAAGTTTACTGATTCATATAGACATGCTTAACCAGCAACAAATTAAAAGTCATTTACAATAATTTTGGGAAAATATGCCAAATAATAAATTTATTAAATCCCAATATTTTTAAAACCAAAGTTTTTAAAAAATTCTAAAGCTATGTTCACACCTATTTAATATTTGACTCCTAACGTAACCACCAGTTTTCTTAAAGAATTGCTTGCTTTTGCAAAACGTTTGGCTAGAGCAAACATTATTTAACGGTTTCTTAACTACATTATACATATATGCAATTATCATCTTAGACATAAAGTTAAGCAAATAACTAGAAATTGTTAAAAATAATGCTTAAGTTTAATCAATTTACTGGTAACAATTTTTTTTTGATTTTATCGTCAAATATGTGTGGTCTGAACATACCTTAAGTCATATCTATGCATTGAGGCCCTTTGCTCCTTATAGAATCGACGGGAACATATATATATACATACATATATATATGTACTTGTTGGTTCCTTACCTTCGTGAATTGTTTTGTTTTTATTCTAATTAACTTTTAATTACAAAAACTAATTTGATTTTTTTTTTATTTATTCGAATTAAAACCGGTTAACCGGTTATTTTTAAAATGCTTAACCGAAAACCGGTTTTTTAAAATAACAACTATTCGGACTATTCGAAACCCGGTTATTGAAAAAAGTCGAATAATCGATCACCCTATAATATACATATGATAATAAAATTAAAAATTAACTGGTCAGTACAACCAGCTTTGTAATTGGTCGTTTTACAACCCCATTTTTTTTTTTTTTTTTTTTTTTTGTTGTAAGTTTGTTTATTTACAAAATAATTCAAATAACAATTGTCCCGCGCCAAAGATGGCTTAGTGAGACGAGTTGACAAAGTTAGTGTATCTTATAATTATATAACAATAAGTTTTATAAAATATTATAAATAATTTTTACATTTTTACATCTTTTATAAAAAGAACAAACAATTATTCGAGAAGCATTTCTATTCGTTCTAAGAGATATTCCTTTACATTTTTCTTAAAGATTGATACCCGATTACATGTTTTTAAATTTTCTGGCAAATTATTGTACTTTAGACTACCCGAGTATTCTATTCTTTGCTTGGTTGTCTCCAGTCTGCAACGTGTCATTCTAAGATTTCCAGCATTTCTTGTGTTAAAACGATTTTGATTAACAGTTAGTTAATCAGCCGTTCGTATATTAACAACGCGAACATGATCGTCACTCCCCGGATAAGTCTTAACTACCCGTCCTATTTTCCAATCGCAACTAAGTCGTCAACGGCTACGTCTCGCTCTCTTTCCATCGTCGACAGAAATCTTGAGAAAATGCCTTGATCTTGCGATACCGATTTAAAATACTCACATGTGTATCCGAAATAGATGGCTCCGGCGGAGCCAATATAGGACAACCTATCAAAAAATGGCCAGGAGTTAACGCTTCAGGATCATCAGGGTTGTCAGACATAGGGCACAATGGACGCGAATTCAAACAAGCCTCTATCCTCGCAAGTATGGTAGAAAATTCCTCAAATGTATATTTGACATTCTGAACCTCGCTACGAAAATGGGACTTAAAACTCTTAACCGCGGCCTCCCACAATCAGCCCATGTGCGGGGCACCAGCGGGGATAAAACGACACGAAAGACCCTGAATACCAAATGTAGAACACATTCGGGCCTTACTTTCCGCAATAAACGTACGAAAGTCCCTTTCAATTTCATTAGAAGCTCCTACAAAATTAGTACCATTATCCGAAAAAATGGTCAAAGGGCAGCCCCGTCTGGCAATAAACCGATGAAAAGCCGCCAAAAACGCGTCTGATGTCATACAGAAGTCGCCTCTAAATGAACTGCCTTTGTAGAAAAGCAGAAAAAACGCATTCGACAAGACCTGCCATTAAAACTCTTCATGTCAAAGGGACCTGCAAAATCAACACCCGTTGTGGTAAACGGTCGATCCAACGTAGTTCGCTCGGGAGGTAAGGCTGCCATCATTTGGTTGCAAGAACGCTTTCTATCCAATAAGCAGCGTTTGCAACCATTCGTTATCTTTCGCACCAAGATTTTGAGTCGAGGAACCCAATATTCAATGCGAATAATGTGCACAAATTCAGCCAATAAACCAATAAAACGACATGAATATGGCAAAATGATCGGATACTTCTCCGTATACGACAAAGACGGTGATTTTTCCAGCCTACCATTTAGTCGCATTACCCCATTATAATCCAAAAAGGGGTTAAGAGATCGCAATGAACTTTTCGGTGAAATTGGCCACCTTAACAATAGAGCCTGATATTCGTCACCATAGTAGGCCTTTTGAGCCAAAATTGCGAGGCGTCGCCTAACGTTAATTAACTCATCACTAGAGATCTCGGCAGAAGTAAGCACAGATTTGCCCTTATGCGAAGAATGGGTTCTATAGAAAAACCTAAGAAGATAAGCTATGACCCTAAGCGCACGATCAAGTTTTGAAAATCTATCCAGAATGTCCTCATAATTAGCAAAAATGGTCGCATGTGTCTTTACAGCCCTGGCTTTATCTGCGCAAAGCCATGTAGGTCCATACCACCAAAGACTACTCTTCTCCAAATCTGCTGGGGAAAGGCCTCTACTACCTAAATCTGCAGGGTTATCTTCAGATCTGACGTGATACCAATTGTGGCCGACGTTCTCCTGAATTCGACAAACTCTATTAGCTACAAACGTGGTCCAACTACTAGGAGTTTTCCTCAACCAGCATAGAACAATTGTAGAGTCCGTCCAACAATAAATTCCCCGGAGCGGAATATCAATTTCCCTAACTACAGTCTTCATTAACTCTGAAGCCAAAACCGCGCCACAAAGTTCCAATCTAGGCAAAGAAACGGTCTTAATAGGAGCAACCGTAGTCTTACATGAAAGCAAGTGCGTATAATTTTGACCGGATGCCCCAATACGAATATAAATTACCCCCGCGTATGCTTTCTCGGAAGCATCAGAAAACACATGAAGTTCGGCCGACGTACAAGGCGCATATTTCACCCACCGTGGGATCTCAACGAACTTCTTCCATTCAATTCCCGTAGAGGGCAGGTCAAACTCATCCCAATCAATTTTGTCCTGCCAAATCCGTTGCATAATGATTTTCGCAGTAATAATAACAGGACCTAACCAGCCCACAGGGTCAAATAATCTAGCTATCGTAGATAAAACTTCCCTCTTCGTATAATGCGACTAACTTACAATAGGCTCAGATCTAAAATAAAATGAATCCAGCTGAGCATTCCATAAAATCCCCAGCGTTTTCGAAGTGCTAGATTTAACAAACGTAAGTAGCTTTGAATCTACCAGATGGTCTAAAGGAAGATCCCTCAGAATTTCCATTTCATTTGAAGTCCATTTTCTTAGTTCAAATTTTGCCGAAGACAAAACCTTCTCAGTTGATCACGAGCCCTCAACGCAGATGAAACATCATGAGCGCCCGTTAATACATCGTCAACGTACATAGACTTGCGCAAAATATGAGCCGCTAGAGGATACTCATCTTCGGAATCATCCGCTAATTGTAACAATGTTCGGAGCGCTAGATAGGGAGCACAATTAACACCGAAAGTTACAGTTTGTAACTCATACGTTTTGACCTCCTCCGTCGGAGAAGATCAAAATAATATGCGTTGATATGGCGTGTGAGCAGGATCAAGACAAATTTGTCTATACATTTGGGTAATGTCGCAATAAAAAACAAAACGATATAGCCTCCAACGAAGAATTAAAAGCACCAAATCTGCTTGTAATGTGGGGCCCACATAAAGGCAATCATTTAAGCTATTACCGTTAGAGGTCCTATTCGAGGCATTAAATACAACACGTAATTTTGTAGTTTTACTTTCAGGCTTAAGTATTGGGTGATGAGGAAGATAACACGAAACAGAAGCATTTAGAGAATGATTGGGAACAAGTCTCATATGATCTAAAGTTTCACTTCTCAAAAATTGAGCCATAACATTCTGTCGATAAAAACCCAAATTGAGCAAATGAGGAAATTCTGACTTGAAAGGTAGTGTCACTACATAACGGCCATCGGAGTCGCGTCGCGTAGTTCTCCGATAATTTTCTTCACAAATTCTATCTGAAGGGGCCATTATCTTCCGCCTAACAATCTTAAAAAAGACTTTCTAACTGTGCAAACTAAGCTTTCAAAATTTGGTGAACTATTTACAAACTATCAGAATTGACAGATCTGTCGTCTCCAAAGCGTAAAAACGTTAAATACATCCCCGATGATTCCATCACTAACCTATTCTACAGTTGTAACTCGTTCAAAGTCTTCTGAAATTAATAATGTAATGCTGTTTAATTTTTGCCTCTAAATGTGATCTCGCCACATGTAGTCAGTATGGACAATAGTAGTTATAATAATAATTTATTACCGCAATCGTCTGAAAATCAAACTCCAATGGATACAACATTAAATAACCAAATTGTTCGTAACCTACAGCGAGCTGTTCCACCAAAAAGATCAATTTTAATTTCTCGTCTGGCAAGTTCCACTACTTCAGATGATATAGATTATTATATTAAATCTAAAGTTTGATATAATTCTGATGTTTTAATTCATAAATTTAAATACTCTCAGCCAAGGTCTATTACATCTTTTAAATTAACTGTTTCTGCTGATATTTTCAATCAAGTTCTGGATAAAAACTTCTGGCCTGAAAACACATTCGTTCGCGAGTACATTTATAAGGATAGATTGAATGTTAATAATTTTGGTGTTCTCCCTCAACGTGAACAGAATAATCCAAAAAACTAAGTAAAGCTACTGCTGATTCATTGGGCCGCGTGAATAAAAAGGTAGCTTTAGCTAATACTTGAAATTTGTAAGTTTAAACTAGCTTTGAGGTGAATAAAAATTTGAGTTAAAGCTAGTACTTTATACTGACTAGTAGAAACTAGTTCTTCCAGTGTTGACTCAAAAAATGTGTGAATAAAAACGAATGTGTGCTTAAAAATACTAGTTTTCGCTTTATTTTTTTAAGCTTATGATTGGGGTGCTTGAAGTTTGTGTTTTGTCACAATATTGAAATAAAAATTAGTTTCTTTTTAAATATTTATTAGTATGTATGTTTAGTTTAATGAACATCCTGAAGATTATTTCAAATTGTATTGTTTTCGGAAAAATACCTAAATTGGTAAGATCTCTGTAAATGTAACAAATACAATAATTAGAATTGTGGTTATTTTGTTGAACTATTTATGGTTTTTAATCCAAATTTTTAATATTTTAATACGGCTTAAGTTCATCAAATTTAATTTTCATTAAATTTTTGTTATGAAGAAAGGAATTTTACAACATAAAAATTAATTAAAATTGTTATTGATAATCTTTCATTCTTGACCGTGGCCGGGGCCGGGGCCGGGGATCGAACCCTGGTGGCAGGTTACCATGACATGTTTCGATCGCAACCATTCGATCTCCTCACATGGATTTGCCGTCTCACGCTCGCAGCCATCGACGACTGCTGACGTCAATAGTCAAACATCAATCCTTAAACCAAATTGTATGTTAACCTTTGGTAGATCGAAATTTGCTTTTTTTGAATCATTATCCATTTTAATTGATTTTACATGTTTCTTCATAAAAATAATTTAATGAAAATTAAATTTGATGAACTTAAGCCGAAGTAACAAATACTTAAATTTAAATATGTACAGTTTACCAAAGCAATTTTACTTAATTTTTCAAATAAATAATAATCATTGACGTTGCCACTAAGTTGTTTTAAGATATACCGCATAAAGGTCGGTACAGACTTTTGCCATAAAAGTTTGTGTTGCATTTTTTAAATAAAATAAAAAAATCTGTAAAAAAGAAAAATTTATAAAAAACAGATAAATATACAAAAATATATTTATTTATGTTCGCATACAAACTAAGACATTTACAGCGATTTTTTTTGTAATAATAATACACATTTGTTTAACGATTCAAAACATAAAAAAGGAAATTAACATTTTTTTCTTATATTCTGTTTTATATTTTTAAAAATATGTTTTAAAAATTTTAATTTTTGATATTTTTGCACTTTGCAATTAATTTAATTGAATGGTCGCATTATCCAGCGTTTGCTTCCTCTGTTAAGCATTAGCTACCTAGATCTGTTATTGTTAAATTAAAATACAAAAAAAAAATAATACTAACTGTGACTTTAATATGCCTTCAATATCCTGGAAATATTCGCTTGATGATAAATACTTCGTCCAAACGAAATTAAGTGCAAACAAGTCGACGGCTCCATTCTAAAACATGCTAAGTCAAAAAAGCTAGTTTTGAGAAAAACGCATTCAAAGTTTTTTGATGATATCTCAAGAACGGTATAAGATGGATTTTTGAGACTTTTTGTGTTCTTATCATAATTATAACAGAATTTTTTTAATATATTTTAACTTTATAAACTTGTCGTAGATCATGGTTAAAAGTGACTTACAATGATTTAGCATTAGGGTTTTCAATTATTTTCTTTCCCGTTTTCCCGGGA
The DNA here is from genome assembly GCA_949318255.1 of Pollenia labialis. Taxonomy (NCBI): domain Eukaryota; kingdom Metazoa; phylum Arthropoda; class Insecta; order Diptera; family Polleniidae; genus Pollenia; species Pollenia labialis. Next base: position 59,005,225 of record OX439143.1, read on the forward strand.
TTTTTGTTGCGGGATCCCGGGAAATAAAAGTTCCTCATAGTTTCAGAAAAAAGCTATTTATACTTTGAAATGAAGTTTTATATTCTCTAAAAATTAGCAACTGTTGATGGGTTGTCGATTGGATCAATAACAGGAAGTGAGTACGTTCGTAAATCAATGTGTTCTGACGCAATAAATCTACCAAAAGCAGAATGTGCCGTGCAACAGTTGATAATTAATAAATTTAGTGAAGTGAAGAGTTTATAAAGAACATAAATTCAAAATATGATGCAGGCAGTAAATTTTAATTGTCCATGGACAAGTCTTACAAATAGGAGATATCCAAAAATATCGCTCCTTTATTGCAGCAAAGCCATATCTACAAAATGGCAAAATGTGATTAAAGTTAAAATGTACCGATTTAAAGATACATTTATTTTGCTATAACTTCGGTTCAGTTTGAGATAAAATACCGATTTTTTGTTTCACGAAAGTATGAAGGAACACTTTGCTTAATTAACTTAAAATTAAAAAAAAAATTTGAGATATGACGATATGTTTATAAGGTGATAAACATAAATTTTTTTCATTTTTTGACAGATTATTTAACCGGGATGTACTGGGAAACCGAAATAAAAAATCCATAGTTTTTTTATGTAAGATTCTACAACATACAATTTTAAAAACACATTGTCCTAAAGATTACAGGTGGATCTTGTAAGAAGAAGCCCGTTTGATGCTATTTTTTGCATCAACCTTGTCATACATTTGGCTGATATAGACGTTGTTTATAAAAAAGAAAAATTACTTCGGATTGTGAATAAGAAATATGCAACAACTTTAAACTTTTGCACTTTAAACTATTTGTCCACTCTCGGTAAAAAAGTGAACGAAATTTTTCGGAAACATGGTAATAAGTAAATAAAATAAGAAATATACTCTTTGCCGACTTTCTAAACGCATTGAGTATGTCTTAATGTTATTTCCTAAGCTGTTAAAAAATGTTAATATATTTATAAAACATATTTATTTAAAATATTTTTTCTATTTTATAAATTTACTTTTTGATCTCAAAACTTGAGTACCATAATTTTTATTTGTTTTTATTATTGTTTTATGAATTAAATTGTTATGCGAAAAATGTACATATAAAAGCGTAAGGTAATAATAATTCAAGTTCCCCTTTCAACCTTTAATTAATTTTTGGGAGTATTTAGGCATTTCTTTTACTATCTTTGTAAACAAGTTCCCTTACGCTTTTAAAAAAAAAAGTTTTTTTTCATTAATTTAAAACAAATTTACTTTGTTTTATTTATATGGAGCAGGATCCCGGGAAATTTAAAAAATGTTCCCGTTTTCCCGGGAATCGAAAAACTCCGGGGAAAAAAACTCTATTTAGCATGTACACATTTTTATTACCTAGTCGTTTAAGTGGACTTAGCATCTTTTTGGTGGTCTTTTCTTACTTACATTGATCATCTAAGTACAGATAGCATTATTTAGTTTGGAAAAAACTCTAAACTTTAATTTTTTTTAAGTACTTAATACTAAAATTGTTTTAAAATACTAAAATTATTAAAGGCTGATAATTTTTCTACATCATTTATTAATAAAAAATGGAAATTAAAGCAATTCAGTTCATATACAAAAACAATAAAATAAAATGCAAAAGTCCTTAATCGCCACATTCTGAGTTGACAACATATTCGTCTCCAGCAACCTTTTTGAGGTTTCGGTAGAAGTTTTTGTAAGACTTTGGAATTAGGTTTTTGTCGCATAAATAGAGCAGATCCTTATGTTTTGCTTCTGTTATTGGAAAAGATGATGTACAGTGTTAGCTCGCTAATCCGAATTAATGATTGCAGACATTGATTCAGATTAACGAGATATTCGGATTACCAGCTAAAAATTTCTTCTTCAGAAATTTGCACTTCATTATTGCGGTGAAATAAGTTGGTTATTGTGCGAAATTCTTCTGTTTCTTCAACACAATCATGCTCAGGCAATTCCTGTTGTAACAATGATAGTGGGAAGTTATCCTCTGAAGTCCACCTCTGAGAATGGATATGCTTCCAACAAGACCTTATGGAAGAATTGGGCACCCTGTCCCAAGATCGTTTAAGCAATTTACAAGCGTCCTTTAAGCTGAATTGTTTCAAAAAAATGTCTGAATTGTCCGCTACAGAGTTTACCAATTCACACAAGAGATCTTTTTTGTAAAACAACTTAGTAAGACGTATCGCGTTCTGATCCATGGGTTGGATAATACTAGTACAATTTGGGGGTAAAAACATATTTTTATACTGCCCACATTCCGAAACCAGCGGCTCTCCATGGCATTTTGCATTATCCAGTAACAATAAAGCTTTTTTAGGCAAATTATTTTCAATTTAATAGTCTTTTACCTGTGGTATAAACGATTTAAAACAATATGTTGTTTTTTAAACGAACGTGGGTTTTTTGACTTCCCAACCACAGCAATTTTAAGCTTGTGAGTTCCAGATTTATTAGCACAGCACAAGAAGGTGACTCTCTCTTTGCTCATTTTGGTACCCGGAGCAGACTTTTCTTTACAATGCATTAAAGTTTTGTCTGGAAACATTTTCCAAAAAAGTCCAGATTCATCAGCGTTGTAAATTTGGTCGTCGATCAGATTCATCATAGAGCTTATTTTGAAAATCAGGTACAAGATCAGGTCTAGCAGATAAGGATTCGCCGCATATTTTCAAAGTACGCACAGAAAATCGCTTCTTAAAATTTTGCAACCATCCGTCACTACCCTTAAATGATTGATTCGGATGCATTTTTTGAAAAAGTGATTTAGCTTTCAATCGTAAAATTTCTGATGAAATGGTTTGATGCCGTGACCGATTCTCTTCAAACCAAGCATATAACTTATTCTCAAATTCTTCATTCTCTCCCGATTGAAGTGTCTTGCGCTGCTTTAAAAGTTTTCCATCAGAATTCTCAGCAAATCTAGTAAAAGAATAAATATAAATGTACAGTAATTTTTGCAGAATACCTTTTTAACACAGGTTTTTTACCTTTTAATATTTTCAGCATTTTTTTTTAATAAAAAAGCAGAAAAATAAAAATTCGGTTTAGCGAGCTTGCAATCAATGCGGACTATAGAGTATGTAATACGTCATAAATTCAATTCAGATTACTGGATAATTCGGATGACACTCCTTCCGATTAGCGGATCATTCTTCTTTGCATTTCTTATTAAAGAGCACCATTCATGTGGTGTATATATACATTTGTTTTTCTTTGATTTTTCTATAAGAGCATGTACACTATCACCTTCATTCGAGTATGACCTTTTTCGAGGAACTTGTGACTTATGTCAATATTTAGTTTAAAAGAAGCCCATACGTAAAACCGTTGTTTTTGTTTTCAGTTGTTACAAACTGGTGTAAACAGGTCGCAACTTCTGTAGCACCTTTCTTTGCAATAGATTCATCCCATACAAAACATGACGCTTGATTCGAGCTGAGTTCAAAGATCGTAAAATTATAAGCGTGTCGAGAGAATTTTTTGGAAATCGAAACACGCATTAACAACATTTTTGTTGTCACAACTTTCTTGTTTCTCAATACCTTTTAGTTCTCTAGATTTTTGTTTTGAAAATAAATGCAGATTGATATCAGATTCAATAGCTTACTACAGTTTCTATTGTCTCATTTGTTATCGCAAGTGTATTCAAAAACATTGGTTTGCATACGGCTTCTTTTACTTCTTTTCCATCTTTAAAGAAACTTAGAAAGTACTTACGTGATTCAGTTTTTCTTGAATTATCACTATTTCTGCAAACTTTTTTTTTGTGAAATGTTATTATTTTATACTTGATTGCCAATATTATAAAAGTATTGAAAAATGTGCTTTATATTTTCTTCGGGTACTTTTTGAGAACATTTCATTCTACAGAAGCCTCCACCTTTTTAGGACTTTCGCCTTATTTTTGCGAAACTGAAATTTACGTTTTCGTCTCTTACGCAAAATTTGTTCAATTGGTGTATCCAAATTTGGGTGTAAGGTTCGTTTTGAATTTCTTGGTGTTATCGGACTGCATGGTGGAAATGATACAGGAGACGATTCTGTTTCAGATGGTCGAAATTCGATTGAGCTTGATAATAGAAATTACCGAAATCTGTTAAATTGTTCTCAGTTTCACTACAATCCATATTGTACGATATTTTATTTAATATGGTAGGTGAAATTCCAGATAATTTCAAATTAGATGCAGATATATGTTCCACTTTATTTTCTATTAAAATAAATTATTATACAATACTTTGCTAAGTTAACAATACTTTGCAAAGTTTTTTTTTCGTATTACTTACTAATGAGTTGCGGATGTATTTTTGATTCGAATTCTTCTTTATCTACAAGAAACCAGCTTTATTATTTTATAATGTTTTATATAAATTAATAATAATTAACATTTAAGTTGCTTATAACCAACTCCAGCATTTTTCTTGCGCGAGAACTCATTGTTTTTAGAAAAGAAGACAATTATGTGTACCTATTCTGTTGACAGCTTTTTCCAAACTAAACAATGTTATGTACACTTACACGGCGATAGTTTTATTTTGAATTAGGGGAAAAACCTTTTATGTGTACTTAGAGATGAAAAAAAATTACAAAAGTGAATTGCTTCCATTCTTAGTATACATAGAAAATACGAAAAACAAATATTTTCGTTCTAAAACATGTTAAGTACTTTTAAAATAAAACAACAAAAAAAATAATTCCAAACCAAATCATCTTAAGTGCACTTAAAACATTTAAAAGGGTGTTCTTTGTATGTATATTGCTAAATTATGCTAAGTTCATTTTTGTTTATAACTTTCGATGGGAAAGTCCGATTACTATCAAAATTTGACAGAATCTAAATTAGCAAACAATGAATAAGGAAATGTTATTCCCAGAAAAACATGCTATGTCGACTTAGCACGTTATAGAATGGGACCGTCGAAGTAAGAGTGCTATATTCGGCTGTGCCGAATCTTAAATACCCTTCACCATTGTGCGAGCAGAATACATAGCAACTAGACAAAAACTAAATAATTTTTACATATACATACATATTCAGAATTCTAAAAACTTCATTAGAAATTAAATTTAAAAATCTACAACTGGTAAATATTTTTTTACAATCGTTTTTAGAACATAAAAATTAAAAAAAAATCCCTTTGAAAAACCAAGATTTGAACCAGAGGACTCACAGTTTCTAAACACAACCCCCTAGACGACTGAACCATAAACGAACGCTGTTTGAATATCATTAAAATGAAATATGGTCCATTTTAGGTTTCACAACTCAACTCAGTTGTGTCAACTCAACTCAGCAAAGTTGTAAACCATAACACAAAAATTACAATTCAACTTATTTGAGTTGTATGTGTGTTGGGTTGTTTCTTCCCTGAAGGAAACCCGGGTGCAAGTGTCTCCAAGTCAGGAGTTTTGTCGACTATTTTGGTGACATTGTCTACAAAGTGTCTACACTTCACTATATTTGGCTTTAATACGCAAAATGTTTTATCAATATCAACTGAGAAGTACAATTTCTATAAAAGTTGAAGAACTAATAAAAAAATATTGTTATGATTTCGTATTCGTACCAAAAGTGTAGACTACATTTACTTAAATGTACTAGTGATTCTCTGGTTCCAATGTCTACATATGTTCCCAAAGGAAATACCTAATCAGTACCTAGTCAGTAGTACCAACGTCAGTAGTAGATTTCCAATGACACGCACATGTTGAATGTCTATAGTAAATAACATTGTCTGGGGTATAATAAGTCAGTAGTACTGGTGACTGTGTCAATAGTGAATCAGTACAGATTCACTAGTGACATTTCCTACAGGGTTTTAGTACATTGTTGTGTTTTTGGTGTTGTTACTTGTTGTTGTATCGACACCACCGTTTACATGAATTCGCCCTGATTTAACACATTAAAATAAACTCCACCACTCATATAAAGGGTATAAAAACAACAAAAAACCACATTACCCAACACTGCATTATCATAGTCACTGTACTACCAAAACGACAAAAAAAACATACACTAACATATTAATTCCATTTTGGTTTCTACGGTCATTGTTACGGCTGTGCGGCTGTGTTCAATTAGGTTCAATTACAGGTGACATAAGGTCCAATTAGACGTGACAAAAACATAATGCCACAATCGTAACGATGGCCGTAGAAACCAAATTGTATGGTATGTTCAGGGTTGTTAGACTTTTTTTAAATTTTACATATTAAAGACAATTTATTGCATGGATTGGTTCGAAAATATAAATTTTTAGAAAGAAAGTTTTACTCTATTTATTTCAGCAAATGAGCTGAATATATTAATCATATAAAAAGAAAACATAAGAAAAAATATATTTACATAAATGCATAACAAAAATATTTTTTATTTGATTTATCCATATGGGCATTTCCAGCGAAAAGTCTACTTTTTGTCACGTAACGCCAGAAGTATTTTAAATTGTTTCTCAAAAAGTTTTATATGTATCGTTTACTTTTTTATATTTTGGTGTAAAGCGCAACAAGCTCTACATTAAGTAACAAAAGGGATAACGATTGAACAACATTTTCCGAAAATACAACCTTATTTGCAATCTGGCGTTACATTAAAAAAAGTAGACTTTTAGCTGAAAATTCCCATATTTACCTTAAAACGAGCAAAGATTTTTAAATTTGATAGCTTGAAAAATAAATCTATATAAGTCGTAAGTTTACTAAAAAAGGTTTTGTACAAAACTTCTTGCTCAATTCGCAGTATTTTTCAGTTTTGTAATGCAATCAAAACACACTTCCGTTTTTTTAACGTCACGCCAGTGCAGATTTTTGCTTATATCTGCAAATCCTTAGCGTCGATTACTGTAATTTTTTTTCTAAATATAGTGCATTCGTATGTGGCGACGCAAATCGAAATCATAAAACTCAAAGCGGATTTAACCAATTTTTTAAAAGCGGACCAGATAGGACTGACGCAAATCGGGGATCTAGTGTATATTTTTTGCAGTACCGATGGCATTTCTATAATTGTAGAATTGGAATAACTAATGCTTCTAATGAAATCCACCTGGTTTGTGATGGGGGAGGAATTTTTTTGTTTAATTTCCAAACATTTTTGTATTTCGAAAAATTGATTTTTAAGTTTTGGACTGTTTTCAAAATAATTGTAAATATTTCTTGTGTGTTTTATCGATGCCAGAAAATCGTCATAACGCTATTACTTTTAGTCAAAAAATCGTCGATCGTCATATTATTGTATGTGCTGGTTCACACATGTCAAGTTTGACTCGTCAAGTCTTGAGCATTTAGGAGAGAAAGGAAAAGAGAAGGCAATTTCTTTTCCCCTCTCTCCTAAAAACTGAAGACTTGACGAAACAAACTTGACGTGTGTGAACCGGCACTATTTTCTCAAAAAAATCGTTAAAATGACGAAAAATCGTCACATCTACCAAACCTGCTTGCCAGATTAAAGTGTTATAAAATTGATGCCAGATTAAAGTTTAAAGTAAATTTATTGACGGGATTAAATCGTCAAAATGTTAGTGACTCTACATAAAAAATCGTCAATCGTCATTTTGGTAAATTCATAGAAAAAAATCGTCAAAATGACGTAAAATCGTCACATCTAACATCCCTGTGTATGTTTATGTAATTTTGGTAATACAGTGGTTATGGTAATGCAGCGTTGATAAGGTTATGTCGCTTCTAATTGGATCTTTAAAGGGAAAAAATTGAGACAGTTGTGGTTTTTTACTCATATCTCAGCCATTTGTGGACCGGTTTTTTTTGAATTTCAATAGCAAACAATTCCGGACCATATGTGACATAAATGTACAATAACCTGGCCCCCATCATATATGGGGTCTTCGGAAAACCCATTTGTAAATGATATAGATGACTGTATAGATGACTATATTAAACGATCCAACCCTATGACTCTTCCGGAAGATCGATCTCATCCTGCTTTTGAAGTTATTGTATCCATTCCTTCGGATTGTGCTGTGTCATTAAATTTTAGTACTGAAAAAGTATTTTCTTTCGAACGAGCTAACTACTACATGTTAAATGAGCTTATAAGTGATACTGACTGGACTAACATCTTGGCATATTCTTCAAACTCCAGTGATTCCATGTATCGTATATTTGATGTGTTTTACAACAAGCTGTGTTCTTTTATGGATGTGTGTATTCCAAAATGCACATCTAAAGTATTACTGGGACCGCCTTGGAATAACGTGCAGCTTTCTCGAGCAATAAATAGGAAAAACAAGTAAGAGTGCTATATTCGGCTATGCCGAATCTTATATACCCTTCACCATGAAAAGAACAGAAGTTTATATATATATATTTAAATATATGTATATAAACATGTATATTTATAAAATATATATCGCTTAGTTTTGTTTAATTATTTGCACATGATTGCGTGCTATTAAATATATTGAAAGTTAAATTAATATATAGCACGTTTAGTTTTGATCTAATTTCAGTATTTGGTCATACCGACATCTTAAAGTATAAAATTACCATTTACTTTGGTGATAAAACTTGTGGTCGGGAAGTTCTATGGTTCCCGAAAATAGGCATTAAAAAAAAAACTATATTGTTGACATTTCTTTTTTTTTACCGATATTCCGAGTTTTTCTAAAGATTTCCGATATTGTGTTCTTCTAAAGATTTCCGATATTTTAATATCTAAAACGTATGAATAGGTCATAATACAGCTCTAAAATTTTAGTTAATGTTTTCAATCCTTTTTTGGAGTATTTAGCACATAACTTAACCATTTTTAACCGATTTGGCAGATTTATATACCAACGTGCTTAAAAATAATATTTCCATTAAATTGGCTTATAGGCATATATGTATATATACCTACATATATGTACATATATTTAAGCAAACTTAATTATAAAAAAAACAAACTTAATTATAAAAAAAACTTATTAATACCCTTTTCCACCTGAGGTGAAGGGTATAAAAAGAGTAATTTTGGGATTTCAGTATTTTGATTATTACTCAGTAATTTTTTAACCGATTTGACAGATTTATATACCGACGTGTTTAAGAAGAAATTTGCCATTTACTTGTGTTATAAAGCTTGGACTCTGGGAGATCTATGGTTACCGAAAGTGGGTATTTAAAAAAAAAAAATTTATTTTGGTCATAACTTTTTTGTATTTGAACCGATTTTATAAAATATGTTCTACTAAAAATTTTCGATATTTTGGTATATAAGTCATATCCATAGGACATATGGCAGCCCTAAAATTTAGGTTTTTATACAATTTTTAATTTTTTTTTGTACGGGAGGTACTACGCCAACTTCTCCAATCTCGCCCATATTTTGTAGGATGGTGTGTATTGGCTACCTTAATGTGTGTACCTAATTTGGAAACTTTGGCTTTTGCCGTTCCCCAGATATACAGCAAAAAATAATAAAATTACAACAACCACAAGGGATTTTTGTGAAAATATTATAGGTAGTCGTGGTTTTTTGCTCATATCTCAGCCATTTGTGGATCGATCTTGCTGAATTTCAATAGCAACCGATGGTAGACTATATGTGACATAAATGTAAAACAACCTAGCCGCTATCATGTCTGGAGTCTCCGGAAAACACATATCAAACGTAAGACGGACAGACGGTCAGACGGACAGACGGACGGATATCGTTAAATCAACTTCTCTCCCCATAAGGACCCAGAATATATATACTTTATTGGGTCTAAGATTAATATTGTAGAAATTACAAACGGAATGACAAACTTATATATACCCTTTTCCACCTGAGGTGAAGGGTATAATAAATATTATAAAGTATTCAAGCGATCTGGATCATCTGTAGACTATCTTAGATATTCTGTCAGCAGGGCTGAATATACTACTCTAAACAAAATTTGTTATAATCGTTATTTAAATAAAATCAAATTTAATTTAAAACGTGATCCCAAGTCGTTCTATAAATTTATAAACTTAAAGAAAAAAACCGTTGGTTATCCTACTTCGTTGACTTATCGACAAATTGAATCTAGTAATGATACAGTTATAAGTTACATATTTGCTGATTTTTTCTAAAACACCTTCTCGAATTCAACATATGATAACTCAGTCAATTATCCATTTCCCCTGGTGGAAAACAATACAATATCACTATTGCTTCTTGATGTGTATACGATTACAAATAATCTATAAAACCTGAAGTTCTCCTGCAGTTATGGCCCAGATAAAATTCCTAGCTGTGTGTTAATAAAGTGTGCAGATTCCTTAGCAATCCCTCTGACAACTTTATTCAACGCATTTATTAAATATGCTTATCTGCCTAAATTGTGGAAAGAGTCGTATATTGTTCCTTTGTTTAAGTCGGGTAATAAGTCTCTTTTTGAAAATTACAGGGGAATTGCAAAACTGAGTGGTATACCTAAGTTTTTTGAGAAAATTATTTCAGAACATTTGAGTTATGAAGTTGCAAATATAATATCTCCTTATCAGCATGGATTTCGTAAAGGAAGTTCTACGATTACAAATCTCTTACAATTTACTATCGCGGATTTCTTCAAAAAAATTGAACCGATGTCATTTACACTGATTTTAGCAAAGCATTCGGTAAAGTAAATAATTTGCTTCTTGTAAAGAAACTACAATTAATTGGATTTACGTAGCATTGCATAAAATGGATATACACATATTTATCAGACAGGACGCAAAGCGTTTGCTTTAAAAGCAGTTATTCTAAAAATATTAATGTTCATTCTGAAGTACCTCAAGGAAGCCACCTTGGACCTAATGTAATAAAATTCTCGAATATTTTAATGTATGCTGATGATGTCAAAGTTTATCTAACCTATAACCAACTTTTAGACCACTCATTTTATGAATGGTGCAACATCAACTTTATTTAAAGAAATGTAAAACAATGCGCTTTGTAAGAAATAACCCAATTGTTGCTGATTTTTTTTTGGGTGACTATAAAGTGGAATTAGTTGACAGCTTCCAAGATCTTGGTATATTATAAATGATAGGTAGTCTGGCTTTCGTAGAAAGCCCTTGTAAATGTTGCGGAGGATATTAGAAAACAGGTGGATACTAAAAAGATTTCTTTTTTAGTTCTTTTGGATCATTCCATTTGATACTGTGGATCCTGATATTTTATGTTATAAATTGAAGAATTTGTTTAAATTTTCATCAAATGCCACACGTCTTATAGCGTCCTATCTAACGAATAGATGCCAGTTATTATTATATTTATTTATTTAAACATTTAAAACTTAACCTAAAGTTATCACACAATTTACAGAGTTTTAGTCATTATACTAACTTTTCATCTATAAAATAAAATTTAGTTTATAAGAGGATGTTTATTATAAAGAAATATTTTACTTCAGAGGAAAGTAACATTATAAAAACCTCTGATTTGATATTTTAGACAAATTAATATGAATGAAAAATGTATGTTACAATCATATAACCCATGAATACCTATATAATTGTAAGTCATATATACACATTTAAGCATATACGCAATATACATATGTATGCATGGATACACAATCAAATAAATAAATTGGTCTTCTTTAATAAAGGCCGGAAATTAGTGGGTTACTAGACATACTACAAGAAACCTTGAAGCGTTCTGTTAAAAAACTTATTTTTTCGATAATTAATTTTATATTATTTTCTTCGTGAAGATCTGTGGTGGAGAAATGCCATGGTAAATTAAGCATCATCTTTAAAAGCTTATTTTGACAGATTTGAATTTTTTTAATGTGGGTTTTTGCGCAAACTCCCCAAACTGGACAGGCATACAAAATTAAAGATTGAAAAATTACTTTAGCCAAGATTATTTTGTTATCATGACTTAAAAATGAGCTACGCCCGATTAGAGGATATAACATTGCTTTTGCTAAGTTGAATTTTTCAATCTGTTTTTTGATATGTAGTTCAAATATTAGTTTTTTGTCCAGTAAAACACCTAAATATTTAACATTATCACTCCATTGTACATTAGTGCCATTGATTTTGAGTTGACTTGATGGATAAAAACACAAGTTTCTTCTACGAGTAAAAAATATTGCATTTGTCTTGCTTTCGTTAATTTTGATTTTCCAACTGTGGAAATAAGCCACAAGTTGATCCAAAGCTGGTTGTAAGTCTGCAACTATATTTTGACCATACTGGTGTGATGCATATAAACAAGTGTCGTCAGCATATGTTGCACATTCTACTCCCCTAGGTTGAGGCATGTCAGAACAGTACAAATTTTAGAGCAATGGTCCTAAAACCGAGCCCTGTGGAACTCCAGCTGGAATTTCAACTAGATCCGAATATATATCATTCAGACTTACACAATAATATCTATTTTTCAAAAATGACTCAATGATTTTAATAATGTACAGTGGAAAATTATATTGAATCATTTTATATAATAGGCCGTTATACCAAACGGAGTCAAAAGCTTTCTCAATATCCAACGTAACCAAAACGGTTGAGTTTCCATCTATAAACTCGGAATTTATATGATTACAAATACGTTTAATTTGGTGAACTGTACTGTGAAATGGGGTGAAACCAAACTGAGTTTGTGGTAATATTTTGTTCAGATCCATAAACTTATTGAGTTTTATTTTAAGAACTTTTTCTAAAATCTTACTCAGACTACTGAGAAGGCTTATCGGGCGATAACTCTGTACTGAATTAGGAAGTTTATTGGGTTTCAAAATAGGTATGACCTTTGCGAATTTCCACCTTTGGGGAAAATATTGTAATTTCAGGCAACAATTGATAATAAAAGATAAATATGTAAGGGCGGAAATAGGCAATTGCTTAAGCATGATGTTTTTAACGGCATCCAAACCTGATGCTTTCCTGGTTTTTAAATCTTTTATAATTGTAGCAATTTCATTATTATTTACATATTCGCATGAGTCTGTGTTAATGTTAAGTTGAGAAAATCGTTCGTTGACAGTGTCAATTAGAGAGATGTGGGACTGGTTACTTAAATTTTCAGAAACGCAATGATTTTCTAAGAAACTATTGGCAAGCTGATTCACTTTTTCTTCATCAGTATAATAAGTTGTAGAGCTTTCTTTCAGAGGTGGTATAAATATACGCTTCTTTCTTAAACACTTAGCTATTTTCCAAAACGGTTTTGAGGCTTTATCTAAATTTTGAATTTTAGTGTTCCATATTTTATTTCTAAATTTCGATATTTCACAGCGAATTATTCTATTATAGTTGTTCAAAAATTCGAAATCAGATACATTTCTATATCTTAACCAATTACGTCGATAAAAGTTACGATAACTTATTAGATGCTTAATGTAGGGTGGCAGTACTTGTTTGTTCAAATCATTATTTACTTTAGGAGTTGCAATTTCAATAGCTTCGATCATGCTTTTTGTAAAATAATCTAAGTTAACGTCAATAACTTCTTTCTTCGTCACCGCACCTACATCAGAAGGTAAATGAGAAACCGATTTGTCTAGCAAATGTCTATAAAGATTCCAATTGGTCTTATTGTAGTTATAAGATAATTTTCTAGAACGTGAAGAACTTATATTTAGTTTAAACAACACAGGAAGGTGGTCCGAGTTAAGGTTATTGATGGTTGTAGGGTGGGTTATACACTGAGGAATATTTGAGATAATCAAGTCTAGAACAGAAGGTGTGTGGTTTCTATTTGTGGGAAAATAAGTTGGAGAGCCCGAGTGTAAAATAGTGTACGGAAGAATATGTTGTTTGAATGAAAATTCGTATGATTAACAACATTTTTTTCAACTTTTTTTAATTTGACTTAAGATGTTTTGTCAAAATGCCACAGATATGATTGTTTTTTATATATATTTTCTTTATTCTTTTTCATTATTTTCCTTATTTTTTTTTATTTTTTTCCTTATTCTTTTTTATTTATATATTTTCTTTTTATTACTATTGTGATTCGACCTATTCTTGAATATGGATCGATAATATGGATCCCTATTTACGAAATCCATTCCAATGCCATTGAGTCGGTTCAAAAACAATTCCTGTTGTTTTGTCTTCGTGGATTACGTTTTAACCTCTTAAACTTGCCTTCATATGCTGCTCGACTTGCTCTTATTAAACTTCCTACATTAAAAAAGTCGTAGAACTATGCTTAATGTGTCATTTTTATTCAATGTTATTAATGGTGACATCTGCTGTGGATTTTTGATTAATGATATTTCTGTCAACATTCCTCAACGTCCATCCCGGAATTACATACCTTTATCAGTTGCATTTGTTAGAGCTAGTTATGCTAATGCTGACCCTCTCAGGAGAATGAGCAATGCATTTAACAACTTGTATAGATTTATCGACTTTTCATCAAATCCTAATGCTATAAAAAGGGCAATAAACACATTTCTCAACACTTATTAATTTTAGAGTTAATTATGTATAATATTTTTATGTGTATCATTTTGTAATCAATTATTTTTTAAATTGTCTGTAAGGAATAAAATTTCATAGACATATACTATATATTAATATAAAAAAAAATAAAAATCCATGGAATACCTATCATAAAGTTTTTTTTACAAAATAACTTACATATGGTGTAGATATGGGCTCAATCAAAAAAGAAACGCATTATTTAAGGCAAATTGAAATTAATATTTATTTATTACTTCATCTTAAGGCCAGCGCATAGACAATGTTTTTTGTTTTTTTTTTATTTGGTGTAAAGAGCCGTTTTCTGATTTAAGGTAAATCGAAAAAAGCGGGCGGGCCAAAATTTTCTTCCGTAAAAACCTAAGTTGGACCATGGCGATCATTTAAAAGAAAAAATCGGTCAAGCCGTTCTCAAGTTATGGATTTTGCCACGCCCCTTCGCCCCCAGACCGAAAATCGTCAAAATCGGTCAAGCCGTTCTTAAATTATGCGCTTAATAGAAAAAGTGGGCGTAAAAGTAGGCGTGGTAATTTTTTCTTTTGATGAAAACTTAAAGTTGATTAATACGAACATTTGAAAGAAAAATTAGGCAACTCGATGGAGCCGTTTTCTGATTTTAGGTAAATCGAAAAAAGTGGGCGTAAAAGTGGGCGGGGCCAAATTTTCTCTCCGTAAAAACCTAAGTTGGACCATGGCGATCATTTAAAAGAAAAAATCGGTCAAGCCGTTCTCAAGTTATGGATTTTGCCACGCCCCTTCGCCCCCAGACCGAAAATCAAATATCAGACTTCACAGTGTCACCCGCCTGAATATTCTTAAGATTCCCTGAAAATTTGATCAAAATCGGCCCAGCGGTTTTGGAGTCCATACGTTACATACATACATATGTACATACATACACACATCCTATTTTATATATGTATGTATATAGATTTGTAATTTGTCGAGTAGATTTTTAAACTATTCTCCAACATTTTTAGAAAAAGATTTTATATTTACTTTTATGCGTGATCTTATTCTAAAAAATAAGCTTTAAATAGGGCAAATAATTGCAAACGTTTAACATTTCTAAAACAATTGATTAAAAAAAAATACAATTGATCACAATATGAGTTAATTTTATATTTTAAAAACTTATTGAATGAAGAACGAGCGTTTTAAATGTTTCTATAAAAAATCGAATGTTGATTAAAAATATGAGTGGTGAAAAACAAAACTAATTGTTCCGTTTGGAAGTTACAAGCAAATGTTTTATTTTTTATCAAATAACAACTTCACTCAAAATATATGTTTGATCATAAGACAAGCTTTTATTTTCGATCAAACTCTTTTTTAGGGATTTATAAGCCATTTTAATTAATTTTGTATTTTCTATAAAAAATACGATTTTTGGTGATTATTAGGGACCGGATTTTCATGCAGTTAAAATCGAGTTTTATGCGCATAAAACATACACTTAAAATAGAAAAATATGCGCTATAAATTTAAAAAATATGCACTTTAAATTTTTCTTAACACATTTTTCAATCATAAACAAAACATTAAAATAACATAAAACCCCAAAAAATTCAGTCTCGTTAACGAAAATAAGGTACACCAAAAAAGCAGAAGTAAAATAATATATAAAGTAAAACCATAATGTAAATTCAGTCACTTTTTAGATAGATATTTGAACCTTCATATAAAATTAATTAAGAACAATACTCATTTCCAACAACATTCATTTTCACCTACGCTGTGCATTTTTCTTTACTTTCATGTGTGAATATTTACAATAAGTGACTTTTTAGCAAAAACTTGTTAGTTGCTCGTCGTTACTTGAACTGCGATTGAATAAAAAAATTACCACATCTATGATCTGATTTGTCCAATTTTATTCAAACTTTAGAATATGTTAGAAAACACTTCTAGTGAGGATATCATGAAATTTCAGAGCGCTATGATAGCCACTTTCAGAAATACAGAGTTTTTAAAATTCAAAACATACCCGGGTATGTTACTGTTGACATAAAGGTTAAGTTACCTTTAACTACATACATTCTATTTATGAAATTATCAATTAATTTAATTTGCTTTCTCAATGGATTTGATTTCTCTAATTTTACAATAGTCTCAGAGATAAGTCCGTAATTTGAAGACTTAAAAATTATTCGAAATTTTATATTTGGAAAATTAGTTTTTTTTGTGTACTGCATTACCATCGTTCCATCACATCCTTGAATTGTTCAAAATTTTCAGCATAATACACAACTGATTTCAACCACTTTCCCCTCATTTTTGATACTTCTCCTTATACACGACAAAACGTAATGTGCTTTGCAAAATATTTTCTCCCGATTTTTTCCCAAAAATGCACCAAAAATATGCAATGTCAGCAATATATGCAAAAATATGCATTTAAAGCAAAATATGCACTAACAAATCGATGCCATCTTATTTAAAATTTCTTGATTTGAAAAGATATTAAGTTTATGTTGATCTCAGACTGACGACAACATATATGCATTTGCATAAAAATCCCGGCCTTGGTGATTATTCTATTATACGCTTATTTTGTGTGATCACAAAATAAACTTTTGTTTTCGATCAAACGATTTTCTTAACGAAAAACAATTTTTGCTTAAAAACACGAGTAATCACAATCTTCATATATAAAGTATATGAAATAAAAAAAATTAATCAAATCTTAATTTAATTCTTAAGTTTACGACCTGTCAATGGCGGATAAAAATTCTCTTAATCAAGATTCTTTTCCATAAAGGCGTTTAAAAACTTTAGTGCATGAAAAATAGCAAGTTATACAACGCGCGTTATAAAAGCCTTTTTTCAGCTATTTTTTATTTGTTTAAAACTTTGTTAATAGAATTCCAAGCTTTTGCTCTCTATTTTATATAATACTGTATGTTTTATAAACTTTTAAATAAGTTTGCCTCCATGATTTAAAAAATTTGTTAAATTATTCTTTTTATTGTCAGATAAAATTCTTTCACAGCTGTTACGTTAATACGGGGGAAATTTTAATTTTAACAGTTTCTTTTGCAACACAACGTCATTTTACGTGGGAGTTATTATTACTTATTATACAAAAACTAAGTAGGAAGAACGAAACAGCTGATCCGCAACGTATACGTTTACATAAGACAAATGACGCGTTAAGGGACGATGGAACAAAAATAAAAAACCGTTATAAGAACAAGATCACGTGCAAAAAGAAATGTATTAAATTGTTTTTAAAATATTAGAGACCAAAAAATAAAAAAAGATAAAAATTGAACAACTTCTATCTCTTCCCTAAGGGAGTACAGAATGTCATTAAAAACAAAAAAAAAAAAAAAACAAAATTGATCAACTGTCTTTCTCCCTTCTTAAAGAAGGGAGTAGCGAATGTGTAATGAATATTTTGGAAGGTCTTTCTAAAAGAAATGTATACATTCTAGAAGGCATATTTCTGAAGCCAGGATATCATACGAAGCGAATCTTTTAGAAAGAAGTGCAGAGACATTCAAACAGGCCTTCCACTTTCAGTCCTTTCAAAATTTACAGCTGGGTATTTCTTTATTTATATAGCGTATGGGTATTATAGTCATTATTTGTACATATTGAAATGTTTTGGGTACTTTAATTACAAAAATTAATTCATTGTTTTTTTCGAGAATAGCTGTTCTTAAATATTTAATTTTACTTATATTAATTTCGTAATCTTCGATTTCTTGTTTTGTCAAAATACTAGCGTCACTTATACCATTTTGTGCTGTTGTTATGTAGTTTTGTTTGTGTTCTATGTGATTTCTTATTGTTGTAAGATAAGTAAGCTTTCAAGATAAATGGTCGTTTGGAGTATGTCCCTTACTGATTTGTGGAGTCCTTTCATGAAATCCATTGTGTTCTTTTGGTTTTGTGTTAGAGTATCTCTTATAAGTTGTATTGTTTTGTTTAGGTGATCGTTAATTTTTATTTGTTGAATTAAGTTTGTTATGGAGTTATGTATGTTAGTGTCAACTGTATTAAAATAATTAGTGATGTCCTCCTGGTCATTGTTGTCCATTGTGCCGAAGAGATATTTCCATGCATTTCCTACTAAGTTAATCAGTCCACGTTTTTGTCTGTTATTTGGTGTTATTGTTTTTAACTTGCTTAATAATGTATCTACATATTTTATTTTTTTTAAATATTTGTTCATTTGTATTCAAAGTATTTAAATCGTTTCTCATTTCTAGAAGAATACCTGTTGCTTCTTTTGCATCCATGTAGTGTAATATTAAATCTGACTCTATTGGTATACTAGAATTACTGTTACTGTGTCTATGTAGCCGTTAGTTTCCATTATTGGTTGAAGCACTATGTTGGCTTGGGTTGGTGCTAATAGCATTATTGTCATTATGGTCCACAATGTTGCCTGTAGAATTGATCTGTTGTTAATTTTAATTTACTATAATATTGTTAAATTTGTTGGGTCTTTTTATATTGTCAGTATGTATTCCCTGTTAAGGCATTTTCCTGAATTTTGGTTGTTCCTTATGTCTTGAATTTTTATACCTAGTTTCTTATAAAACCTTCTTGTCGGGTTTCTGTATAAATTTCCCTATTCTTATTTGCCTTTGTTATTCTTTGTTGTTTAACTTTACATAATCGTTCATAAATTGTTGTGTGGTCAATTGTGTGATTTTGGACTTGTAACGGTGTGCATTTAATTGTGCTGTTATATGTGTCATTGTATATCCTAATTGCTCTTTGTATTTGTTGGGTGATTGGCAGATAATTCTCGAGATTTAAAGTTCTTATTTTTTCAGTAATAGTGTTGTTAAGCCTTTCTATGTCGCTATTGCTGGTATGACTGTTTGGCTTTGTAATATGGTATTCTTTACCTTCTGCTTGCAGAAACTCTTTTACATTTTCGTTGTTGAATTCATTATCAAAAACGATCTTATTAACTTTTCCTTTGAGTGCTAAAAATTGTTCTAGTTCACACTGACAAATATCTTCTTAACAACAATTGACATATTAAAATACAAACTCTGTCAAATAACTTAAGCACTTTTTAGTAGTACTAAAGACCCTTTTACACCATAATAATAAGAATTATGACATGTCAAAACCCTTTGGTAATGCGAAGGTTAAGTTAATTCAAGTTTTAAATAATTTTTTTATCTTAGATAAACTTCTCGAGTAACTATTTACAATCTTAATTCAGATTCCATTATTTTTAAATTATTAAAATAATGCTTTGCAAAGATAACAATTAAAAAGTATCTTTTAGGAATTTGTACCAAGGCATACATATACATAATCATCTTAGGGCTTAAGTCTCAAATAAAAAACTACGCACTTTATTTAATAATTTAACAACTAAATTTTATTTGTTTATAATATTTGTTTTCATTTATGGTTTCACATTAATTTGTTTTATTACATTGTTTTGTTCTTTTCATTATGCTACAATGGTTTTTTGTTAGATTGTTTAATTTATTTAACAATTTTTTTTTTTACTGTCAAATGTTTTTGTTTATTTATTTTACAATCTTGTTTTTGTCATTTTGTTCACTTGTTTGCTAGTTTGAATCGACCGTGTAAATATTTGTTTTGACGTACAATAAAAGTCCCAAACATCGTTTCAATATTTTCTACATATCGTCGTTCGCAAGTTATTGTATTTTATACCGCAAAATAAAAAAAAAAAACTACGCACTTTTTTTAATAATTTAAAAACTAAATTTTATTTATTTTTAATATTATTTTTCATTTATGTTTTCACATTCATTTGTTTTATTACATTGTTTTGTTCTTTACATTATGCTACAATGGTTTTTTGTTAGTTTGTTTAATTTATTTAACAATTTTTTTTTCACTGTCTCATGTTTTTGTTTATTTATTTTACAATCTTGTTTTTGTCATTTTGTTCACTTGTTTGCTAGTTTAAATCGACCGTGTAAATATTTGTATTGACGTACAATAAAAGTCCCAAACTTCGTTTCAATATTTTCTACATATCGTCGTTCGCAAGTTATTGTATTTTATACCGCAAAATAAGAAAAATTGAGATAAGATTGATTTTTAGGTAAACTTTTAGAGATCTGTCGATCTGTGTCGTCTTTCTTCGTATCTTTTATAGTTTTCGAAATGTGAGACATTGACTTTGTTGACTTCAGGGACAAACTTCGTAACCTACACTCAGGTCTTTTTTATGCGGTAGATGCGTTCCAAAAAAAACCGCATAAATGAAATCCGCATAAAAACGACTCCATTTTCAAACAAAACGGATGATTCGTTCCGAAAAGTTAAAAAACCGCATAACCGCATAAAAAAGTCATTATATAAAAAAATTAACCAAAAACAATTCATTTATTTATTATAAAATATATATAAGAAGAGAAAAACTACAATATAAACCAGTTTAATGAAAGTTAACAAATAGTTAAAGGCATTAATTTAAATTAATACGTAAATTAGTAATGAATAAGAAACTAAAAAAAATATTTATGCAAAGTGTCATAACGTCCGTGGAGGTTATGTCACTTTTCTGATGGACATTATAACACATTTGAAAGTGTCATAGCATTTGGTAAAGTCGGAACATTCATACAATCTTTATTTGAAAGGGTTTCGGCAGTTTTTTAAAATAATTCGTCATTAATTTTTGAAAAGTACTATTCAGAAGTGATGCCAACGTTTAAAAAGGTTTAATACGACAAAAAAATATAAAAAATCAATAAAAAAAAAAATATGTAAAAAAAAAATCGAATTGAAAACCGCATAAATTCAAATCCGCATAAAAACAGATCTAAGTGTATTGTGTTCTATATGCAAAAAATCGTGCATATAGAACATAAACGGAGCAAAAATACTAAATAAAAAAAATATTTTTTTATTTTGTTCTATATGA
This sequence comes from Pollenia labialis, assembly GCA_949318255.1. Taxonomy (NCBI): domain Eukaryota; kingdom Metazoa; phylum Arthropoda; class Insecta; order Diptera; family Polleniidae; genus Pollenia; species Pollenia labialis. Next base: position 59,026,529 of record OX439143.1, read on the forward strand.
AAGTGGAAATAAAGTTTGTAGTACTTTGGAACCCTTTGCATTGTCTGTTATTGTTTTATTTCCTTTTTTGACTTCACATTGCAGTTGGCAAATAAGATGAAACAAAAAAAAAAAGAAGAAAAACAAACAAACAAACAGTATGCAAAAGCCGTTAGTTTTTAATTAGGTCCGCGTGTTTTTGTTACTTGTTGTGTTGCAAAATAGGTAGTTGTTAATTAACCTTCGCTTAAGGCTAGTTTACACTATTATACTTTGTATTAATACATGTCAAAACCTCAACTAATATGTAAAAGTCTGATAGTTTGATGAAAATTACAAGTTTTATGAAAAAAAGTTTGACATCCCATACCACTTCATTGTTTTTTGAAAAATTTCTAAACAATAATACAGTTCATTGGATCAGGGTTGCATTTTATTTCATGTGTGAAAGTGTATACTTTGTGTGATGGTGTGAACACAAACTGTTATGTTAAATTAAATTTTTTGACAGTCGCAACATTAAATTTAACAAGCGTTTATTAAAGGAAATTTTAATACAAAATTTGTTTTGTAAAAATTAAAAATATTTTTATAAATACGGCAGTTATGCCCGTAATTTCTACAAACAGATATCTAGCTGTGCATAGATATATATCGACACCTTTTTGCAAATGTATCGTATGTTACAAAACTAAACTTTACAGGAAAAGGTTTTATTTGATTTCCTGCGGTTTTGGTGGTAAAGTCGCAGCCAATTTTTAATACATACCTTTACTAGACTTCTTTAATTTAAAAAAAAAAAAATTTTGTAAAATGTGCAGTATTTTTCGATATATTTAAATTTTTGTCACATACGATAATTTTGGCACTTCAAGTTTTGGCAGCTTGGGCGCAAAATGTGTAACATACAACAAATTGACAAAAATATTACCGATCAAAGTAAATCAAAACAAAATTATATAACGATGAAAATAGCAAAATAAAACCTTTATTTCTTGACAAGGTCTTCTTCTCCGTATGTGGACTGGTTTGATGCAAGAGAGAAGCCACAAATTTCGCCTTGCTTCTGGCATTCCCCAGTAGTGTTCATTTATGTGACAACGTTCAATTTCTGTTACTTTTAGGCAATCGTTTTTGCACATATTTTTTAAGCACGGATTAGCAAGTACCATTCTCATATTTTGTGTGCTAATCTTGGTCTTGCGTTTTTTTTTTGTGTCCGCGCTTACCAACGCAGCGCTCCTCCTCACAATCATCGCTATCACTGTAGGGAACTAGGCCTTTAACAATCTATATACATATGTATATAAATATAATAAATAACACATTATCACTATAAAATCAACTATTTGTTTAACACATATATATAACATCACATTCACACAATATATTAATTACTAAACACAAATAAATAATAATGATCTTACATTTTTTGGAGACGTTGACATTTTTTTTTCTTTTTAAACTTTCGTATCCACACTAGTTAAATGTCTTGCTAAAACTAACTCTTTTCACAGAAAATTATGAGCACAAAAATGAATAATGAATAGAAATAACTGTAAAACAAATCAGAAGAAAGAAGAGATATCGAATGTGAAACGTCATCGATCTCATCCACTTACATTCTTTTTAAATTGGTTGAAATGTCACCACACATAAATTACAATGTTATATGCACGTATGTCACATACGATATATTTGCTGTCACCAAAATATGTGCTGTCACATACGATAAAATTTAAACTAAGTTTCCGACATACCTATAATATTTTACCAGACAATACAGTTATAATATTTTACCAGGTGATGAGTTATAGGTGTTACAACAATTTTGCATCAAAAAGTCAATTTCGCAAAAATTGGCGTTTACGATACATTTGCAAAAAGGTGTCGATATGGTGTAACGAATTTTTGATAATTTTAACATGTTTGTCCTGCCTACTGGTTGAACTGTTGTGTATTTTACGCCATCGATTTTTGACAGTTAATTAAAAATATAAATAAAAGGAAAAAACACGTAGGCAAAATTAACGTTGGAATTATACAAACTATTTTTACCGGATAGGTAAAGATAACTGTTAGGTACGAACACGACCAGATATCTGTTTGTTGAAATTACGGGCATTAGTCTTTGTTTTTTTTACAAGCTAAAATTAAAAATCGAAGTCAAATGAATTTGTTTAATTTTGTTTTTTCTTATTTTATAGACGAATCTTACATTGTTTTAAGAAATTACCAAGTATTGCCTAAGTGGTTTTATAAAAATAAACCTATAAGATTTAGATTAAAATTAAGTCAATATTAAATAATAATAATAATAATAAGCCTTGTTCTTGACGATGAAGGAACTGCCTCTATACTGGGCATAGGCTGTCTATAAATATCTTCCATCTTTCTCTTCTAGACGCTGCTTCTCGAAGTTCTCCTATGTTGTTGTAGTTTCTATCATCGGATGTACTATTAATCTCATTAAGTGTCGACCTTCTCCAGGTTGTTTTTGGGCGACCAGGTCTTCTTGAACCTTGGGGGTTGTAGGAGAGAGCTTGGGTGCTTAGAATGGAAATTTAGTAACCTTCCCGAGGCCATTGGCTTTTGGTACCAATCGACTTTGATGATATTTCCTTTTCTGTGTACTAAAGTGTCTAAATATGGTAATTTATTGTCTTTTTCCATTTCTATCGTAAATTGAATTTGTCTTTGGAAATTGTTTAACATTCTTAACGTGCTTTCAACATCATCTTTTTTAATTATTCCAAATATATCATCAACATATTTTGTTAATTTTTACGTCTAAAAGTTCTTCCATTACTATATCTGCGATTACCGGTGAGGCTGGAGATCCCATAGGCATGCCTTTTGTCTGTTCAAATACCTTGTCATCATATTTGAAGTACCTGGACTCTTTAATACAAAACGAAACGAGCTCCATAAATAAATTTTTTGGTATTCGGGTGTATTCTTTCAGTTTTTCCCATTTTTCTCCAATGATTTTCATTGCTAAATTGACGGGTACACTTGGAAAAAGTGATACGACGTCAAAAGAAATCATTACTTCATCTTGATTGATGTATGTATTGTTAATTAATTGTTTAAATTCCGTTGAATCTTTAACGTTATACCTCGACTCTTTAGTTAAGTGTTTTAAAATTTGTATTATGTATTTACATGTGTTATAAGAAGAAGAGTTAACAGAAGAGCAAATAGGTCTTAAAGGAACTCCTTCCTTGTGGATCTTTGGAAGTCCGTATAACCTTGGCGCAATAGCTACTTTTGTGGTTAATATATTCTTTTCAGTTTGGTTGATCAAATTTCAATTAAAAAGTTTTTCTATTAAAGTATTGTTCTTATTCTGTAAAATAGATGTGGGGTCTTTCTTCATTCTCCTGTACGTGCACATGTCTCCTAATATGGTTTTCATATTCAAATCATAGTCCTTTTTATTTAATGCAACGGTTTTGTTTCCCTTAGTTGTGCTACTTGTGTTCTGCTGTTTCTGTCTGTGAGAGGAAAACATGTAGCCTCTTTCGAAAATTTATCGATAAAAACAATAAATGCACATTTGCTATTAACGTAATTGTCTACGTGTCATTAATAGTTTTTGGTGTTTCAGTTAAATAAAATTTGTTTCTTATCGGGTTTCTGTCACATTTTCCTCCAGAACAAATGTCGCAATTATTTATAACTTTAGCTATTTGTTCTCTGAGGTTAGGATTATATAATTTTGTTTTTATTTTTTCAAAGGTTGCCGTTATTCCACAGTGACCGCTTCGTTTTTGTGAAATAAAACAATTTGTGTCCTTAAATTAGCTTCGTCTTCTATGTCTATTGGTAATAGTGAACATTTGACAAATTTTACATTGGTATTTTCGGAGAACTCTTCTTCGATCATTTTTTGAACATTATAGTATTCATTATCGTTAAGGTGGGAATCAGGGCTGCCAGAAATTTTCAGCAAAAAATCTTAATTTCACCAAAAAAAAATCTTATTTTTGAAGAAAAAATCTTATTTTAGGGAAAAAGTAGTTTTTATTATAAATAATAAAAACAATTCATATTTTATTTAATACATAAAATAAACAAGAAAAAAAAACAACAAATCTTATACTTAATTGTATTATTTAGTTTAAAAATTTGTAAATGGGAACAAAGAAGGTTTTTTTAATTGAACTAACCTTCGTCTAGACAAAATAACAAAATCTTGTTTTTGGGGAAAAAATCTTAAAATCTTTTTTTGGGTAAAAAATCTTAAAAAAAAGGTAAAATCTTACTTCTGGCAGCGCTGGTGGGAATATACTTATGTCTACTTTTCCTCTCCCTATTTCTCTTCTAATGATATCCAAAACATTGTTTTGATCGATATCATTTTTACCTATATATATTCTTTTGCAATTAAATATAATTTCAACATTATTTTGTTTCTCTAGGGTAACAATAATTTGTGTTTTGAACCTATTGACGACTGTGTCCAAAATTGGAATGCTATATCCTAGATCTTCTTCTTGCGAGTGGACTGTTTCTACTTCGACTAACATGCTATTGCTTTATGTCAATTTTGTTTGGTAATTTTTTTTCTGTTCAACTAGAATTGTAATTACTAATTGATTTTTGTTTATTGATTCATCACTTTTGTATTTCAATTGTCGTTAACCTTTCTTAAATCGTAAAAATGTATTGAATGAATTTGGAACGGAAGAGAATCAAATTTCAAAAAATTAATTTTAAAAAATAAACATTTTATTTTTACTTGTGCCAAAGACACTCTGAAAGTGTCATTGACTAAGTTCGTATTTTGTTTATTGTATTTAGCTATGATTGAGCTTATGTCTACGAGGGGTGATTATGGAAGTATATACGTAACTCGCATGGAAACAAGTCATCGAAGGCGTTTTAGGAAAGAACCGTGTACAGCGAGATGACATACAGACACGAGTGGACAACTTGCTGTATTATTTTGAAAAAATCAATGCATCCATGACGTTAAAATTACATTTCTTGCATTTCCACCTTGAAACCTTTTTGGCACAATTACCTCAGGAATCGGACGAACAAGGAGAGAGGTTCCACCAGGTGACCATGCTAATGGAAAAGCGATTCAAAGGCAAAAAATTAGATACATTGTTGGTGGAGTTCTAAAATTATGCCGTTTGAAATTTGTGGACACACTGAACAAAACTTGCCCTTGAATATTACGTCCATCTCGGATGATGATGATGCAGACTCAGAACATGAATATGAACAACCGACGAAGAAAATAAGGTCATCAGAACCACAAGTGTCAACATCAACGAGGATGGGTAGTGACAATAATTGAAAATGTTCTAAATTTTGTTTCCATGCATAGATAACTTATAAAAATTGCATTTTTTCTGTGTAAGAATAGCTGAAATAAAAAAGTCAACGATGTTTTTTCCAAAGAATTTTGTGGATACCTCGAGCAAATTTTTGAAATTCATTCCTTTAATTAATTGTGAATAAAAGCGAAACGCGTTCATCGATTTTCATGATTTATGTGTCATTTTGTTCATAGGTTATGCGACTTTACGTGAAAGTAATAGGACTTGACACTTTTTACCGTTTTGGATTTTTTATGAATTAAAAATAAAAAATTTAAATTTTCTGGGCAAAAAATAATTTTTTTTTTAATACATTTATTTATAACTGCGAAACGGTTGATTATGCATCGAAACGTTGTATAAACAGATTAAAGGAATTGTAATTCTTAATCTTTTTTTAAATTTTTTCAGCTCTATGGGCTAGTGATTCTCGAGTGATGACAAACAAAAGATCCTAAAACGTGACAAATTCCCCTATACGATACTTACTAACTTCAAATTAATTTTTAAATTATTTATTGAGGTGTCATGACCAAACTAATGATGCAGAAGTTCTTCTTTTTTGGTCTACTTTCATAAGCAATTATTAGAATTAAGTCCCGAATAAATCACCTGAAAAATGTTGTACTTTGTAATTGTACATTTTACGAAACTCTCGATTGCAGTCGTGTTTTAATTATCTTGATAAGCGATAAGAATAAACAATTAAAGTCATAATTGTAAGTCAATGGCTGTTAGTAGCTTAGGAATGGCTGTTTAAAGTTTATTGTACGAGTGCGTTTAAAAAAATTCATTTTTACATACGAAATTAAAATAAGTTAACACAAGTTAATAGTTGTGTTTCAAGCTACCAAATACCTGACGAGGTATGCTGAAAATTAATTCTGATAAACTTACCAAAAGTCCCAATATCAGATAGATAGTGATGGCATCACTGTGTAATACACACAGTTGGGGGATTCACAAGGTGTGCTATCAAGTCATATCGTCATAATGTCCTAATAATATTTTACAATTGTTTGAAACAAATATTTTTGTGTTTCAAACAAAATAAAAATGTTAATGCTGTGTTCATTGATTCGTCAAAACTGTACAGTAGAAATCTAAATTATAAGCGGTTGCCCACAGCAGTAATATATATTTCTTGTAATTATTTAAAGACATATGACTTTACAACTTTATGACTACCTTGTGAATCCCCCAACTCTGTATGTTAAAATGTTTTATATTTTCCGATTTTTAAACCCTCCGCCACCACTAGTGGTAAGTGAGGATATACTAAGTTTGTTATTCCGTGTGAAAATTATTCTATTATTTATCTCAGACTTCCATTAAGTATCTATATTCTGGCACTTTGAGTAATTCTGAGTCGATTTAGCCATGTCCGTCGTTCTGTCCTTCTGTTGAAAAAACGCTCACTTTCGAACAACTCAAAAGAAAAGAAAAATATTGGTTTCAAGTTGCTTCAAGTTATCTAACGAGGTTGGGAGCTATAAATCCAAATTCGGAACCACCAACCTAATTAATTGATAATATTGTTATAAAAACTAACATAAATGAATGTATAATCCAAAGTTCGAAACAGTTTTGTTCATCTGAAACCGCAACAAATAATGCTAATGTAATAAAATTTGGTATGTCACAGTATGTAGAAGGCATATGGCCAGATATAATACCATGCAATTTTGCAATAATCGGACCATAATTTACCTTAGGTCGCATATCAAGCAGCCTTCTGCAAACCACTTTTAAACTATAACAGATTCCACAACTTATAATCGAATGTTAAATAAATGTTATTATCACACTGACAAATATTTTCTTAACAACAATTGACATATTAAAATACAAACTCTGTCAAATAACTTAAGCACTTTTTAGTAGAACTAAAGGCCCTTTTACACCATAATAATAAGTATTATGACATGTCAAAACCCTTTGGAAATGCGAAGGTTAAGTTAAATAAAGTTTTAAATAATTTTTTTATCTTAGATAAACTTCTCGAGTAACTATTTACAAACTTAATTCAGATTCCATTATTTTTTAATTATTAAAATAATGCTTTGCAAAGATAACATTTAAAAAGTATCTTTTAGGAATTTGTACCAAGGCATACATACATAATCATTTTAGGGCTTAAGTCTCAAATAACAAATAAAGAAACTACGCACTTTATTTAATAATTTAACAACTAAATTTTATTTATTTATAATATTTGTTTTCACATTCATTTGTTTTATTACATTGTTTTGTTCTTTACATTATGCTACAATGGTTTTTTGTTAGTTTGTTTAATTTATTTAACAATTTTTTCTTTTTTTTCACTGTTTCATGTTTTTGTTTATTTATTTTACAATCTTGTTTTTGTCATTTTGTTCACTTGTTTGCTAGTGTAAATATTTGTTTTGACATACAATAAAAGTCCAAAACATCGTTTCAATATTTTCTAAATATCGTCGTTCGCAAGTTATTGTATTTTATACCGCAAAATAAGAAAAATTGAGATAAGATTGATTTTTAGGTAAACTTTTAGAGATCTGTCGATCTGTGTCATCTTTCTTCGTTTCTTTCGTATCTTTTATAGTTTTCGAAATATGAGACATTGACTTTGTTGACTTCAGTGACAAACTTCGTAACCTTTTGTGTTCTATATGCAAAAAATCGTGCATATAGAACAACAAGTAAGAGTGCTATATTCGGTATGCCGAATCTTATATACCATTCACCATGGTGCAATAAGAACAAAAAATTATGTGAAAACCATTCTTAAGATATAAATAATTATATTTTGTGCCATGCCCACTTATCCAAACCGTCCACATTATGTCGGATGTTGTGTTTTAACAACAAATTTTTTGGGAACTATGTTCTACTAAAAATTGCCGATGTTTTGATACATAAGTCGTTATCATAGGTCATATGGCAGCCCTAAAATGTAGGATTGCATAAAAATTTTGATGTTTTTTGGCCCATTTTTGGAGTAGTTTGCTAATAAATTGCCCATTATCTAACTGATTTGATTGTTTAATATACCGGCGTGTTAAGGAATAATTTATATACATTTATATACACTTGTATTTATTTTAACAAACTTAATTATAAAAAATAAAAATGAGTAATTTTTGGGAATTCAGTATTTTGGTTATAACTCAGCCATTTTTTAACCGATTTGACAGGATTATATACCGACGTGTTTAAAAAGAAATTTACCATTTAGCTGAGTTATAAAACTTGGACTCGGGAAGATCTATGGGAGGTACCACGCCCACTTCTCCAATCCCGCCCACATTTTGTAGGATGGTGTGTATTGGCTACCTAAATGTGTGTACCTAATTTGGAAACTTTGGCTTTTGCCGTTCCCCAGATATACAGCAAAAAGTAATAAAATTACAACAACCACAAGGGATTTTTGGAAAATATTAGAGGTAGTCGTGGTTTTTTGCTCATATCTCAGCCATTTGTGGATTGATCTTGCTGAATTTCAATAGCAACCGATGGTAGACTATATGTGACATATATATATGACACCCCTGATACTTTGTATTAATACATGTCAAAATCTCAACTAATATGTAAAAGTCTGATAGTGTGATAAAAATTACAAGTTTTATGAAAAAAAGTTTGACATCCCATACCACTTCATTGTTTTTTGAAAAATTTCTAAACAATAATACAGTTCATTGGATCAGGGTTGCAGTTTATTTCATGTGTGAAAGTTTCTACTTTGTGTGATGGTGTGAACACAAACTGTTATGTTAAGTGCCGGTTTACACACGTCAAGTTTGTCTCGTCAAGTCTTGAGTTTTGTGGAGAGAGGGGAAAAGAAATGGCCTTCTCTTTTCCCTTCTCTCCTAAATGCTCAAGACTTGACGAGTCAAACTTGACGTGTGTGAACCAGCACTGAATTAAATTTTTTGACAGTCGCAACATTAAATTTAACAAACGTTTATTAAGGGATTTGTTTTGTATTAAAATTTAAAATATTTTTATAAATACGGCAGTTAGTCTTTGTTTTTTTTACAAGCCAAAATTCAAAATCGAATTCAAATGAATTTGTTAAATTTTTTTTTCTTATTTTATAGACGAAACTTACCTTGTTTTAAGAAATTACCAAGTATTGCCTAAGTGGTTTTATAAAAATAAACCTATAAGATTTAGATTAAAATTAAGTCAATATTATATGAAATAAAGTTTTTGTTTCGTGAAAACACATTGCTTTTCTTTTCTCACAATAATTTTTTACATTTTGTTCTATATGCTATAAAACAATAAGAGTTTCGTGAATAAGTGCATATAGAACAAAGCTTTTTTTTAAACGCTTATTAATCTTAGAAGCTTTTCCAAGGACTGATTTCTCGGCTTACGCCGATGGATGCATGGCCAGAGGGGAGTTTGGTCGTTAGTAAGCGGACTCTGGATACAGGTCGACCTCCAGTTTTAATTTAGACTTCTCATGGTACACGGGCTCTGCCATGGGTGACCATACCCATCCCTACATTATGAAAAAATATTAATGGAAAAAGAATTTAATGAAAAAAATGAGTTGGATGAGACTCTAAAACCATCCACCACCAACATTAGCGGAGCCATTGGGCACGTTAACGCTGGTACCAAACTTCTGGAAGCGGACAGGTGGTTCGTGAATGAAGCAGGTGAGGAAACGACCTCAGCAATCGGAAATCCGCAGCAAGGGGTACTGTCTTCTAGCTCGGAGAACCCAACAAAAAACCTGGCAACCGACAACAATGGCAACGCCACTGGGCAAGCAGTTGGAGGTACCAACCTGAAGGCGGAGGACAAAAGGTCCACGGAGGCGGCAACTTGTGCCGCGACCGAAGTGCCTAGAATACCGCAAGAGGAGATAATATCCTCTGGTTCTGACACCGAAGTCGCTGAGCAGGATGATGCTTGCAGCTTGAACTCGGTGAAGTCTGGCAGCACAGTGCGAGGCGTAAATTTACAGGCGTTGAGCCTGGAATCCGGAATGGGATTCGTTAAGCTCAACTCTAGGGAGCGGCGGCTATTCAAAGCGGCTTTAAAAAAAGGACTGTCGAGGGAAGATGCCTTAAGGGACGCCACAAGGGCTCCGGCAGTCGCAACACTAAAGAGGGAACGATCGGAAAACTCTCCCTCTACTGGAGCTCCGGCAAAGCGTGCATGTGCGAGACAAACATATGCCCAAAAGGTCCAGACGCCAAAGGGCGTTAGACTGGGTTTTGTTTCAGCACTTGAAGCTCCGTCTCTATCCGCCGACCAGATCGAAAGGATCAAAAATACGATTCTTCAGGCGGTTATTGATAAAGCAGGAACTTTCAAACCACAGTTTGAAAGCTGTCTACGGCGCACCGACTGGTTGATGCTTGTGTGCGTCAACAATGAGACGGCGGAATGGACTAAGTCCAACCTTGATTACATCAAGGAGAAATCAGGGGTAGAATGTAGGATCGTCCTTGAGGAAGAATTCCCCCGCGCACACTTTGTGAGGGGATACTTCCCACATAGTCTTGAGCTGTCAAATGAGAGGGTCCTGGCCTTCATAGCGGCTCAGAATGACTTGGCTGCAACTCATTGGGCAGTAGCTCAAAGGCAAGTACATGGCGAATTTCTCCATCTTCGTCTGGCAGTGGATACTTGCTCCTACCAGAAGCTTGTGAAGATGGGAGGAAAGGTCAGCTACTGCTTTGGGCAGGTGAGACTGCACCTCAAGAACAATGGTTCAAAGAATGGTGGCAAGAAAGAAGACGAGAAGCCGGCGGAGAATGCGGAAAAAAAAGCTGGCAAATCGTCACCAATCAAAGGGGGAGAATCCGCCCTTGATGATGGCCCGTCTACCAGCGGGGCAGCTTATGCTCGCGGGAGTAAACGGGCAGATAAGGGAAGTGTGGCGAAAATCGTCCCAAGGCCTCAACCCCCGGCCAAAAGCAGCACACCCAACCCTGGTGTAGGATCAGATAAACCGACCAGAGGGTCGCAAGGGAAGGGACCCCGACGTAATCGGTTGGGGGAGCTAGTGCAGCGGTCCATTAGGGATGGCGATGGGCACCATTAGGGTGCTACAGGCAAACCTGCATCACGCCAAAGGGGCGTCGGCCACACTGTGCAGGATCTTTGCCGAAGAAAACATCGGTCTTGCGCTTTTGCAGGAGCCATGGATCAATAGTGGCCAGATCCGGGGACAACAATCCCAATCAAGTAAGCTGATTTATGATCGGTCAGTGGACAAGCCGTGCGCAGCGTTGCTTGTCGACAATTGTGTTGACATAACCCCATTGACTAATTTTATTTTCAGAGATCTAGTGGCAGCACAGATAAATATACCCACTGAACGGGGGTCGTCGGAGATCGTCGTTGCGACGGCCTATTTTCCCGGCGAAGAGGATGTAGCCCCACCAAAAGAGGTGGCGGACCTGGTGCTGTACTGCGGTATGCATGGAAAGCAGCTTATCCTGGGCTGCGATGCCAATGCCCATCACACCGTTTGGGGAAGCAGCAACATCAACAAAAGAGGTGAGTTACTACTGGAGTATCTGGTAGGTACAAACTTGGACATAGCCAATGTCGGCTGTTAGCCGACCTTTATTAATGCGATCAGGGAGGAGGTATTAGACCTTACACTGGTTAGCGGCGCTTTGCGCGATTCAATTCGTAACTGGAGGGTTACGGATGAGGCCTCGCTGTCGGACCATCAACATATTAGGTTTGACATACCGGGGGGGGGGGGGAGGATTTGCGTAGAGGCGCTTACAATCCCAGACGAACGGACTGGAATGAGTTCAGGTCCCTTGTGAACCGGAAGGCTGAGCTCCTGATGACAGATATCGGGTCTGTTGATGAGATTGAGCTAGCAGCCAACCTTGTTGAAGAAACATTGCTCTCCTCCTTTCGAGGAAGCACGACATTGCGACCCTTAAGCTCCAGCCGCAGGACTCCATGGTGGAATGAGACGCTCGAGCAGAAGCGGAGGCATGTCAGGAGGTTATTCAACAAGGCGAAACGGACCAAAAACTGGCAGGAGTACAAAGGTGCCCTAACGGAATATAACAAATCCTTACGTAAATCCAAACGGGATTCATGGAGGAACTTTTGCAGTAGTGTCGCGGGCCTCCCTAGCGCGGCAAGACTTCACAGGATAATGACCAAGGGACACTCAAATGGAGTGGGTCTGGTGGAGGGGACAGATGGTTCCTTCACGACAAACCGCAGGGAAACTTTGGAAACCTTGCTGAGGGTACACTTTCCGGGCTCGACTGTTGTGGATGACACTGGGCACACAAACGTCGAGGCGGCGATCCCGGGGACTCGCCGGGCAAATGGGTTGGCCGGTAGGATTTTCGATGAGGATAGGGTACGGTGGGCAATTGGCTCGTTCGGCCCATTCAAGTCACCAGGAGGTGACGGAATCTTCCCTGTATTGTTACAGGAGAGTCTTGATATGATAGTAGGGCCTTTGATTGGACTCTTTAGGGTAAGCTTCACCTGGGGATACATTCCAACCACTTGGCGTACGGTCAGGGTTGTATTTATTCCCAAAGCTGGCAACAGGCCGCTGGAGAAGCCGAAATCCTATAGACCTATCAGCCTTACTTCATTTCTGCTCAAGACTGTTGAGCGGCTACTGGACCTGCACATTAGGGAAAAACTGCAGGCCTCCACACCACTGCACCGAACGCAGTTTGCTTACCAAAAGGGTAAGTCAACTGAGGTGGCATTGCACCATTTGGTTGCGCAGATAGAAAAGGCACAACGTAATGGGGAGATCGCATTGTGTGCATTTCTTGACGTGGAGGGTGCCTTTGACAACACGAGCTACGGTTCTATTACGGATGCTCTGGCGCGGAAGCGGATAGACGAGCTCACGGTCAACTGGATCGGGGCTATGTTGAGGGGAAGGAAAATTACTGCCTCCTGGAATGACACTAGTGTCAGCATCAGTGCTGTTAAGGGTTGTCCACAGGGGGGGGTGCTGTCACCTTTATTATGGTGCCTGGTGATTGATGATCTGCTGGTCAAGCTCGAGGGATATGGCCTTCGGGCCATTGGCTATGCAGATGACCTGGCAATAGTGGTGACTGGAAAATTCGAGAGCACCGTCACGGAGGTGATGCAGGGTGCTCTCAATAGGGTTCTTGGATGGTGCCATGAAAGGGGATTGAGCATCAACCCTAACAAGGCGGTCGTGATACCGTTCACGAGGAGGTACAACTACAGGCTTGAGAAGCTAGTAGTGGACGGATTTGAGGTTGAGTATTCCAATGAGGTCAAATATCTGGGAATTGTTCTGGACAGACGGCTCAATTGGAACTCGCACTTGGATCAAACCCTTGGAAAGGCAGTTAGGGCCTTCTGGGCATGCAAGAGCTTCTTTGGGAGAACTTGGGGTTTTAGTCCAGGTATGGTAAAATGGCTATACTTTATGATGGTCAGACCGATAATCACTTACGGATCATTGGTATGGTGGCCTAAGATTCGGCAGGAGACTGCGGTGAGGAAGTGCAACAAGCTGCAACGGATGGTGTGTCTGGCCCTAACGGGGGTAATGCGCACATGTCCCACGGCAGCACTTGAGGTTATAGTGGGCATATTGCCACTACACATCCATATAAGGAGGACTGCTATGTCCGGTCTCCTTAGGATCAAGCTAACATCGGGACTTGCTGAGGTCCAGGGGCATGCTTGCTTGATGGACGTGGCTCCGGGTCTATCTGTCTGTACAAGGGCAGACATAATGACCACGGAACTGGTCTTCAACAGAAGGTTCAGGGCAATCTTTCCGGACGAAAGGTCCTGGAGTGTTGGGAATCAATGTCGGGGAAACCGTGAATTGCACTGGTATACTGACGGGTCAAAATCGGAGCACGGAGTGGGTGCAGGGGTCTTTGGACTTAATACACGACTCTCGATGGCAATGGGCGAATCACCGAGTGTTTTTCAAGCCGAGATTTTCGCCATTGATGTGTGCTGCAGCAACATTCTTGATAGGGGAATGGTTGGTGGCGGTAATGTGATCTTTACTGATAGCCAAGCGGCCATCAAAGCACTCTCTTCTTGGAGAATGTCCTCGAAGCTGGTGGCGGAGTGCCGTGGAAAGCTACAGGAGCTGGGGACAAGGAGCAGATTGACGCTCTGCTGGGTGCCGGGGCACTAAGGGATCCCGGGTAATAAAATGGCTGATGAACTGGCCAGGGCTGGTTCTAGCGCGCAGATGGTGGGTCCCGAGCCCTTCTGTGGACTAAGTTGGGCAGGGGTTCAGTCCGTCATGGAGGACTGGGCTCTGGGCGAACATAGAGGATACTGGGTATCGCTACCGGGAATGCGTCAGGCAAGGAGATTTATCTCTCCCGGAAGAGTAATGAGGACGAATGGTCTCGGCAGACAGGATCTGCGACTGCTGGTGGCCTACTTGACTGGTCACCACGTGGTCAAATACCACCTTTATCGGATGGGCCTGGCTGAGGATCAGGAATGCAGACTATGTCTAGACGGGGACGAGACGACTGAGCATGTACTGTGTGACTGCCCGGCGCTGGCATGGGCCAGGAGGAGGCACTTGGGGCATGGTACAATGTGTGCGTCCCAAATCGGTGATATACCGGCAAGGGCCCTGGTTGGGTTCCTATGGGAAGCAATACAATAGACCTAACCTGGTCGCGGTACCTGTCACTGTGGGGAAACCTCCCCGCTCCATCGTACGAAAAAAAAAAAAAAAAAATCATAAAGGAAATCGTTTGTGATGCATGTATAGT
Organism: Pollenia labialis; assembly: GCA_949318255.1. Taxonomy (NCBI): domain Eukaryota; kingdom Metazoa; phylum Arthropoda; class Insecta; order Diptera; family Polleniidae; genus Pollenia; species Pollenia labialis. The sequence continues at coordinate 59,041,584 of OX439143.1, forward strand.
TTATCTAACGGGTCTTTCAAAAAGCTTGCCAAGAGTCGCATGAGACTTATGCAGGAATTATTTTACAACTCGTGAAATGCTCAGCCTTATAACTGAGCTACCTAAAATGGGACATCAAGCATATTTTTCATGCAAAAACTTCTAATTTTCATACAATTTATATAAAACAAACCTAAAGGTCGCGACATCAACACCATCCTGTCGGAAAATCCTTTTTTGCAGATCCGTAGGCCGGTTCGCTTTATTGAAATTGTATTGGCAATACAATTTTCACATTTCAAACACGCTCTCATTAAGGTAGCTCAGTAATTGTTTTGCGACTCTTACAGAGAGTCTTTTGGGAGGTGTATATTAAACGTAATCGTCAAACAGACAGCCTATGCTACCTCGGTATTTGTGTTTTTGCCTTTGGTGACTTTTTATTCCGAAATAAATTTCTGTTAATAGCTGCGTTCGTTTACCCCAAAATTTGTACAAATTTGTACTGGATTTTACTGAAATGCGTTCGCGTACACATAAATTTGTAAAATTTTCATATAACTCACCTACTGGATTTTACTGGGATTTTACTGTAAAAGTAAACGAACGCACATAATGTTAAATAAAATGAATATGTAAAAAAAATTTCAAATGCACTTTTGTTTTTCATTGTAGAACAATTTAGCACTTTTATTTTGTAGATTTAGCACTTTTAATTTGAATTCTTCTGGCAAGCCTGTATAAGACGTATCCATAGGTCATAGGAAAGCCCTAAAATTAAAGTTTTTATAAAAATGTTGATGTTTTAAGCCAATTTTTGGAGTATTTTGCTCATAAATTGTCCATTGTTTACCCGATTTGTTAGTTGTATATACCGACGTGCTTAGGAAGAAATTTTCCATTTGCTTTGAGTTTTATATATATACTAGCTGACCCGGTCCACGTTCTTGGCCATAAGCAAACATTAGTGTTGTATTACCACACGATTTCAATTGAGCATTTAACGAAATTTACGGCCTTTAAAATAAAAATCCATGTAATACCTATCATAAAGTTTTTTTTACAAAATAACTTATATATGGTGTAGATATGGGCTCAATCAAAAAAGAATGAGTTGGACCATGGCGATCATTTTAAAGAAAAAATCGTCCAAATCGGTCAAGCCGTTCTCAAATTATGCGCTTAATAGAAAAAGTGGGCGTAAAAGTAGGCGTGGTAAGTTTTTTTTTCGATGAAAACTTAAAATGGATTAATACGAACATTTGAAAGATAAATTTGTCAAATATTTCATCTAGAAATATGGTTAAAACAATGGAGGATAAAAGTCAATGAGCAAAAATGCGTACATATAACATTCACCTTGCGTCGGGAATCATGCCTCCCTATTAAAATCAATAATCAAATAATACCTCAAAATTCGCATGTAAAATATCTCGGTATACATTTAGATCGCCGTTTGACGTGGAAAAGCCATATATAGGCAAAACTAACTCAAATGAAACTAAAAGACATACAAATTCATTGGCTTATTGGAAGAAACTCTGTTCTTATGGCCTGTTCAACTATATCGACAGCAAATCGAAGCGATCGCCATCCATTCGCTCGATTTCGAATCAGATTGGGTTCAACAATCTCGACAGCTTTCGATCGCTTGCTCTTACGAGTGCAAATATTTGTTACTTACGTACTAAAAAAATAAAGTATTGCCATATAAGATATTTCTATATTTTGTTGCTTTTTTGTTCAAAAGTATCAAAAATAATACTTATTTGCTTGATAACAAATACAACCACGTTTGAAATTTTATCAGCTGTATAAAAATGTCAAAAATAAAAAAACCTTTTTTGTTGAAAAAAAAACTTAAGAAAAGTGTAAACAAAAGTTGAATTTAAAATAAATAATACAAAAAATAAATATTTAAGCCAATCAAACAAAATGCAAAAGAAAATTAAATAAGTCCCAAGTCAATATTTGTATAGCATCAGCTTGCTCCTCGGCAGTAGTTGCATTTGGTGACAAATTAACTACAGTTGTTCCTTAGAAACCGTATTCCTCTTTTTTACCTGAAGAGCAGTTTGTATTTTATTTCTCACTATCGACCTCTATCCTTCATCGTTTGGATGAAGTTTTAAAATGGTTGCTGTTTTCCTCCAAAATTTGTAGTGTTTCAAATAATATTATGGGACCTGTCGCAGCTTTAGAAACTCTTGGTGGTGATTCTGATATCTGCTGACTGAGTTTCAGCACTTTTAACTTTACCCTCCAACATGCTACAACAAGGTGTTACAGCCGAGGACCAAAGCAGCGTCGGATCAATTATATGGTCTAGCGAAGTTAAATAGTTTTGTTTATAGGCACCACCAACAGTGTCTTGCAGGCTTTTGTTTTTTTCTGAAATTTTTTCCCACTTTGCAATTGAACGCATGGATGGAGTTATGACGTTTAGATTTAAGCCTATTATTTTCGGTTACTCGTCCATCGAAAATTTATTTGCTCCATACGCTGGTGCACCTCTCGCCAAGTTAGGATTTTCCTCTATGTATTCGCCTAATGTTAGCAGTATATGGCAATCATTTATTTCTCTCAAAAAGCGTTTTCGAGATATTGGCGAAAAATATGTTTTTCTGCAGTTGTTTTAGCTAGTTATTTTGAAAAATCTCAAGAATTGTTCATCTGAATTGTTAAAACTATTGAATACAAATGATTTTCCTCTTTCAGCACATACATATGTATTTATACTGTGTTGATCGGTTAAAAATTTACTATACCCACACCACAACAGTGTAGAGGGTATTATGCATTTGTGCTGATGTGTGTAACACCTTAAAATATTGGTCCTAGACCCACCTTATAGTATACCAATCGACTCAGAATCACGTTCTGAGTTGATCTAACGATGTCCGACCGGCTGGGTGTCCATGTAACCTTGTGTAAAAAGTACAGGTCGCAATTTTGGCACAACGACTTAGCCTATTGAAAATGGGCCAAGGGGAGATAGGGGGCAATTTCTGTCCCTCAGAAACTATCAAACCGATTTTAATGAAATTGAAAATGTAGATAGATCCATATTATAACGGACACATAAGCTATGCATTGTTAAAAAAAATAGGACCACGAGGGGAGATGAGGGCAGTATTTGCCTCTCAGAAACATCAAACCGATTTTAATGAAATTTAAAACATAGATATATATATATCTATATCATATAGACATACGCTCTCGAAAATTTGTTTTTAAAAATTGTGGTGTAGGGTATCATATGGTCGTAGATTTCGACATTTTTGGATATATGTAATATAACTCCAGACAAACACGATTTTCGGGAATATATCAAAAACGCTTAAGAGAGTAATAAATGAGTGACATATTAGTGTTTAGCCCCCCCCCCCAATTAAGCTTAAGCAAAATCTTATTTTTAAGCCTAATTTTTTGTGGCGTATTGTAATCAATAAAAGGTTTTTATTTAATATAATTAACATTTGTTCTTAATTTAAATTTATAATTTATTTAAATTACTCTTAAATATTTCTTGTTTTTTTGTAAATTCCATGATTCGACAACAAAACAACAAGTGAGTGGCTTTGACATTTGTTTTCGTAATGTCGACAATACCTTCGATATTAATAAACCGCTTTTTGTATGAAAGTACTTACGTTTTCTTTCGAGTTGTCGTCTAAACGAATGTTCGTATAGAATAAAGTTAGTTGAACCCAAAACAGTTTTCGATCGCTTAGAATGCGATCGAAGTCGTTCTTTCGAAATCGTTGAACAGGCCATTAGTCTCGACTGCAAACTCCTACTTTACAACTCTATTTTAAAACCAATCTGGTGCTATGGTATTTAGTTATGGGGCACTGCCTCGGCTTCTAATATCGAAAAAATTCAAAGGCGCCAAAATAAACTTTTTCGAACAATCACAGCTGCCCCTTGGTATGTTAAAAATTCAAACATTCACCAGGATCTTAATGTTCCTTTAGTAAAAACTATGATTTTGAAATATGCAGTAAAATACTTAAAAAGGCTCGAACTGCATCCTAACCCACTAGCTCGAAATATTTTATATGATAGCATCCACACTCGCTTAAGAAGAATAGACAATGCAGCACTTGCCCAATTAGATGAGCGATAAACACCTAGATAAGTGAACAGAACCCGTGATAAAGAAAATTTTTGTCTGGCACTGGCAGGACATAAAATAAAGTATTAGGTTAAGATTTGATTAATTATTGTTAGTTCATATTAAATGAAGATTCAATAAATAATATTGAAAAAAAAAAAAAAAAATCGAAAAAAAATCGTCCAAATCGGTCAAGCCGTTCTCCAGTTATGCGCTTAATAGGAAAAGTGGGCGTAATAGTAGGCGTGGTAAATTTTTCTTTCGGTGAAAACTTAAAGTTGATTAATACGAACATTTGAAAGAAAAATTAGTCAACTCGATGGAGCCGTTTTCTAATTTTAGGTTAATCGAAAAAAAAGGGCGGGGCAAAATGTTCTTTCCGTAAAAACCCAAGTTAGACCATAGCGATCATTTTAAAGAAAAAATCGTCCAAATCGGTCAAGCCGTTCTCCAGTTATGCGCTTAATAGGAAAAGTGGGCGTAATAGTAGGCGTGGTAAATTTTTCTTTCGGTGAAAACTTAAAGTTGATTAATACGAACATTTGAAAGAAAAATTAGTCAACTCGATGGAGCCGTTTTCTAATTTTAGGTTAATCGAAAAAAAAGGGCGGGGCAAAATGTTCTTTCCGTAAAAACCCAAGTTAGACCATAGCGATCATTCTAAAGAAAAAATCGTCCAAATCGGTCAAGCCGTTCTCCAGTTATGCGCTTAATAGGAAAAGTGGGCGTAATAGTAGGCGTGGTAAATTTTTCTTTCGGTGAAAACTTAAAGTTGATTAATACGAACATTTGAAAAAAAAATTAGTCAACTCGATGGAGCCGTTTTCTAATTTTAGGTTAATCGAAAAAAAAGGGCGGGGCAAAATGTTCTTTCCGTAAAAACCTAAGTTGGACCATGGCGATCATTTTTAAGAAAAAATCGTTCAAATCAGTTAAGCCGTTCTCAAGTTATGGATTCAAAATCAAAAATCAGACTTCACAGTGTCACCCGCCTGAATATTCTGAAGATTCTCTGAAAATTTCATCAAAATCGGCCCAGCCGTTTTGGAGTCCACTCGTTACACACATACATACATACTTCCTATTTTATATATATATATATATAACGTATAGCAAATTTGAATTCTGAATTTTCTTAAATTTTTTTGGGATTTTTTTTTGCAGATTATAAAAGTTCAGATAATTTTAATATATTATATACATTTGTTTTGTCCAATGCTTCATATAAATAACGAAATGGCAGTTCATTGAAATGAAGCAGGTATATATATATATCAACCAGTGAATCGGTCTATTTAACTGTTTTTCAAATAATCGTAAAACACCATTTTCTGTTCCAGTATTTGCTGCATATGCGAATTAATTGATCAACTGTTAATGTTTTATTGTTGAAAAATTCTTACAGTTTTCTGTGTTTGGTTTTTGCATCTTCTTGACTACCCAAATTTTCATATTCATTATAGGGCTCTTTCAGAACAACTAAATGCGGGTTTTTCCCTTGTGGTATGAAATTTGTCATTAATTTTTTCTGTAGTTAATGAGTCATCTTTTCTACCATCGAAAGAGAATGCAGTTATGGAAGAATTTGTATGTCGTGTACGAAGCACTGCATCTCTAGATTTAACTTTTTCTTTGTACTTTTGCATGTACTATCACACAATTCGGTTACAATTACTGAAAATTTCGTTGCTTGGCATAATATTTTTGATAGCAACATTTGAATTTTAGTACACTATCAGTTATAACAACGGATATTGTTAGTTGTACACAGAAAAAAATTACGACAAATGAATTGTCATATTGAATACCAAATTCGTCAATACAATTAATTTTTTAATTGAAAAGGCACCAACAACTAAATTTGTAAATATAAAAAATACTTTTGTTAATTCAAATTGTTGATATTCAACAAATATTTTTAACAACCAAGTTGTAATATTGAATAAAGTTTTTGTTAACAATTATATTACATTTTTAATTACGAATTTGTCTTATTAATAAAATATTTTGTTGAGAACTAGCTTTTTGCCTTTTGAAAGAATGAAATGCATCTAAATTATTTCTTTAATCATTTTTATTGAAATATAAATTAAAAACTACATCACAAACACCATTAACATTTATTTGCGCAATAAGGTTCATCTTCATAAAAGGGAATCTTGCCACAATTATAGACTTGTATTTGAAAACTGAAATTAACAAAAGACCGATAAAAATATCTTAATTTGTCAAACCACAACTTTACTTACCCCTAATATTGATTCAGTTTTTCAATAATCTGCCTATCTTTTAGCGTTTTAGTGATTAAAACCAAAAATATTAAAAAAAAATTTTTTTTGACACAAAATTAATTTTATTATATGTATTTATTTTTTAACTGAAACAAATTGTTAATATGACAATTTACAAACATGTTAATAAAAAAAATTGTTAAATATATTTGGAAAACTTTAACAATTTTTATTAATTACTTAATAACTCTTGTTATTTTTTTCTGTGTAAGTATGATTCCAATAAACTCCATTTTTGTTAGTATATTTATTTATTAATATTTTTATGTATAGTTTACAACTTATTTAATTTTATACAAACACATACATGCACACAGAGAAAACAGATTCGTGATCACAACCGAATTTGGCGCCAATCGAATTTCGTCGGTTGCATGTACTATCACACAATTCGGTTACAATTACTGAAAATTGCTTTGCTTAGCATAATATTTTTAATAGCAACATTTGAATTTTAGTACACTTTCAGTCATTACAACAGAAATTGTTAGTTGCTAGTATGATTATAAGAAACAAAATTGTGCTTATACCCGAATATATGATAGTTGCAACTGAATTAACATATAATTGGTGTTCATAACAAGAGATTTGATTGTCGTTATCAATATACATATTTTTTTTTTGACCGGCTCATTCAGAATGAAATTCCTCAGGGAACGCGATTATCGGTAGTTTTGTTTATTATAGCCTTTAAGCAATTGGGCAAAGCACTAACCAGCATAAATCATATTTAACAGGCTATTTACGCCGATGGTGCAGTGATTATCACCAAAATTAAAGACAACAATAATGCTAGGGAAATCTTTTCAAACACTCTCCAAAAAATAGAGGATTTGAGTTCAGCTTCGGGCGCAAAACTCTCTTAACCTTAATATCCAACCAATTCAAATAAAACTACCATTGGAACCACAATGGCTCTTAGATAAATAAGTGTTTATATTAACCTTAACTAATCTCCCAAAACACTCTACCACGCCTACAGTGTATCAACATCAGAAATCATTACTTAAACAGGAAATCTTTGTATAACGCACAATTAAAATTATGTGGGTTCCATCCCATGTTGGCATTCTCGAAAATGAATGCGTCGACAGAGCGGCAGAAGAAGCAAAAATACGACCTCTGTTAACATTTCCAACGTGGGAAGTGCACGACATCAACAACGCCATTTCTGTGCATTTCAAACATCAAACTGCCAAACAATGGTCCTTGTATCAACATTCTTACAAAAACGTGAATCCTCTTGGAATTAAACCTCATTACCCAAAAAACATATCCAAAAAGAATCCAACATATGTATGTGCACGTCTTAGAATGGGACACTGTAAATTTTCTCATAAGCACCTGCTTGAAAAATCTCCCCGCCTACACTGTCACACGTGCGACAAGAAACTTACCGTCACCCACATCCTAGACAAATGCATCAGCTATAACTCTGCGCGTTCAAACATATTCGGGTTCGTTAAGACTCCCATCTTCTCCGGAACTTATCCGAAACGAACATTAAACTTATGTATATATAAATATATATTAAATGCTAACATGGTTAATGAAATCTAATTACCTATTTACCTCCGGGCAGAAAACCATAGCTGCTAGTGCCCTTACCTCTTTTAATTAATGATATTAATTGTATTTTTTATTACTAATAAATAAATATAAAATTAAAAATTATTTTAATCTATCAAATGTTTTGACAGAAAATTTAGTAAGCAATTGGGGCTTTTAACTATTTTTTGGTTGTGAATTCCGAATAATTATATTTAGACTTGTTGTACTCGAATTGAAACTATTCCAACAATCAATAATTAGCTGCAAGAAATGAATTAACATTAATATTACAAAACTTATTGACGAAAGCAAATTTTTAATTGCAATGACCAATATTCAGTATTGCCCTGTATTAAATTTGGTTGTGATTCTTACCATTTGTACTAATTTTTAGAACTAAATTAAATTAGTTATCATAACTAATAAAAGAATAGAAGGAATCTTATTTCAGTTGGAATAGCGTTTTAATAATCAAGAGAATAAAAAATCAGTAAGAACTATACATTTTTAATAGTTGAAATAATAAATTATATGTCATGATCAATATTTTATTACTGCAACCGTTTCCCAACCAATTTGTTTTCTGTGTGTAGCTTTCCACATCATCCAATGGATTTCCAAAGGTGTACAGTAGGGTGGGTCACTGATGTATGAGAAAAAATAAAAGTTCTCGAATCATATTCTAATAGCAATATTTTTTTGTATTACGTTAAAACAAATAAATATTGCAAAAAAAAGTTCAAAAAGTGTCATATTGAGCCCGCGCATGAGCTCCTAAGAATTAAGAATATTTGAAAAAAGTCCATTTTTTAAATTTTAATATTTTATTTACTATCAATTATTATTAATTAAAACTAAAAATATTTTGAAATAAACTTAAAAAAAATAAAAATTTGGTTCTTATACAACATAAAACAATAAAATCCTTTTTGGTCACAAAATCTTGTTTACTGTCAAATCAGGGCATCTCTCGTCTTGATTAAAGTTTCGTCTATATTAAACCATCGCTTGACTTTTTTAGCGCAAAGAGTCATGAATGCTTCTGACACTATTTTCACGAACCTAAAAGTCGTTAAAATACAGTAATATGCTTTTCTGCAATGCAATGCTATTGCTGCTATATTAAAAATTTAATAAAATTTAAGGTCAAAGCGCGGGCTCTTACACTAAAAATAAATTAATAATATTTTACAGGGATCTAATTCAGACAAAAATGTAACATATTTACGCTATAAGAAGTCGATTAGAGAAAAAATATTTTTTTGACCCAGCCTAGTGTACAGCTTATCCCTTAATGTACCAAAAAAAAAACAACCCTTGGCTTCAATTCAATGCAATTTCTTTAATCAATGTCGTCTTGTTCTAGTGTCTTAAGTAAAACAGAATAATTAACATGTGGTTTTTTGAAATGTACTTTTTTATTGATTGGGCCAAGGGTGTTAATGTTACATATTATCCAGTTTAATAATATAAGCAATGTTGAGGACGACCAAGGCTCAAGTATTTATACAGCTAAGTCATATGGTTCTACTGTAGTGCAAATGCATCACACTATCATCTATATTACATTTATATGTATGTACAGTACCTTTAAGTTTATACAGTACCTTTCAATAAATAACATCCCTGTATTGTAAGTTAGTCCTATTCTATGCAACCTTATATTTACTGCCCTGCCCGTCTATACCAGAGATAATTATTGCGACATATATTGCAGTAAATGTCAAAATTTTGTTATCTTTCATGTAGACAGCAATTTTTTGTACATATTTCTTGCCGGCAATTTATGCTGCAATAATTGTTAGTCCATTTTCGTTGACAATTATTGCTAACATAAAATGTCAATTTTTTTTGTCAATTGAGAAAAAAGAAACAAAAACGAAAAAAATAGATTCAAATTGTATGAGAAAGAAATTTAATTTGTGGAATGGTAGCAAATTATTATTTACTTTCTGTTCTGTTACGAATCAGCTGATTTGTTCTTGTTTTTAAAAAACCTGTGAAATGGATTAGTTTTTCTGTTCTGTTACGGTCCAATTTGTAATATTAAAAACTTGTTAAGTAATTGTAAGTGACAGCAACAGAAACAGAAAGTAAAGACTAACTGAGCCATACGCCGTTGCATATATATATACTTTATTACGTTCAGAACAGCATATGAAGTAGTAAATCCTCTTCTGAAACCAAACTGAAAATCATACAAAAGATTATTTTCCACCATATACATCAAAAGTTTATCATATAAAAGTTTTTCAAATATTTTGTGTATTGTAGACAGATCAGCAATTGGCCGGTACATTTCAACAGTTGACGCATTCATTTGCTTTGGTATTGGCACTATTTTATGAACCTTGAGAACATCAGGGTACACCGAAGAATTTATCATATTGTTAAATATATGTATTAGACTGGTCGCAATTTTTTTTTTTTTAAATTTAATTGTTTGCGCTACTTATAATATGAGGTTTGGTGTAAGAAATCATGTCCTAATTTTTCAGCTCGATCCGACGGTGCCTAGTCGTGCCAAGTGGGGACCAAAGTTCCCCATATGATGAAAAAAACATCTATTCAATCAGATACTAGTTGAAAAGCCGGTCCCAAAGACAGCAAATCAAAAATCTGGCTTCGTTACGATCTTCCGCAGAGAAAGTACTTTAAGTATGCCAAATTTCAGCTTCATGTGTCATCCGATGGCTTCAGAAAGTTGCGGAAATAATAGGACATACATACAAACATCCGCAAATACTAAGAAATTATATATTGTATAGATAGATTAAAGTATCTGCTAATTAATATTTTCGTATGATACGAACGAACGATTTTTAACCTCATTCAGGTACGCTGAATCCAGTGGTGCTAGCCGTTTTTTTAGGTTAGCTCTGGTTTTCGAGATATACCGTTATTTCGAAAATGAAGGAGGCTGCACAACATATGTTCGGGTTACTCAAAAACGGTTTAGCTTATTGAAAAAAATAAAAAAATCCGAAATTCCGCAATAAAATTTACTTTTAGAAAGGTAAAACTATTTTCTTATATGCGCAGTCATTTTAGAAACATAATTTTTTTTTGAAAAAAAAAATATTTTTTTTATAAAAATTTCGAAATTTTTATTTTTGAAAAATTCATTAAAAATTGGAAAGTGCAGCTAGGCTTCTACAATAATTTAAAAAAAAAATGTATACATTTATTTGAATGTTTTTATTAAGTTGATTATTTTAAAAGAGAAGATTTGTTGTGGGACGGATATAAATGACGATAGTGCTCAACAACTTGGAGTAGGTACTGCTTATCTGTCTCATCGTATGTTAACGATTTATTGTAATCCGTGATGAGTTTAATTGCTCTTTCTGCCGCATCATTTACAACGTTCAAATGTTGACAGACAGCTTTTCCAGCGCAGTAATCATCCCTCTGCTGCTATTGAGAAGGTTCCGATTCTAAAAATTTTGGATCTATGGCTAATCGGGAATAAAATTTCTTTGTCAGTGGAGAAACAAAATCGGATATATCTCTTGACACGTAAGAGAAAATTTCATCCATATTGACAACATTCCTTTTCGAAATTTTTTCATAATTTCCATGTATGTATGTCATTGCCGATGTCGAGTTTTTGGACCATCATCTTTTTTATTTCCAACGGCACGCTTTCATCAAAAAATGCAAGGCCAACTGTTTCTTCTGTCAAATACCACAAATGCTTTCTTATTTTTTGCAACAATGCAGTCGAAACTTCTTTATCAAAATAAGATACAACGTTTTGAATGAAATCAAGATCCAGTTTTGGCGCTTCTACAGTACTTTTCGCTTATAGTCCACTACTATAGTTGCACAGCTTTTGTGGACTAAAAGCGAATTTGGACTATAACCGATTTTTTTTATAAGCCATTTAATGGCTTATAAGTGTATAATCCACATTTTGGACTTTATACAAATTATTTTCTTCAATAAAACTGCTCTTTTTTAAACAAAAGTTTATTTAAAACATAACCAAATTTTGATTTAATTTTCTTCAATAAAATTTTCTTCAATAAAACTGCTCTTTTTTAAACAAAAGTTTATTTAAAACATAACCAAATTTTGATTTAATTTAAATAAATAGTTAAAACAAAAAATAATACAATAAAAACAAAAATGGTCAGATGAAGACACCATGTTATGAAATATAAATTGCGAAATTTGGTATTTATAATAGTTACCAGAAATGTAAATAAAAACATGTTACAAGTTGATTAAAAAAATATTAAAAACAGAGTGGACTATAAGCGATCATTTTTGCATAAAGAATTATATTCGTATGCTAAGAAAATGTGGCTTTTAAACGAAAATGGACTACATGCGAAATGGACCTTAGGACAAATAATTTGTATGAAATTCGAAAAAATCTGCACGTGAGTATATATTAGTTTTGGCTTATATCCGTTTTTGGCCTTTAAGCGGAATGGACTATAAGCGAAAAGTACTATAGCGTTCACACATCGGAACCAATAAGGTACATATATGATAGTCAAAAACAAGCAAATGCTCCGAAGACTTTTCAATTCTGCTGCTGTCAATTTGAACTGTTCGCGAAATAGAAATATTTTGTAACAATAAATGCACTTTGACATGAATCGTGCATGCGATGTTGCACCAGGCAAACGAAATTGTGAAAAATCTGGTACCCGCTCTTTCTAATCTGCACGCACGTAATGGAATTTTAACGCATTTATACAAAAATTTTTCAAAAAATCTAAGTGCGATGTTGTTAAAATTCGTACCACTTCTTCGTCCAAAATTCCACTTTTGAAGGTGCTAGCTTCAATGTGTTTCCAATTTTTTGGCAAATCTGTTGAAGCGCTTATTTTATTAAATGTACCTTTAGTGCTTCGCAAAATGATAAAATTTTTTATTGGGTAAAGTAAATTTTATTGCGGAATTTCGGATTTTTTTAGTTTTTTCAATAAGCTAAAGCGTTTTTGAGTAACCCGAACATATGTTGTGCAGCCTCCTTCATTTTCGAAATAACGGTATATCTCGAAAACCAGAGCTAACCTAAAAAAACGGCTAGCACCACTGGATTCAGCGTACCTGAATTAGGTTAAAAATCGTTCGTTCGTATCATACTAAAATATTAATTAGCAGATACTTTAATCTATCTATACAATATATAATTTCTTAGTATTTGCGGATGTTTGTATGTATGTCCTATTATTTCCGCAACTTTCTGAAGCCACCGGATGACATATGAAGCTGAAATTTGGCATACTTAAAGTACTTTCTCTGCGGAAGATCGAAACGAAGCCAGATTTTTGATTTTCTGTCTTTGGGACCGGCTTTTCAACTAGTATCTGATTGAATAGATGTTTTTTTCATCATATGGGGAACTTTGGTCCCCACTTGGCACGACTAGGCACCGTCGGATTGAGCTGAAAAATTAGGACTTGATTTCTTACACCAAACCTCATATTTAAAGCAGCGCAAACATTTAAATTAAAAAAAAAAAAAATCCCATACAAGATGCGACCAGTCTAATATGTATATTCAATATTTTTTTTTTTCGAATTTATTCTATGAGCTAAATTTCAGTTATGTATTTTATAAAGCTTTTTTGTAAAAGTCCTATTCCTTCAATTTTTCAGAAATGACTTTATTCACTACCAGACTATTATATTGTATTTTCTTGTTACATTTTGCCTTAGCTTCCCTTTGGAAAGCAATGCGGTATATTGTATGTACAGAAAAATTTACAATTATTAGACACCAGCAGAATGTAATGCATTTTCTGGCCCGCTACGGCCTTCGTCAGCATTCTTTGTGTCACACTGGATAGTGATACTTTATAAATTGAATGTATTTAACTCAACAATTTTAACAAATAGAAACTGGGAATTATTTCCTTCCGAAGGTTACTTTATTTAACATTTTTTATTTTTTTTTTTCGAATTTATTCTATGAGCTAAATTTCAGTTATGTATTTTATAAAGCTTTTTTGTAATGTCCTATTCCTTCAATTTTTAGAAATGAAAAAAAAAATTTGTAAAATTAACGGTTATAAGTTCCACAAAATTTTGTCTTACAAATTTCCACTGAGTAATGCAAATTTTTATTAATATATAAAGACGTTTCACCATACCCATCTGCTTTACAACAGTGAACACTATTAAAACCTGGTGTTGTATCAGTGTTATCACCAGCCACAAACTCATTGAAAAAAGATCAATATTAGTCAAACTGTTAAGATTCTTATTGTAATTTTAAATAAATTAACAAAAAAGACTTAAAAACAATTAATAATACATAAAATAAAACTCCTCAAATAATGAGTTTAGTTTTCACAGTTGGTTGCGTATAGCTAGGGTAGGTTTAAAATTCTCATTGCAATTCCTTTATAATGGGTGCTTTTTAGCCCCACAGACTGCTTTAAATTTTTTTCTCAGGCACATCATCATGAATAGATTCATGCTTGAACAACGCCACCAAATTATCCAAATTTACTTTGAAAATCAGCCATCGATTTTCGTAACATATAGGCAACTTCATGATTAAACTGACGCAACTTATTTTTTCACAAATGAAGGCGATGTGTTGATTTAGAGAAAATAAACTGTCAATTTGACTTCAAGGCTGTGCGATGTGACATCCTTGATTATGACATCTCCTGATTGAAGTCACTTGTTTATGCTGATTTGAAATCAGCTTCAATTAGTAATGCCGTGTATTAATCTGCGATCAAAATAATATTTTTTTGTTGTCTTAAATTTAAAGTTTCATGGTCTTAAAAAATACCTTTATTTTATTTAGTAAACAAAATGCCTGCTGGGTTTTATACAACTGTCCCTTTCGTAATTCAGTTTTACAACTGATAAGGGCTTTAAATATTTTTCAAACTAAAGCATTTGGAAGTTGCCAGATAAAAATACATTAATACATGTTGAAATATTGGAAATATTTCATCCCACAGGCTAGTTTTAGTTTGAACAACTTTTTCTAAAGCACTATAAGAGGCATATTTAAAGAAATAAAAACTTTAGTGATGAAAAATAAAAAATCTGTGATAAAAACTGTGATATTTAACCTAATAGAATATAAAGAAAACAATCATGTAGCTAGTAAATTTAATATCTATTTTGTAAGTAGTATAATGGCAATAAGAGACTCGATTGAAGAAGTGCAATACGTAAACAATATTAATAACACTAGTCATAATTTCAAATTTCGTGCAATAACAATAGTAGAACTAAAGAACACAAAAAAGCGACTTAACAATAAGCTAGACTATACAAAAATATCAAATAAAATTATTATTGACAATTGGAACATAACGGGAGATATCTTGTTAAATATAATTAATAAATCATTAACTAATGGAGAATTCCCAAAATACTAGTGAGTAAGAAATATTAGTTTCATTGGAGAATAAAAAAATTGCCGTTTTCAGTGGATATTTTTAAATAAAATTAAATTATTTGAACAAGAAAAAACAATATATATTCGGCAATGCCGAATCTTTTTTACTTACACCGATCAGTTTCACCTTCAACTCGTCATATTTCCTGTAAGAAATTTATTAAAAATCTAATTCGATTTAGCCAAGTGTTTAAAACAATTCTTTTTAACAAAATAAAAAACTCAAAAAGTAATTTCAATTTTTGGGAATACAAAATTTAAATTTCAAAAGATTTTGTTATTCGTGCTAAATGCCCAGTTTTTATTATTGATAAAAACACTTGAAATTTATTGTTGATGGGATAAGCTATTCCTATGCGCATTTCACTGGTTGCTTAGGCCAGATCATCAGGAAACTTCATCCATAAAGATTTTAGATAAACTAAAGATATTAAACCAAATAAAAATGTTAAACGTATAAGACTTATAGCAACAGTTCTACTTGTAATAATATCAAAGTTTAAACAAAACAACATCAACAATAAACAGTGCGTTCATCTCGTCTTACATTCCCCGCTACAATTAGTTGAAATTCTCTCAACATTAATTGTAGTTGTAAGTAGGTTAAGAAAAACAAAATAAAAAACAACAACAACTTACAAAAGATGTTGTCAATTAAGCGTTTTTAGGCCGTGCACCTGCCTGTTTATTATCAAAAAGTAATTTCAATTTTTGGGAATACAAAATTTAAATTTCAAAAGATTTTGTTATTCGTGCTAAATTCCCAGTTTTTATTATTGATAAAAACACTTCAAATTTATTGTTGATGGGATAAGCTATTCCTATGCGCATTTCACTGGTTGCTTAGGCCAGATCATCAGGAAACTTCATCCATAAAGATTTTAGAAAAACTAAAGATATTAAACCAAATAAAAATGTTAAACGTATAAGACTTATAGCAACAGTTCTACTTGTAATAATATCAAAGTTTAAACAAAACAACATCAACAATAAACAGTGCGCGTTCATCTCGTCTTACATTCCCCGCTACAATTAGTTGAAATTCTCTTAACATTAATTGTAGTTGTAAGTAGGTTAAGAAAAACAAAATAAAAAACAACAACAACTTACAAAAGATGTTGTCAATTAAGCGTTTTTTAGGCCGTGCACCTGCCTGTTTATTATCAAAAAGTAATTTCAATTTTTGGGAATACAAAATTTAAATTTCAAAAGATTTTGTTATTCGTACTAAATTCCCAGTTTTTATTATTGATAAAAACACTTGAAATTTATTGTTGATGGGATAAGCTATTCCTATGCGCATTTCACTGGTTGCTTAGGCCAGATCATCAGGAAACTTCATCCATAAAGATTTTAGAAAAACTAAAGATATTAAACCAAATAAAAATGTTAAACGTATAAGACTTATAGCAACAGTTCTACTTGTAATAATATCAAAGTTTAAACAAAACAACATCAACAATAAACAGTGCGCGTTCATCTCGTCTTACATTCCCCGCTACAATTAGTTGAAATTCTCTTAACATTAATTGTAGTTGTAAGTAGGTTAAGAAAAACAAAATAAAAAACAACAACAACTTACAAAAGATGTTGTCAATTAAGCGTTTTTTAGGCCGTGCACCTGCCTGTTTATTATCAAAAAGTAATTTCAATTTTTGTGAATACAAAATTTAAATTTCAAAAGATTTTGTTATTCGTACTAAATTCCCAGTTTTTATTATTGATAAAAACACTTGAAATTTATTGTTGATGGGATAAGCTATTCCTATGCGCATTTCACTGGTTGCTTAGGCCAGATCATCAGGAAACTTCATCCATAAAGATTTTAGAAAAACTAAAGATATTTAACCAAATAAAAATGTTAAACGTATAAGACTTATAGCAACAGTTCTACTTGTAATAATATCAAAGTTTAAACAAAACAACATCAACAATAAACAGTGCGCGTTCATCTCGTCTTACATTCCCCGCTACAATTAGTTGAAATTCTCTTAACATTAATTGTAGTTGTAAGTAGGTTAAGAAAAACAAAATAAAAAACAACAACAACTTACAAAAGATGTTGTCAATTAAGCGTTTTTTAGGCCGTGCACCTGCCTGTTTATTATCAAAAAGTAATTTCAATTTTTGTGAATACAAAATTTAAATTTCAAAAGATTTTGTTATTCGTGCTAAATTCCCAGTTTTTATTATTGATAAAAACACTTGAAATTTATTGACAACGTCTTTTGTAAGTTGTTTTTCTTAACCTTCTTACAACTACAATTAATGTTGAGAGAATTTCAACTAATTGTAGCGGGGAATGTAAGACGACATGAACGCACTGTTTATTGTTGATGTTGTTTTGTTTAAACTTTGATATTATTACAAGTAGAACTGTTGCTATAAGTCTTATACGTTTAACATTTTTATTTGGTTTAATATCTTTAGTTTTTCTAAAATCTTTATGGATGAAGTTTCCTGATGATCTGGCCTAAGCAACCAGTGAAATGCGCATAGGAATAGCTTATCCCATCAACAATAAATTTCAAGTGTTTTTATCAATAACTAGCTTAACCCGGTGCGCTTCGCTACACTGCTTTAACCACTTTATCGGTTGAGAGATATTTAATATATGCATCCTATGGAAGGTAGTTCCCCCCTGCGCCTACCCGCTTTATTTTTATTTTCAAAGTGAAGTATACCATAAGAGTGACTTCTACAAAGTTTGAACTTTCTCACTATAACAGTTTTTAAGATATCCGATATTAAACATTGGCGTCCTATGGTGGGTAACACTTCCCCCGCTGCTATTTTATTTCAATTTTGGGGCTCAGATAATCCTTCTACCAAAAGTTCAACAAATTGCTTGCAGCGGCTATTATTAATATTTCTATCTATGAGGGGTACTGCTCCTCCTCTGGCTACCCCGCCCATTTCTATATTGAAATTTATAGTTTACCATAATAGTAGCTTTAACTACGTTTGAAGACTCTCCCTTTAATAGTTCTTCAGTTGAGCGATATTTAATGTATGCATCCTATGGGAGGTATTTCCCCCCCCTGCGCCTATCCGCTTTATTTTTATTTTCAAAAGTGTAGTATACCATAAGAGTGACTTCTAGAAAGTTTGAACATTCTCACTATTACAGTTCTTAAGATATGCGATATTAAACATTGGCGTCCTATGATGGGCATCACTTCCTCCGCTGCTATTTTATTCCAATTTTGGGGCTCAGAAGATCCTACTACCAAAAGTTCAACAAAATGCGTGCAGTTGCTCTTATTTATATGTCTTCTATGAGGGGTACTGCTGCTCCCCTGTCTACCGCGCACATTTTTATATTGAAATTTATAGTTTACTATAATAGTGACTTTAACCACGTTTGAAGTCTCTCCCTTTAATAGTTCTTCAGTTGAGCGATATTTAATGTATGCATCCTATGGGAGGTATTTCCCCCCCTGCGCCTACCCGCTTTATTTTTATATTCAAAAGTGAAGTATACCATAAGAGTGACTTCTAGAAAGTTTGAACATTCTCACTATTACAGTTCTTAAGATATGCGATTGTAAACATTGGCGTCCTATGGGGAAAACCACTTCTCCCGCTGCTACTTTATTTCAATTTCGGGGCTCAGAAGATCCTACTACCAAAAGTTCAACAAAATGCGTGCAGTGGCTCTTAAGATATGCGATAATTAATATTGGCATCCTATGGGGGTACAAATTCCCCTGCCCCTATCGAAAAAATAAGTAGCCTATTTTATTTTTAGGGCTCACGTGATGTTACTGTAAAAATTTCAGGAAAACCGGTTCAGTAGTTTCGGAGTCTAACAACAAACAAACACACAAACAAACAAACAAACAAACATACAAACATTTTTCATTTTTATATATATAGAATAAAAACTGGGAATTTAGCACGAATAACAAAATCTTTTGAAATTTAAATTTTGTATTCCCAAAAATTGAAATTACTTTTTGATAATAAACAGGCAGGTGCACGGCCTAAAAAACGCTTAATTGACAACATCTTTTGTAAGTTGTTGTTGTTTTTTATTTTGTTTTTCTTAGCCTACTTACAACTACAATTAATGTTGAGAGAATTTCAACTAATTGTAGCGGGGAATGTAAGACGAGATGAACGCACTGTTTATTGTTGATGTTGTTTTGTTCAAACTTTGATATTATTACAAGTAGAATTTAGCACGAATAACAAAATCTTTTCAAATTTAAAATAAAAAACTTTTTAAAAAGAGTACCAATTCGAATTAAAGGTAACACTGTTTGAAGTTTTTTAGGGGTCGGTCAACGTTGTGCTGTACATAGGGTAGCCAGATTTTAAAATCGGAAAAACAGTACATTGAACACAAAAAAACAGTACAATCAAGAAAAAAACAGTACATTTTTTTTTGGCGAAAACACAACTATTTATTTAAATTATTATATATTTAAAACTTTTGATTGAATATGCAACAATTATGTAACGAAAAACACTTAAAATGTGTAACGTCAAAGGAATGATTTCGGTTATATGGCATTTTATACGTATACGAAATTACTCCATTTACGTTTAAAAAAAAACTCTAAAACGAAGCATTTTTTTTTTAATTTGAAGACAGGAAAATCATAACGTTCCTGTAAGCCATATAAGAAAGGAGAAAAGCCTAACTTAGCTTAAAAAAATTAACTCGTTGATTGTGTAAGTAGGACTTTCTTTAAGCATATTGGTATTTAAAGCAATTTTCACCACACACATAGTTGCACAAATCATATAGAATTTAAGAAAATTGTACGTTTTCAATTTCACGTAATTTCGATTTCCAGAACTTGCCCGAATATTAAAAAAAATTCTAGGAATTAAAAATAATTATGTTGGAATAAGTATTTATTTAGTATTTAAAAAATATAATATTTTTAACAAAATTTCGATTTTGTTTTTGTCTTTCTCAGGTGTTTAAAGGAAAATACTATTGGAAGAGGTAGCCATAAAATCATATCGCACTTGTTCAACAATAGTGTATTAACTCAAAATTTTTATCTTTTCTTTTTTTAGAAAAAAAAAACGAAACGTTTTATATGTATTCATATCTAACCGCTGTAAAAATATCATGCTATTTGGTTTACTTTTTGGTAATGAAACGGTTGGTTTAAGAATTCTTTCGCACATATGCGTTTTATGTAAAATTAAAAATTGGTTTGCTTCTACTGAATTTTTTAATTTTAAGTTAATACACTATTGTTGAACAAGTGCGATATGTCTTAAAAATAATAAGTCGCCCATTATAATTAAGATTTCTACTGCGTATTTATGAGAAAACAATGACCACAGCGTAAAAAAGTCTTATTATTTTAGAAATTTTTTGTTTGGAACACAACATTTTTTTAAGCAATGTACTGTTAAATATTAGTATATTTTTAAAATATGACTTTAACAGGGGTTTTCTTTATATCTTGGTTTTTTGTGGACTGAACAAAAAAAACAGTACAAAGTGTAAAAAACAGTACATTTGCGTACTGTTTCGGACATTATGCATAAAACAGTACAATTGCAAAAAATCAGTACATGTACTGTTAAAAACAGTACGCATGGCAACCCTAGCTGTACAGGTCCATGGTAACCAATTAATTGGATTCCCTTTTATATGGAACTTTTACTGGAAACTTTTGCCTTATGATATCTTAGCAAAATGGCGTTACAAGCCATAAAACGTTCTAAATAATCGTTTAAATTACTATTTCGAATATGATGTATTTTGAGATCAAAAGTAATTTTTAAACGAGATGTACCTTATTTGAATATAAAAAACCTTTTCCATAAAAAAGACCTTTTTGAAAATTAGCGTCTCTGTTTCAATATAAAAATATGTTCTTCCGCATATAAAAGAGCATTTTTATAGGAAAAAATAAAAAATAATAATTAAAAATTATTTTTCAACTATTTGCATTTAAATGACACATAATTATAATTTCTACTTTTTATTTCTGTATCACACTTTAGTTGTTTATCTACTAAGAATTACAAATACATTATTAAATTATATTCTAAAACATAATTAACCGAGCAATGTAACTAGAACCCGTTCTTGATAGCCCCCCGCGCTGATATACCAGCTCACTTCCACTGGGTAACTCTCTTAATTTTTAAATTATTGCCGAAATGATAAGATAATATGACAAACTATTATAAATTTTAAACCATACAAACATTTAAAAAAGTATAAATACGATAATTTCTTAGACATCTACAAATTTAACTTTTAAACGTTGAGTCTTGAAGAACCCGTTCAACTCGCTGAAGAAAGTCTTTAAAAGGATAGACACAATAATGAACTTAAACTTAATTGCAAAAGTCCTTATAATTTGCCTCGGACTACTAGAGGCAGTATCAAGTACCCTTCAGCCATACACGGCATCAGATGACCAGGAATATCAAATTGAATTGGACCGGAAGGTAATTTCCCATAAAGATTTTTAGAAAAAATTTAATATGTAAATGAAATTTTTAGTTCAACTGGATTCAGGCCTGGCATGAGTGCGCCCGCAACGGTTATCAACTTGTTGAAATTGATTCAGATGGAAAAAATACTGCTATTATTAATATTTTGAAAACGTTACCGACACCCGAAGGCGACTTATGGCTCGGCGGTAATGATGAATTCAGTTCTAGACAAGACCGTAATCGAAACTTTGTGTGGTCAGCCACGGGTAAACAATTAACATTCTCCGCTTGGTCGGACAAAACACCATACCATTCTGCACGTTTGCAGCACTGTGTATATTTAATGTCCAAAAGCTGTGCCTACAAATGGAACGATGGTGTTTGCACTTATAAAAAGGGTTTTATTTGTGAAATTAATCAATTTAAAAAACCCCACGATGAAGATCTTAAACATAAATGTGATGAGTTTAGAAAGATAATTTCACCGATTACCAGTGAATTCGAAGAGGCCCAGCAACAAATGATTTCCGAAATCAATAAAGCTACCCCAAGTATAAATGTTCAGAGTGAAAAAATAGAGGAGCTGCAAACTAATGCAGCTACGGAAATACAAAACATCCTGGATGATGATCAGCTAACGGTTAGTAGTTTAATCGACAACATGTGGAGTCAGGTCTTGGAATCGTATAATGGACTGAAAACATCTATAGACTCCGACTTTTCTCAACTTATCGGCACACTATCTCAAAAACAAAATGAAAAACAACAAATTTGTTAAAGCATACTTAAATTTTTAATAAATATATATTTTCCAAATGGTTTCTTATCTCTTCCCATAAATAAAACAATTTTTATTTTATTTTTCTCAAAGTTTTAATTTTGATTATTAACTTCTCTGCAGGAAATGTCACTAGAGAATCTGCACTCATTCACTACTGACACAGTCAGCAGGGCTAGCGACTTATTATACCCCAGACAATGTTATTTACTATAGGGGTAATTCCATGTCAAAACGACCAAGAGTGGGACACCACCTCTTCCGATTGTAATGAAATTTGGTGAGAAGGTTCCTTTTATCTTATAAGGAACATATATGAACGAAAAAAAATTTTTAAATTTTTTTTTCAAAAGTTATGTCATATTCAAAATGTCATAATTTCGCAGATTTTGCCGAATGTGTTGAGCTTATTTCTTCAATATCTCGAAAACTACTTGACATACGAAGATGATTTAAATGTCATTTTAAAGAGAATACTTGGGACTTCAAACCATATACTGAAAAGAAATAATTTTTTTGAAAAATGTAATATCTGCAAAATATTAAATTTTAAAAACGGACTAAGTCAAAAACCTATTTTTTTATTTGGCTGATTTTTTTTATATAATACCCCAAACTGTTCTTAAACAATTTTGAAACTTTGAAGGAGGTGTTTTTTTTCTTTTTTAAGATATGATTTTTTTTCTTTCGCAACCTTTGAAAAAATAACCTTAAAATAGAATTTTAATATTGTAATTTTGAGCAATAAGTACACTGTGCTAGTTGCAAAAAACAGACCAGCCGCGCACCTTGCATTTTGCCCTAATTGGGGCACGCTGAATCCAGTGGGACTTACCGTTTTTTTAGATTGGCTCTTGTTTTCAAGAAGTACCGTTATTTCGAAAATGTAAGAGGTTGCACAGCATATATTTGCGTAAATCAAAAACGGTTTAGTTTATTGAAATAACTGAAAAAACCGAAATTCGGCAATAAATAATAAAGTGGGGTTGGACATACATTTGACTCATCTAGAAGCATACTACGCGCGCGCTGCAGGGGCCAAATTAAAGAATTTTATTAAACCGCAATTTTTGCATGGTGGCGCGTAGGATGCTTCTAGATGGGTCAAATGTATGACCAACCCCACTTTATTATTTATTGCCGAATTTCGGTTTTTTCAGTTATTTCAATAAACTAAACCGTTTTTGATTTACAACGGTAAGTCCCACTGCGTGCCCCAATTAGGGCAAAATGCAAGGTGCGCGGCTGGTCTGTTTTTTGCAACTAGCACAGTGTACTTATTGCTCAAAATTACAATATTAAAATTCTATTTTAAGATTATTTTTTCAAAGGTTGCGAAAGAAAAAAATCATATTTTAAAAAAAGAAAAAAAACACCTCCTTCAAAGTTTCAAAATTGTGTAAGAACAGTTTGGGGTATTATATAAAAAAAAAACAGCCAAATAAAAAAATAGATTTTTGACTTAGTCCGTTTTTAAAATTTAATATTTTGCAGATATTACATTTTTCAAAAAAATTATTTCTTTTCAGTATATGGTTTGTAGTCCCAAGTATTCTCTTTAAAATGACATTTAAATCATCTTCGTATGTCAAGTAGTTTTCGAGATATTGAAGAAATAAGCTCAACACATTCGGCAAAATCTGCGAAATTATTACATTTTGAATATGACATAACTTTTGAAAAAAAAATTTTAAAATTTTTTTTCGTTCATATATGTTCCTTATAAGATAAAAGGAACCTTCTCACCAAATTTCATTACAATCGGAAGAGGTCGTGTCCCACTCTTGGTCGTTTTGACATGGAATTACCCATAGACATTTAACATGTTCGTGTCATTGAAAATCTACTACTGACGTTGGTACAATGGACTAGGTAGTTCTTTTGGGAACATAGACATTGGAACCAGAGAATCAGGGATGCCAGGTACTTGGCCCCAAAACATTAAAAAAAAATCCACATAAATCGCCAAATTAAAAAAAAAAAATTAAAAATTAAATTTTTTTGTTTTGTTTTTTTTCTGACCAAATTTAAAATTTTTTTTTATAAATACTAAGAAAAATTTTAATGAGAAATCCCCAAATAACAATTTTTAGAAAAAAAATTATTTTATTGTGCTTGCAGCGACTGTTTTCGGCATGTTTTTTTAAATTCTTTTCATGCGATTTCAGTGAGGAATCACAAGCAGAACAATAGGCTGTTTTTGAAGACGAATGAGGCAATTTATAATAATTTGAGGCTTGTTCAATCGGTTTTGGCCATCCTTAAAATTAACAATTAAAATACATATATCGGTCATTTATTTAATACTTTGAAGAAGTGCTGTATGTTTTTTCTGATTACTAAACACATTATTATGTAGGCGAAGTTTTAACTGGGGTACCGAATTTTAAATAGTTACCCAGTAAAAACTTCACCTACAAAATAATGTGTTGAGTAATCAGAAAAAAGTAAAAGCACTACTTACAATTCTACTGAGGTTAGGTTAGATTGCATGGTGAGCCATCGAGAGACAGCTCACTTGGGTCCTTTACTGGTCCCTTTGTGATACCCAGCGCCAATGCCCATCCTATAGAGCAGTTACTCAGATGGCGGCACTGCAAAGTCCAACCACTTCCTCTTCCTACTGAAGAGAAGGAGCGATTTAAGTTCTATCCTGGATAGCTCCCGCAAGCAGGCAAACACCGGTTCCCCCAGGTATTTTCCCCTGATGCCCCGCAGCCCGGGGCATTGACAGAGAAAGTGCAGTTCTGATAACTTCTGCAGTAGTCGTTAAATCCCAGACCCATTCTTCCAGCATGAGTCCCCACCGGCCAGTGCCCAGTCATAACCGATACCACTGTCCTAATCTGGTCCATGTTAAACCTAAGTAGAGACCTAGTTCTCCGTTCATCATATCCAGGCCATAATATCCTGGATATCGTCGAGCTGGTCTCACCGATCCACCGCGTCTGCGCAACTCTATATGACTCGCGCCCGATAAGTAACTTACAGTGAGCCATTGGAAGGCCAACTAATTGATTAATGAATGCGTCATACATACGACCACCCTGTTTGGCCAGCCCATCTGTTACCTGATTGCCCGGGCACTCTGAGTGCCCCGGTATCCATATAAGCGTTACCCTTGAATATTTCGCAATCTCATTCAAAGATATCCAACATTCTACAATTAACCTAGATGTCGTGTAGACACCGGCTAGAGAAGCAAGCGCAGCCTTGCTGTCAGTAAATATAGGTATATCTCCCGATATGCGATGATACCTCAGCCAGTTTGCCGCCCGCATTATAGCCGAGATCTCCGCCTACTACACTACACTACATTCATCCTGTAGGCGAAAGGAAACTCTCACATCCAGTTCCCCTATGAAGAAACCTCCGCCAATCCTGTCACCTTTCCTCGAACCATCAGTATAGACCCCTCGGGTTGGGTCATGGAAAGTATCCGTCGGCACATTGCCTTGCCGCATCTGTATCACGAATACCGCGCCGAAGAAAGGCCCCGGGTTGCAATAGTCCACTCCATCAGGGACAGATTTGTCCCGTTTAACGTGATCATCATCCTAAGACCCTTCCTCACGGTGCTCTTAACACTGAGTCAAAATAATGCGTTCACCAGCGCCCCCTTCCTCCTTCGCTGCAAAGCCGTGGCGCCAGAGCAAGGGTTCCGACTTCGAATCCATGCATTTGGGCGCTTCACCCCCCTCGGTAAAGGGAGGAGCCTATCTAACACTCCTACCATTTTCTGGTCAAATGGCAACCGGTTGCAATGCAACTCCACACCGAGCAATAACTTGCTCTACCCGCGATTTGGGTATTAAACCACAACCACCACGTTACTCCCCCGAAGGGTCCTCACCATAGGTTAGGTTAGGTTAGGTTGAGAAGGGTTATGTGCCCAAGGGCACACTTCCACTCGGAGACCAGTACGGTCCATTGTGAATCCCTTCAACATATAGGAAAATAAATAAAGAAGATAGAAAAAGAGAAAGGTTAAGAAAAGAAGTATGAGGTGGATAGAGTCTAGAAAATAAGAAAGTTAGTAAGTACTATGAAGAACAAATTCGCTCTCTACTGTCCCCCCTATAGAAACTACCGCACTATTTCCCTGACAAGCCCCAGTAGATCAGCTGGACTACATCCAGCGATGCACCCCAGTTCGTCGTAAAACCTATTTCCTAGACAATTCTGCCTGAGACCCTGCATCCTGGGACAATGGCACAGTACATGCTCGATCGTCTCCAGCTCCTCCGAATCATCGCACAATCTGCAGAAGTCCGGTATGGCGTTGTCCCATCTGCCCGCAGAAGCCCTGACAGGACAATGACCCGTCAAAAACCCTTTAAGCGTTCTAAGACTACACCTATCCAATCCCAGTAGAACCCTGGTTGCCCCTGCGTACAATCTGGGCCATAGTGCCCTAGACACCCTACAATCCACTCTGTCCCTCCAGGACCGCTTAACGTCATCACGGGATTTCTCCCATATTACACCATAGTAGTAACATAGGGGAGGCTTTACCCCCTGTCCCTTACCACTAAGTCCAGATTCGAACCCCTCCGACGAGTTCGTCCGCCACCTCATTTCCCTCAACCATGCAGTGTCCAGGTACCCAACACAGCCTTACATTGACTGCCTCCATGACTCCACCAAGAGCATTCCTACACCGAGCGACCAGGCACGATCGCACCGTATAATTTGTCAATGCCCTAAGCGCCGCCTGACTATCGACGTAAATTGTCACCACAGATCCACCCACGATGTGTTCCAGTATCACCTCCGTCGCCCTCCAGATCGCTAGGATCTCAGCCTGGAAGACACTGTACTCATCGGGGAGTCTGAATGACCTTTTCACCTCGGTGTCCGCGATATATACACCGGCACCAGTGCAGGTTTCCATCTTGGATCCATCCGTAAATACTGCCCACCCCTCAAACAGTCCATTGGATCCACTCCAAATTTCCCTGTACGGGAACTCCACTGGTGGTGTTGCGCTGAAGTCCAGGGTCATAGTCCTATGATCCGAAATTCTCCTGAGAGTAATACCCTGATCAAGCAGACCCATCTCGTACAAAATTCTCGTGTGATCATCCCGCCTAGGTCTAACTAAGGAAGACTCGTAGAGATTTAGTAAGATCCTAGCAGCCACACTCCTTACGTAATGCTCAATAGGGGACAGATATAGAAGGATGTCCAGCGCTGCCTGCGGAGTGCTTCTCTTTGCGCCTGTGATGCCAAGAGATGCACTCCTTTGAACCTTGCTGAGCATCTTCCTATAGTTATCCACTCCCAACGCACCCCACCAAACAGTGCATCCATAGGTTAATATAGGCCTTTCCACCGATGTGTTAATCCAGTTTACCATATCCGGCCTCAGACCCCACTTCTTACCAATGAAGTTCCTGCATGTGTAGTATGCGTTGAGTCCCCTTCTCATCCTTTTCTGAGTATTTCTCTTCCAAGGCAGTTTGCTGTCCAGAAAGTTACCCAAATACTTGGCTCGGTCCGATAGAGGTAACTCGACGCCATCTAGCACTGTACTCCTAAATCCCTCTATCCTATACCTTCTGGTAAATAGCACCAGCTCAGTCTTCACAGGGTTAACACCCAGTCCCCTTTCCTTTGCCCATGCCGAGAGTTCGCCTGGCATCACCTGCATAATTTCCCCGTTCGTGGACAGAAATTTTCCCCTGACCAGCAGAACGGGCCTCACCATAACCAGGTTGGAATCGAAATTCCAAGGGCACCCTTTTTCCCGTGGTACCAGATAAAGACTTCAGTCAGCTTCGTAGCCTAAACTACTACCAGTTGGACCCCAAACGGTACCGGTACTGGTGGCCCTCAGCAGACATCAGCACACGACGCCAGCAACCAGCAATACATCAACACTGCAAACAGCAACTGGAACTGCAAATTCCGTAATTGCGGAACACCACAAACATCTACATAAAGGGACTATACATAACCAATAGACGATACAACAAAACGGACAGACTAACGGTCACAATTGACCGATCGCAACCAACGACGCACAAAGGAGAAACACGAACTTAGCAGGGGGCCGTTCCGGAAATCAGCCGACAGCATGCCGCTACTGCACCAAGACACTCCCATCTCCAGCCCCAAGTGACCAGAGACACAAGTGTCCTAGCACAAGCAACAGCAGCATGGGCAAATCACCAGCTACCAACACGACGAGACTCCACCAAAAACAGCAACCGACCTCCGAGCACGAAGCAATGCGCAGAGGGGACAGTTCAACGATATACGCGAGCGTCGGTTCGCAAATGGCTGCGAACGAGCTTGCCTCCACTATCTCCGTCTTTTGCTAATAAAAACCTCCTGGGCAAATTGCCACAACCTCCCCATCGTCCGCTAAGGTCCTACTATAGTTCCAACCCACCCCAGTTTGAGTGATGCCCATACTATCTAGGTCCCTGATGTCATTATAGTAATGGCACTCGGCAATAACGTGCCACACGTCCTCGGTCCCCCTCCCACAACCACATCTCGTGTAATGTTATTGTGAGTAGTTAAGTAAAGAATAATATAATAAAGAGTTGAGTCTTAAGCCAACCACCAAAGTTATTATTTCATTTGGATATAACATTTTGGCGACGAGAATATTAATCGAAAACACGTGTGTTATTTCTTTTTTTCTGATATTGTTGCAATTTTTATAAAAAGCAAAAATGAATTTTATCGGACAAATTGAAGTCTTGATATGGAGGATAATTTTGAGTGCTATATTGATCGAATGGAGCACTTGCTAAAATTAAACAATATAATAGAAAACTCCAAGAAAATCTCATTTCTAGTGAGTACAGGTGGAGGAGACTTATATAAAATCGCCAAGACACTGGTTGCTCCAAAAAAACCTGAAGAAATGCGGTACGAGGATATAATTCAACGATTAAAAATTCATTTTCAACGTAAAACTAACGTAACGGCTGAACGTTTGAAGTTTCTTAATAGAAGTCAGTTGCCGGAAGAGACAATACAAGATAATATAGTCACTATTAATTATTAGCAGCTACTTGCGAGTACGGGTCTTATCTGGATGAAGCCCTTAAAGACAGGTTGTTAATGGGAATACGAAATAAAAATATTCAAGCAAAACTAATTGATGTATCCAAACCAATCTTTGAAGAAACGTGTGAAGCGGCTCGTAATATGGAGATGTTGGAAGAAGAAATAAGACACATGGGAGGTGAGCATGGAATAGCATTGGTCAATAGAGTGAGAAGTGTGAGAAATAAAAACGAGAAGGTGGGCGAAAATCCCAGAAGAAGAAGTGTGCAGTGCTTTCATTGCGGTCGTTGGGGACATATACAAAAATTTTGTAATGTATATAATAAGCAAAAGTATATGGGGAGAGTAGTGAGAATGTAGAACAACAGAATATCAATACTGAGTTAGGGTATTTAAATTCATTGAGTGGTAATAGTTCTCCTTTTTGTATAACGGTATTCTGCAATGACACGTTACTCCAAATGGAAGTAGACTCTGGTGCATGTACACCTAATTCTCTTTTTACACGAATTATTTTTACACGAATTTTCATTTAACACGAGTTAAAAAGTTAACATTTTTCTCTTTTTACACGAATTGTTTTGTTTTAACACGATTTTAAATATTCTACAAATTCTTTTTATAAATTTTTATTTTTTACAATAAATAAAAGTACAGCAAATAAAAGTTGTTTATGTTTATATTAGTTTTCCTTTTTTATATTAATGAATTTCTGATATTATTTTCTTTTTTCCAAATCATTATTTTTTTTTATAATATACAGTGCACTCGGGAAAACGTCAACACTCGTTTACGTCAACATCCCAAAACGTCAACCCTTTTTTTTTACATTGCCTACTCTAAAACGTCAACCTAACCATAAAGCTCTAAAACGTCAACTCTGAATAAAATAAAATTTCGAATTTAGCAGCAGTTAAAATACACACATTTGTACACACACACATTTATTTTATGAAATCAATTCAGAAATTGGGGATCCACCTGGATAATGTTTCTAATTCGTGTGAAATTGAGGAGTTGGAAGTGATCGATAATGAGGAGAACGATTTAGATACAAATGTGCAGACAATAAAACCAAGCGAAGCCGTCGAAATATTTAACAGGGCTTTGGATTGGGCTCAATGCGAGAATGTTGAGCAAAATGACTTAAATGTATTAAGACGTTTAAGATAGAAGGATCTCTTCCAAGTGTTGGATAGAAAAAAACAGCAGAAAAAAATAACAGATTTTTTTTAAATGCATGTGTGCATGTAAAATTAAAAATATGATCTCATTTAAAATGTATTCTTTTAGTTCCAGTTGTCTTCTATGGTTTTAGTCAGGTTGAATGCCTTTTTTATTTCCTTTTTGAATTTGTTTATGTTTGGATTTAGTTTATTATTAATAAAAACGTTTAAAAGCACATTATCGACATGTTTTTTATTTAAAAATTTTACATTCGTAAACGTCAACAATTTGTTAAACGTCAACACCCGCGGTTTTAATTAGTTGACGTTTTCCAGAGTGCACTGTATGTATGTATTTATATGTATTTAAGATATTAAAATGTGTAAGCACGTTAAATAAATTCTCAAGTAAACTTTAACAAAAATTTTTTATTGTTGTTTATTGTACTTTTACGTTATTTTTTAGGTCTGGAACCAATCTACTATTTTCACCTTTGGCTAGTATCTTTTTTTACACGAATTTATTGGGAACGTATCTATCGTGTAAAAAGAGAATTGGGTGTACATCGGTAATTCATGTAAATACGTACAAAACACTTTTTTCTAATATCCCACTTAAAACTACTGATTGATGTCCAGGTTAAAGTTAATAGGGAGAGTGAACAGATATTACTCTCATTATATGTAATAACGGGTAATCAGAATTTTACACCACTGCTTGGTCGTTCGTGGTTAGATAGATTATTTATCAATTAGAGAAGTGGGTGGATTAAGAAAATTAATTGTAATAAGGTGGCGAATACGGAGAATGAGGATGTACTAAAAATATATGAAACCTTTGATTCGGTATTAAATAGAAGGGACGGGGAGCCTATTCAAACTTTTAAAACGGACATTGTAATTAAAAAGGGTACTGTACCAATTTTTTATAAACCATACACGGTCCCTTATGGAATGCGCGAAAAGATTAAAAATGAATTACAGAGACTTCAAAGTGAGAATATTATTTATCCAATTAGATGGGCATCTCCTATTGTCCCTGTGGAGAAGTCTAATGGACAAATTCGTGTTGATTGCAAGGTGACAATCAACTGTTTTATTGATACAAACCACTACCCCTTACCTAGATGTGATGATATTTTTGCTCAGTTAGCAGGTTGCGCTTATTTTTGTGTTTAAGATCTAGAGGGAGCTTATCAAAAAGTGGAAGTTTCTGAACAATCTCAAGAATTACTTACAATTAACACACATAAGGGCCTATATCGTTACCAAAGGCTTATATTTGGAATTAAAAGTGCTCCCGCAAATTTTCAATCCATCATAGATACACAGTGTTATTTGGACGATATAATTATTGAGGGATTGTCATATGAGGAATGTAGGAGTAATTTATGTGAGGTGCTGGGAAGACTTAGCAAATATAGGGTGAAAGTGAATCCCGCAAAATGCAAATTATTTGCAAAGGAAATAAATTTTTTGGGTCATAGGATTTTACAGGGTAATATAATGCCCACTGTTGATAAGATGGATTTAATAGAAAAGGCCCCAACACCCGAGAACTTGACTCAGCTTCGGTCGTATTTAGGATTTTTGAATTATTATTCACATTTTATACTAAATTAACCATCAGAACATAGCCCACTGTATGACTCTAGAAGAAGACATTAAAGAATGGGTTTTAAAATACCACCCATCCGTGGAATCTACTTCTGCCTTACTTCATATATTAAAGAAATTTTGTCCGGAAATCCCACTAAGCCTGAAAACTCTTGCGGGAGCAAGCCAAATGGTCGAAAAAAAATTGTTGAGCCAGGATCCTATTTTCACATTGGAATAGTGGAAAATCTCATGAAAATTAAAGATGTTTTAAAAAAAGAAAAAATAAAAAAAATTGTGTTAGATATAGGCATTGACGGCTTGCCTCTTTTTAAGAGCTCAGCTATAGGGTTATGGCCAATTATAGGACGCATTGTAAATATGCCTATGGTGAACGTTTTCCTCATTGGAAGTTATGTAGGAAAACAAAAACCGGTCGACGTTAATTTTTTTTTGCAAGATTTTGTAACGGAGATGGTGCAGTTAAATGAAAATGGATTGGAATTAATAAACTCAACAATAAAAGTGGAAATTCGTGCCTTTTTATGCGATGCACCAGCACGTTCTTTTGTATGTGGAGTTAAAGGTCATAACTCCCTAAATGGGTGCAGCAAGTGCAAACAAAAAGGTGTAAGTGTTAGCAGAGTAACAACATTTTCAACTTCTTCAGGACATTTGCGCTCTGATAATGATTTTAAATGTAGGCTTGACCAAAATTTTCATCAACCGAAGTTTTTAATGGAAACGACTAATTTAGAACATATAAATATTAAAATGATAACACAGTTTCCGCTTGACGTTATGCACCTTATAGATTTAGGTGTCATGAAAAAAATGTTGTTGTATTTGCTTCAGTCTAAAACGACGGAGTCTATTTCTTCAATATCGAAGCAGAAAATGTCCTCTTTCCTGACATCACTTTGTCCATATGTTCCCAGGGACTTTTGCCAGAAAGCCTAGGTCGTTAAATGAAATATTAAGATGGAAAGCTGTTGAGTTTAGACAGTTCGTTTTATATAGCGGTCTTGTCGTATTAAAGGAATATACAAGCAATGACTTTTATAATCATTTTTTATTGCTGTCTTGCGCGTATAGAATAATAACTTGTCCTAAACTAATAGAATCGAAGAGCAATCAAGCACACGATATATTAATTAAATTTGTGCAGCACTTTGCAAATATCTATGGATCAACTAGTGTAACATGTAACGTGGTTTTATCGTCGGCTGGGGTAACTCAGACGAGTCCAAGGTTTACTTACGGTTCCACAAACCTTAAGTGATAAGACAATGAATTTACCCTTTCTGGGGGTTGTAAATAATGTGTTCTTTATTCAATACTTCTTAGTTTAACAAATATAATTTCACGAGGTATTAACTACGATAACTATGCTACATCGGCTTCAAAGGATTCGTCGTTGATCGTGTCGTACGTGCTGGCCTGCGAGGTTCGGGTAGTCGGCTATTTAATCAGCTTCGGGTATTCGGCCCTTAAACAGGTTCGGGTAATCGGCTATTTTATCAGGTTCGTTTAATCGGCTATTTAATCAGGTTCGTTTAATCGGCTAGTTAAAACAGGTTCGGGAACTCGGCTATCTGATCTTTCGTCGGGTGCGCCGTGGGGTTACGTGCAGTGTTACCGTTCAAAATTTTCAAAAAGGGGCACAAAAAGGGGATTTTCAAAAAAAAAGTGTCACAAAAAGGGGAATTCTGAGAAATAAAGGGGCAACTTTAAAAACAGGGAAATTTAAAAAACGTATGTATTTATTAAATTATTTTCATCGAAAACTAAACATAACAAAAAATAAACTTCATATTTATAAAAAAATACATTATAGGTATATAATACAAATAGTTTGGGAAAACACACATATATACATATATCGTGAAAATACATGTCTTGTTTGCAAGTAAACGATAATGAACTGTTGCATAAAATTTTTATTTCAATTATTTATACAAAAACAGTTACTAATTACTTGTAAATAAAACGAGCTTAAAATAGTGTAATAACAATACTTACAAAAACAAAAAATAGTTCATAATATGATTTGATACAAAAAAACTTTACATTTAAATAGATAGAGATATGTATATATGTAAGTATATGTACATAAATATTTGGCACTTGGATTATTTTACTTTTTTACCAAAAAAATTAAGTTACGAAAAAACCTCGAGGAAAAAGCATGTAAAAGTATTGATAGGAAGATAGTTAATATCAGGTACATATCCATTTTTTTATAAATTGCTTTGTTATGTTGTTTCTTCAACTATTAAATATCTATTTTTTTGAAAACGTAAATCTATATTTATTAATCAATTCATCACTTGGAATCCAATCTTCCAAGTCATTTTGATACAAATTTAAAGCGGATAACATAGACTGACAGGTATCTACTTTCAGTCTATTTGTCACTTTATTTTTTAAATATGCTAACTTAGAAAAAATCCGCTCAGAGGATGCACTACTATGTGGTAAAGTAAAAACATACGAAGCAAATTTATACAAGTTGGGATATAAATTGTCACCCAAACAGTTTTTTAAATTGCCAATTTCGTACCAAAATGTTTCAGGCTTAGATATTTTAAAAATTGCTTCATACCTTTATCGTTTGATCTGGTTTCTAAAAGTTTGAACTCTTTTACAAAATCATCTGGGTTAGTAATTATATCAATAAAAACGGTAACAATTTCAAAGTAATTTATGTCCTCAGCTGACTTAATAAATACCTACTGGATCTAAAACCTTTAATGAACTCAGCCTATTATCGCTAATATTAATTCTTGATAAAATTTCTTTGCACAGCTTTTGGTAAAAAAGTAAAATGTTGTTTTTAATTTCTACAATATCACTACTTAAGATGTTGTTAGTACATATTTCTAGCTCGGCTTCGTGGCCGATATATACATATATTAAGAGTTTCTTTTATATGCAAAACATCAACAAAATCAATTTGTTCTACATTTGTTTGCATAACATACTCTTTTTTTAAAATTTTTTTAAAAAATTCTAATACAATATCTTTCATGGATGAAACTAAATATATAATTTGTGATGATTCGTTTTGAAAATTAAGGTTTAATTTATTCATAATATTTAATACATATACTAGAAATATGAGGTAAATTTTATTGTTAATAGATAGCCCTTCCTGAATTATTTTAATTTTTTCCAAATTAGATGCTATTTTCTCTTCAAATAGAGATCGGATTCATTGATTGACAGTATAAAAAAAATTTGGTTCAAAAAGGGGCAAAAGGGGCACACAAAACTACAAAATGATACAAAAGAGGATTTAAAACGAAGGGGTCAAAAAAGTGGCACGGCAGTCAAAAAGGGGCAAAAATGCGACTTTAGTCGCATAACGGTAACACTGGTTACGTGCGTTATTTATACCTTAAGGCCATGTCAGATAAAACTTCTTCGCTTTGCGTGACGT
The DNA here is from genome assembly GCA_949318255.1 of Pollenia labialis. Lineage (NCBI taxonomy): Eukaryota > Metazoa > Arthropoda > Insecta > Diptera > Polleniidae > Pollenia > Pollenia labialis. The sequence continues at coordinate 59,077,336 of OX439143.1, forward strand.
TTCTAACTTTGATAGAAAAGCGTAACGCAAAGGATGTATGCCACAATAAATACTTTGGTAACACACACGAATTGTTTGTTAAAAAATAATAAATAAAAAAAATTATACTAGCAGACTGTCAAAGCGCGCAAAAAGATGAGAGTTGCCTAACTTTTCGCTTCGCTCTGCGTTAAAAGTTCTTTTTGTGACATGTTTCGTATATGTATGAATATTTGATCTTGGGTGTCAAAGCGAATCTCTAAAGCAACGCGAAGCAAAAGTTTTGTCTGACATGACCTTTAATTATATTACAAACTACTTTCTACTTCGCTAGTACAATATGTGGGAACAGTCAGCCGAAGCCGCTGTGAGAATAGTCAGCCGAAGCCGCTGTGAGAACAGTCAGCCGAAGCCGCTGTGAGAACAGTCACCCAGTGTTACCGTTCAAAATTTTCAAAAAGGGGCACAAAAAGGGGATTTTCAAAAAAAAAGTGTCACAAAAAGGGGAATTCTGAGAAAAAAAGGGGAAACTTCAAAAACAGGAAAATTTGAAAAAAAACGTATGTATTTATTAAATTATTTTCATCGAAAACTAAACATAACAAAAAAAAAATAAACTTCATATTTATAAATAAATACATTATAGGTATATAATACAAATTGTTTGGGAAAAACACACACATATATATGTATATATATATATACATATATTATAAGCATGGAGCTGTTTTTTTTTAATGTTATTAAGATAATACGTTATAGTCTTAAGTTTACTCGATACTACTTATACCTATTGTATATTGTTTATTGTTCTTTTATTGTTTAAAAAAAAAGGCTCTAAAATAAAATAATAATAATAATAATAATAATTATCAATAAAAACGGTAACAATTTCAAAGTAATTTATGTCTTCAGCTGACTTAATAAATACTGGATCTAAAAACTTTAATTAACTCAGCCTCTTATCGCTAATATTAATTCTTGATAAAATTTCTTTGCACAGCTTTTGGTAAAAAAGTAAAATGTTGTTTTTAATTTCTACAATATCACTACTTAAGATGTTGTTAGTACATATTTCTAGCTCGGCTTCGTGGCCGATATATACATATATTAAGAGTTTCTTTTATATGCAGAACATCAACAAAATCAATTTGTATTATATTTGTTTGCATAACATACTCTTTTTTTAAAAAATTTTTAAAAATTTCTAATACAATATCTTTCGTGGATGAAACTAAATATATAATTTGTGATGATTCGTTTTGAAAATTAAAGTTTAATTTATTCCTAATATTTAATACATATACTAGAAATTTGAGGTAAATTTTATTGTTAATAGATAGCCCTTCCTGAATTATTTTAATTTTTTCCAAATTGGATGCTATTTTTTCTTCAAATTGAGCTCGGATTCATTGATTGACATTATAAAAAAAATTTGGTTCAAAAAGGGGCAAAAGGGGCATAAAAAACTACAAAATGATACAAATGGGGATTTAAAACAAAGGGGTCAAAAAAGTGGCACGGCAGTCAAAAAGTCGCATAACGGTAACACTGCAGTCACCGAAGCCGCTGTGAGAACAGTCAGCCGAAGCCGCTGTGAGAACAGTCAGCCGAAGCCGCTGTGAGAACAGTCACCGAAGCCGCTGTGAGAACAGTCAGCCGAAGCCGCTGTGAGAACAGTCAGCCGAAGCCGCTGTGAAATTTATTCGATACTTAACCCGAAGGCTAGGTATCGTCCAAAAATGTTCAACTGAGTTCACTGTCGTGAAAGCAGTCGGCTCTTCAATTATAATAATTTCCCAGACTTGTTTGGCAGGTTCTTGTCTTGTGTGAATCGCCCCGATTGTAACCAAACCTTGTCCATTCATACATATTTAAAAATAAACTAAATGAGAATCATAAATGAAAAACAAGTATACGCAATGGCATGAGTGTATGTGGTTGTAACAATAGGTGCGTTCAGTGTTGTTTATACTTAAAAGTTACCATAGGTCTGTTCAGTGTTATTTCCTAACAATATGTAAATGATAATTGTATTAAATAAAAAATGGTTTACAATAAAAATAAACTTTACATACTACTAAATTCATATGAACGTGAAAATATAACACCGGGGTATTATATTTCCACGTTACAAACATATAATGTCCATAATCTTCTACATCTAAATGAAACAGTAAAAGAGTTTGGAAAGCTAACCAACTTCTCCGCATATCCGTTTGAAAACTCTTTGCAATCAATTAAAAGAGCAGGAAAGAAACTCCACAAAATAGAACAACAGCAAGATTTCATTATTAGATAGCACTAAAACTTATGGATTTAAAAGAAATTTAAAACTAGAATCCAAAATAATTTCGTATTCATCTAGCATCGGGACTTTTACGACAAAAGCTCCAGATAACTATTGCTTTATAAAAGATAACTGGCCATGTGAAATAATTGAATTTCAAGAAACTGGTACTTTTAAAGCAAAAATTTTTACAACTACTGAAAATTTGTTTTCTAATCCCATTTCATCAAAAACTCTTGGAATATGTTTAGCTGATCCAGAAATTTTTGAATAGAAAATAATTAAAATTGAAGAAATCAACGCAAAACTGTTTAGTATTCCCTACAAAAGTAAAATGTTACTTATGCCCTTAATACAAACTTTTTTTAAACGTTCATGTAATAGTTATGTAAATATAATTGTATGTATGTATGTGTGTTTGCATATCCAAAAGTATGGGTTTCTATAATAATTATACCAAGGACTATAAATACATAAAGATGTTCCACTGTCATATTGTAATTACATAATTGCATTGTCAAAAACATTCAATTATAATTCGGCGCGAATCGATATAGTTTCATCTGTACAACAATTATACGCATATTCGTACCCTACAATCAGCGTTACCGTTGGTGCCACTAAAGTAGCAATTTGCCACTTTTTCGACTGCTTGGATACTATTTGGCCACTTTTACAAAATGCACCCAAATGTGATACTTTTTGTAATTCTTGACACTTTTTTGATACTTTTTACGTTAGGAAAAGATACTTTTTTTCATTCTGTTTTGTTTTAACTCCCATACTAGTCTTGAAAATTGGGTTCCAAGTGAAGACATTCTACGAAAGTATAGAAGTCGTTTTAAGAACAACTAATTGTAAAAAAATATGTATGTATGTATGTAACTGACCATTAATAAATAACACATTGAAAAAGTTTGTTTAACCATTCTAACTGATTCTTATATTTTTTGGAATGCTTAAGACAAAATGAGCACAGTTTTCTCCCATCACGTCACATTTATCAGATACACCAATTATTGTAATTTCGGAAGATGTTTTGTACCACAATTAATAACAAAATCGAGTGGTATAGTTTTGTTCTATTTGTAAAGCTGATTCCAATAATTTGAAGCAATAATAGACGAATTTGGATAAAAACTAAATATCCTATACTAAAGAAATTAAAACACTTGCACTTAAATTTAGTAGCATTTATGAATGCCGTGTATTTATTTGTATTAAAGTGCGAAACTGATTAAATATAACGAATTTTAAAAAGTGATATTTTCGTTTTTTTGTTTAGGATTTCTGATAAATCTGACGTGATGGGAGAAAACTGTACTCATATTTGGCAATAGCATTCTAAAAAACATAAGAATCTGGTGGAATAGGCAAATAAACTTCTAAAAAAATTTTAAAACCTGTGCAATACAATGTCTTAAATAAATCAAAGAAAATTTATTCAGAAAGAAAAGTACAAGAAATATATTACTTAATAAAACAAATTACATAAATATCTTCTAATTGCTGCAACAATGTCAGAATTCAAAAAACATGTTTGGCAGAAAACGAGTTTAACGTTTTTGATTTACCAAAACATTAAAGAAAATATTCAATATTTTTTTTTCGAATTTATTCTATGAGCTAAATTTCAGTTATGTATTTTTATAAAGCTTTTTTGTAATAGTCATATTCCTTCACTTTTTCAGAAATGACTTTATACACTACCAGACTATTAGTTATATTGTATTTTCTTGTTACATTTTACCTTAGCTTTCCTTTGGAAAGCAATGAGGTATATTGTATGTAAAGAAAAATTTACAATTATTAGACAACAGCAGAATGTAATGCATTTTCTGGCCTGCTACGGCCTTCGTCAGCATTCTTTGTGTCAAACTGGATAGTGATACTTTATAAATTGAATGTATTTAACTCAACAATTTTAACAAATAGAAACTGGGAATTATTTCCTTCCGAAGGTTACTTTATATTATATTCACAAAGAATGCTGACGAAGGCCGTAGCGGGCCAGAAAATGCATTACATTCTGCTGGTGTCTAATAATTCGAAAAATAAAAAATATTGAATGTAATATAAAGTAACCTTCGGAATGAAATAATTCCCAGTTTCTTTTTATTAAAGAAAATATTTTATAAAAATAACTTCTCGAGAGAAATATTTATTTTAATAAGTATGTATGTCTATTGTAATACGATCAATTGTTATTTAGTGCATATAATTACTACACATATGTTTTTTTGTTATGTTTTTATACCATTTATAAAATGTTATTTAAAATTATAATCAATAGAAAAAAACGTAAAAAATAAATAATGTGGTGTACTTATTTTAATTTGAAAAGTTGTGCCACTTTTTTTATAAAAATCCCCTTTTCGGTGCCACTTTTTTTTTAGATATCCCCTTTTCTTGGTACTTATTGAAAATATCCGACGGTAACACTGCCTACAATTACAACATTGGTCACCAGAGATTTTACAAATGTATGTATGTAGGTTATTTGCATATAAATTGTATTTAAATAAATTGCTTTTTGCTCTCTTCAGTTCTCTAAGTGTGAGCACGAAGTTTTGCTCTCCCAATTACTTCGCCCCCTGATCAAAAGAAGAACAAAATTTTTAGTCTTAAATTATATCCCTAACAACAAAATCATTTTTATGCATTCATAAAAAAATAACAAAAAGAAAAATAAAAAACAAATAAAAAACGAGTAAGAGTGCTATATTCGGCTATGCCGAATCTTAAATACCCTACACCATGGTGAGATAAGAACAAGAAGTTTTTAAAAAGAATACCTATGACAAAATCAAAAAATTTATGTATATAACTAAGTCCGTTTCCTCTTTTGACAAAGTTGATGTTTGAAATTCGTTATATTAGTTTTAATTATATTTAATCTTAAAATCGTGTATAAAAAAATTTAATAAAAATAAAAAATAAATTTATTTTGGAGACTTGAACTCGCAATCTTACGAGCCTTAAGCGAGAACTTAGACAACTCAGCTACGAACGGTTTTATTGAAGAAGCGTTAAATTAAAATATATTGAGAGAATTTTATGAACATACATACATGTGTATGCGTAAAAAACACATTAAAATCCACCATTTGTGGTGAAGATTATAAAAAAAACAACAAAAAAACCGCAACCAAGAGAAATGCAAGAAGAGATCAACGTAGCAACAGCTTATAAGACGAAACACAATAACAACAATTACTACAGCTATGCCTAAAGGCATTGCAATAAGAGATAAAAATAAAATGCAACAACAACAATTACGAAAGCAATGCCTTTATACATAAATAACTTTTGCTCATTCATACATACTCATGTGCATACATATGTATGGCTTTGCAATAGCTAGGTTAACCTACTAGTTAGTATGGATTTATTTAAATTACATACAACTTTTTATGTACATATGTAGGTACGTATATGCTTGCCGAAATAAAATAAAACACTGTGTCATTGCCAATAAAATGAAAATATCGAAAAGCTTTATACCTAGGTAATTTTAAAATCGTTTTAGGACATAAACAAATTAAATAAAAAATAAAAAACAAATAGGTATAGAATATGATTTTTGTTTTACATGTAAGTTAAGCGAATGATTAATATTTACATTGTCAAAAAAATCAAAAATTGCTGAATTATTTTAAAAGCGTTTATAGAATATAAAAAAAGCTAAAAAAAAATTTTTTTGAAAAGGTGGATGCCGAGATTTGAATACCGGTAACTACTAACAACGCTGCTTTGACCAACCGCCCAGACAACTCAGCCATTAACGCTTATGTAAATAAAGAATTAAAGTAGAATATATTCCGTCACTTTGTTTGTTTAATATGTAGGTATGTACGTATTTTTCAATTTAAGCGAGCAGTCATGTACAAACATGTGTGTGTTTGATATGCCTAACATTCAACACGTTCGAATAAAAGCACAAACAAAAAAAAAACAACAACCACAAGGGATTTTTTGGAAATATTAGAGGTAGTCGTGGTTTTTTGCTCATAACTCAGCCATTTTTGAACCGATTTGACAGATTTATATACCGACGTGTTTAAGAAGGAATTTACCATTTACTTGTGTTATAAAGCTTGGACTCGGGGAGATTTATGGTTCCCGAAAGTGGGTATTTAAAAAAAAAATTAATTTTGGTCATAACTTTTTTGTATCTGAACCGATTTTTCTGAATTTTTTATAAAATATGTTCTACTAAAATTTTTCGATATTTTGGTGTATAAGTCATATCCATTGGACATATGGCAGCCCTAAAATTTAGGTTTTTATACAATTTTAAATTTTTTTTGTACGGGAGGCACCACGCCCACTTCTCCAATCCCGCCCACATTTTGTAGGATGGTGTGTATTGGCTACCTAAATGTGTGTACCTAACTTGGAAACTTTGGCTTTTGTCGTTCCCCAGATATACAGCAAAAAGTAATAAAATTACAACAACCACAAGGGATTTTTGGAAAATATTAGAGGTAGTCGTGGTTTTTTGCTCATATCTCAGCCATTTGCGGATCGATCTTGCTGAATTTCAATAGCAACCGATGGTAGACTATATGTGACATAAATGTAAAACAACCTAGCCGCTATCATGTCTGGAGTCTCCGGAAAACACATATCAAACGTAAGACGGACAGACGGACGGATATCGTTAAATCAACTTCTCTCCCCATAAGGACCCAGGATATATATACTTTGTAGGGTCTGTTTACTGATGACTCGTTCCAAACGCAGCACCCTGTAAAAGATTAACGGTCCTTAAATTGTTATTTATTAATTTCATATTTTGTCATTCCATTATTCTTCTTGTACTAAATTTAACTTGCTAGTTGATCTTTTTTAAAATCATTACAACTCACTCTAGTTTCAACCGTAGAACAATAAACAAGTTAAGCAACAGAAAAACATTGTGACCCAAGAAAACAAACAAAAACAAAACTGTGAACAAAACAAAATATGTATCTACATGTAAATAAAACTAAAATACAAAAAACTAAAAATAAAACAAAGCGTTTTTATTTCAATTAAAAATATAGTGAACCGTGTTAAATTTGAGGTAACAAAATTTAAAGTTCATCCTCAAACATTTTGGTCCAAACGAACCGGATAATTTTTATAAAAAATAAATAAAACGTGATACAGTAGTTTTGACTTAACTGCCTTTTGTTTACGTGCACTTTTAACTTAACTGCACAAAATTGATAATTTTTGGAATTATTCTCTCTAATTCCATACAAATTCCTTTTTTAAGTGCACTTTCTATACCTGCACATTTAAGATAAATGCACAAATTTTTTGGCATTTTAAAATTATTTTCATACAAAAAATCAAAGTTAGCTGCACTTTGACTTAACTGTCCAAAATAAATATTTTCTGGAATTATTCTTCAAAATCCTTGTTTATGTGCATTTTGTATACCTGCACATTTTTCATATTTTTGGGCAGCTTTTAAATATTTTCATACAAAATATCAAAGTTAGCTGCACACATAAAAATATATGGTGGCCACTTTTTCACATAAATATCCAATTTAAGCTGTTTATAAAAATATAAATCGGAATTATTTTGTTTTTTTATGTTTTATGTTCTTTGTGAATTCTCATTGTTTTTGTTAATGTTTCTTTTATATTAAATAAACATACATACATGTATAAAATGATCTGTTATTTCCCAGCTAGCATAGGCTGTTTGTTAGACGATTATGTTGAATGTACAACTCCTAAAAGAATCTTCTGGTGATTATCTGACGAGTAACAAAAACATCTAAATCTTTTTTTAATTTATTTATTTTTGTTTATTTTTTGACACGCTCTCTGTAAGAGTCGTATAACAATTACTGAGCTACCTAAATAAGACAGTTTTTGAAGTATGAAAATGCTACTGCCAATACAATTTTAATAAAACAAACCGGCCTAAGGATCTGCAAAAAAGGATTTTCCGACAGGATGGTGTTGATTTCGCGACCTTAAGGTTTGTTTTATAGAAATTGTATGAAAATTAGAAGTTTTGGCATGAAAAATACGCCTGATGCCCTTTTTTAGGTAGCTTAGTCATACGGCTGAGTATTTCTCATACGAATCAGCACGTGTAACAGTTTCTCCCGTGCTAGGAATCGTCTACAATTAAAAAATGAGCTCGTCGACGATCAAAAAGACTCTTTGTGAGATTCCCAGTAAACTCCTGGGTTGAAATAAAATTTTAATAAAATATAAATTTATGTATTAAAAAAATAATTATTTTTTTATTCTACTTTTAAATCAAACACCTTACTTTAGCTGCACTTTTGTGCAGGTAACCACAATTGTGTACCTGTGCAAATTTAATTTTACAAAAAATAAGTGTTTGTGACTCTTATAGAAAGTGTGACTCTGAAATTAAAAAATATTGTTAACAAACAACCAAAAGAACACACATAAAATCAACCCCCAAACATTCGGAAATTTGGAAACGAAACATAAAGATTTTTATTAAAAAACTAATTAAATCATAATTGTGTGTAAAAATCAAAATTTTTAAAATTAAAAACAAAATCTAACGGTATCCAAATTCCTTGGCACAGTAGCAGCATAATCAACAAACACAACAAAGTCATCAAAGTGCAGCGATGAAAAAACATCAGCAACAACATAACAAGTAAGTCAAAGTATACAAAACAACAAGACATAAATATTCTTGCTTGTTGTGTTACTCTTTAATTTTTTGCCGCTGAAATTTTTAAGAGAAAATAACCGTGACGTCACTATCCAAATAAATAAAAACCGAGTTACCATTGCGTCAATTTTTGAAAATTCTAACCGGGAAAATAAATACAATATTTGACTCAAAATTTTTAAGACACAATTTATTTTTATCGCTAGCAGGCAATTTTTTTGACTCAATTTTATTATTATTCTGAATCTTTTTCAATTCACAAATATGTCCCTGAAAAAATTCGTCAATTGCACAAATGATTTAGTCGACTTCGAGAAGATTCAAGCAGAAGCGCGTCCTGAAGATAATGTACACGCGTTGGAAATTATTCGAGTAGAATTAGACTCCATATGAACCCAAGTAAAAAGATCATATGAAGAATGTAGGGACATAGATCAGGATGGTGATAAACCAATTGACAGGAAAAAATTACGGGAGCGATACCAAACTGCCCTAATGGCATATAAAAATTGTCTTTCGTCAATCAACGCTGAAATCCATGCGCTTTCAGACACAACCATGGAAAAAGGTGAACGCCAGTCAAATATTCCGTTAGAAAGAGATGTTTCATCAATAAGACTCCCTCCTTGCGACACCGACACATTTTTTGGGGATTATAAATTATGGCCGAGTTTTCGTGACTTGTTCACAGCCATATACATTAAAAATCCTAAAATAAGCAATGTTGAAAGGCTTTTTTATCTGACGCAAAAAACCGGTGGAGACGCCAGAGATGAATTACGCACGTCCCTTTAACAAACGATGGGTTTATCATGGCTTGGAAAAATTTAGTTGACCGGTACGAAAATAAATGGATGCAGGTCAATGAGCAATATAAAATTATTTTGGATCTGCCTCATGCCTCTATACACTCGGGAGCCTCAATTAAAAAATTACAAAGAACAATAAACAATTGTAGGCATACATTAGGCACACTAGGAATCGACACTTCGACATGGGAGTCGTTTTTAATTTATATTTGCGCTCAAAAACTTCCCAGGGCCCTTGTTCAAGACTTTGAAAATTCCCGTGAAGATTGTGCTGAAGTACCCAAATGGCAAGAATTTGACAAGTTTTTGAACCACAAATTTAAAACCCTAGAATCAGTAGGCAATATTAAATCATTAAAGGACGAATCCATACCGCCCAAGTCTGAAGTCGCGAAAAATACCCAAAATAAAAGGAACATTAATTCATTCCAAACGAATATTGCGAAATCTGAGAGTCGCAATCAGAACAAAAATAAACCCGTTAGAAGTTCTAATAACAACGCCATAACATGCCAACATTGTAGGGAGTCACACACCCTACGATCATGCCCCACATTTCTAGAAAAAAATGTAAGTGATCGAATTCATATCGTAAGAGTCACAAATTCATGTTACAACTGTCTGTCGATCAGTCATAGTGTCAGGGAGTGCCCTAGTAAATACAGTTGTAGGCTGTGTAAACAAAAACACAACACTTTGTTGCACAAGGCAACAGTGACCCAGCCTACAAACTTGCCACAAAATAACGCTGACGAGCAACCAAGCACAAGTGCCGCAGCTCAAGCCCAATACATACAGTCCACTTCAAGATCAAGTATTCCTAACTTTACTTCCCTGACCCTGCTCGAAAACATACAAACATCGACAAATCAAACAGACCGCGAAACGTTGCTTTTCACTCCCATTGTCGAAATAGAAACTAGAGGTCAAAGATACCAGGCTAGAGCCATCATCGACCCTGGATCACAATCAACCTTTGTCAACAGTCAAACAGTTTCTGAAACCTCAACTGAAGCATGTTTGCTTAACCTTTGCTCACGGGTGGAAACATCGTTTAAGTTAGAAGTTTGGGCCCCAGTTCTCAAGACCCTTCCCTCTAATTTACCACCTCAAACATTGGACATGCTAAAGCTCAGTGAGGCTGCAAAATTGCAACTTGCAGACCATCACTTTAATTAAAGTAGACCCATCGACTTGCTAATAGGCCTCGACATAGGCCCATCGATTTATTGCATGGACACACCGATGCGGTCTGTTGGATCCCTTTTGGCACAAAAAACAGTATTTGGCTGGATTGTGAGGGGACCAACATCAAAAATTACTCAACCAATAACAACAATTTCTTTATTGAATACATCGTCCCTTGACCGAATCCTCACACGCTTTTGGGAGGTGGAGGAAAACCCAAAAAAGATTTTGAGGTCAGACGAGGACACTATTGTGGAACACAATTTTCAACAAACAACTCGTAGAAACGACTCGGGAAGGTATATAGTTACCCTACCCTTCAAAAAAACAGAAGAAATAGGCTCTTCTCGCAACATTGCCATGGCTCAGTACCTAAGAATGGAACGCACGCTCAGCCAAAAACCTGAAATAAAACAATTATATGACAACGTTATTTTAGAGTATCTTGAGTTAGGACACATGAGAAAAATCGAACCCTCGGATATAAACAAAGCTCCAAACTATTATCTGCCGCATCACGCAATAATAAAACAGACCGATTGACCACTAAACTTAGAGTGGTTTTTAATGCCTCTAGCCCAACGTCAAATAAGAATAGTCTTAATGACATTTTATATCCAGGACCCATTCTTCAACAAGATCTTGTTCTTTTGATAGCAAAATGGAGATTTTTCCGCTTTGTATTTAACGCCGACATTACAAAAATATATCGTCAAATACTAATCGACCCAACTCAAACAAAGTTTCAAAGAATCTTAGTCAGAAAATCCAAAAATGACCCTATAGAAGATTACGAGCTTCTCACAGTCACATTTGGAGTTAATTGTGCCCCATATTTAGCCATCAGAACGCTTCCTCAGTTAGCTGAAGATGTGCAAATGACTCATCCATTAGCGGCCAAGATTCTCAAACAAAATATGTATGTGGATGACGTCTTAGCAGGAGGTCATACTATAGAAGAAGCCATCAGAGCTAGAAAAGAATTAACTTCTGTCCTAAAATCAGCCGGCTTTGATCTAATGAAATGGAACTCTAATGAGCCTCAAGTCTTTCAGGATTTACCTAGTGAGACTCTACTACCACTCGACTGGTTAAATCTGTCAGAAAATGACGGGACCAAGACTCTAGGGATAAAATGGAACATTTCATCAGACTCCTTTACATTCACAGCCCCAGATATACAAGTTAAAGAAGCCATAGCCTACATTTTACGCTTCGGACACCCCATTCCAAGAAGTTTTGGACACAAAAAACTTTGTTTCCTGACGAATATACTGCTTTACTTCACAAACGTCCAATTTCCCCTCGAAGTAAACTCTTAACCCTTACGCTATTTCTCGATCGCAATGTGATTATAAGGTCCAATGAACGCTGTCCAATTCTGTTGCCATACGAATCAAAATTGGCCAGAATGATAACAAAATTTGTGCACAAAATTACTTTGCATGGAGGAAATCAGCTCATGACCCGAGTAATAAGAAAAGAATTTTGGATTTTTCGTCTTAAGCCCTTAGTTAAAACTGTCATAAATAACTGCAAAACATGTGTACTTTACAAAAAACACACTCAAAGTCAGATAATGACCTCTCTACCACCTGAGCGCACAACAATATCAAGACTCTTTACCGTTACAGGTGTTGATTACGCTGGACCCTTTAATATACGAAACTTCACTGGTCGAGCATGTCTCATCACAAAATGTTATGTCTGCCTCTTTATCTGCTTTGCCACTAAAGCCATACATTTAGAGGCTGTAAGAGAATTAACAACCCAAGCCTTTTTGGCGGCGTTTTCTCGCTTTATAGGACGCCGTGGATGCCCTGCCATCATGTACTCGGACAATGGGACAAACTTCGTCGGAGCAGCAGAACTTTTAAAAAAGGATCGATTAGAATTTCAAAAGACTCTTCAAAATCAACTCATTCATCAATATAGTCATCAAAACATTAACTGGAAATTTATCCCTCCCGGGGCTTCACACATGGGTGGACTCTGGGAAGCAGGCGTAAAGTCCTTTAAAACGCACCTGATAAAATTATTGCCGAATACGAAAGTCACGTTTGAAGAGTTATCCACAATTTTAGCCCGTATTGAATCTTGCTTGAATTCTAGACCCCAAAGCCCTGCTAGCGATGACCCTAACGATTTGACCCCATTGACCCCTGGACACTTCCTTATTGGTACCCCATTATTGATCCCAGCCGAACCTGATGTGAGCAGCGAAAACCTGACCCTCATCAACCGCTGGAACCGCCTAAAGGTCATCTACCACTCATTTTGCCAAAGATGGAAATCCGATTATCTGGCCGAACTACATCGCAGATATAAATGGAAGACTCAAAGGGACAATCTTAAAGTCAACGACATGGTGGTCATCAAAAACAACAACTTGCCACCCAACGAATGGCAAATGGGTCGAATCACTAAGACTCATATTGGAACTGATCAAAACTGTCGAGTTGTGGACATCCAGACAAAAAATGGGATCGTTACCAGACCCATTACAAAAATTGTGGTTTTGTTTGAAAATATATTTAACATTTTTTTTTTTTAAAAATTTTCCAAACTAATTTTACACTGAATTCCTTCTTACAGGTATGGCATCCCACACAACATTTCTAAGTTTCTCATCAACAGATTTGATTGCTGTCATCATTCTCAACCCCACGACCCGCAAACTTAAATCGAAGTGAGATCCTAGATGCCATATCTGTCAAAATCATCACAACACCTTGCTACAGTGTACCTATCCTGTTTTTTGGACCTATGATAAACTGCACCAAGTCATGGGGGCCGGAATGTTTACTGATGACTCGTTCCAAACGCAGCACCCTGTAAAAGATTAACGGTCCTTAAATTGTTATTTATTAATTTCATATTTTGTCATTCCATTATTCTTCTTGTACTAAATTTAACTTGCTAGTTGATCTTTTTTAAAATCATTACAACTCACTCTAGTTTCTACCGTAGAACAATAAACAAGTAAAGCAACAGAAAAACATTGTGACCCAACAAAACAAACAACAAAAAACAAACAAAAACAAAATTGTGAACAAAACAAAATATGTACCTACATGTAAATACAAAAAACTAAAAATAAAACAAAGCGTTTTTATTTAAATTAAAAATATAGTGAACCGTGTTAAATTTGAGGTAACAAAATTTAAAGTTCATCCTCAAACAGGGTCTAAGATCAATATTGTAGAAATTACAAACGGAATGACAAACTTATATATACCCTTTTCCACCTGAGGTGAAGGGTATAATAAAAAACAAATAGGTATGGAATATGATTTTTGTTTTACATGTAAGTTAAGCGAACGATTAATATTGACATTGTCAAAAAAATCAAAAATTGCTGAATTATTTTAAAAGCGTTTATAGAATATAAAAAAAGTTAAAAAAAATTTTTTTTTAAAAGGTGGATGCCGAGATTTGAACCCCGGCAACTACTAACAACGCTGCTTTGACCAACCGCCCAGACAACTCAGCCATTACCGCTTATGCAAATAAAGAATTAAAGTAGAATATATTCCGTCACTTTGTTTGTTTAATATGTAGGTATGTACGTATTTTTCAATTTAAGCGAGCAGTCATGTACAAACATGTGTGTGTTTGATATGCCTAACATTCAACACGTTCGAATAAAAGCACAAACAAAAAAAAAAAACAACAACCACAAGGGATTTTTTGGAAATATTAGAGGTAGTCGTGGTTTTTTGCTCATAACTCAGCCATTTTTCAACCGATTTGACAGATTTATATACCGACGTGTTTAAGAAGGAATTTACCATTTACTTGTGTTATAAAGCTTGGGCTCGGGGAGATTAATGGTTCCCGAAAGTGGGTATTTAAAAAAAAATTAATTTTGGTCATAACTTTTTTGTATCTGAACCGATTTTTCTGAATTTTTTATAAAATATGTTCTACTAAAATTTTTCGATATTTTGGTGTATAAGTCATATCCATTGGACATATGGCAGCCCTAAAATTTAGGTTTTTATACAATTTTAAATTTTTTTTGTACGGGAGGCACCACGCCCACTTCTCCAATCCCGCCCACATTTTGTAGGATGGTGTGTATTGGCTACCTAAATGTGTGTACCTAACTTGGAAACTTTGGCTTTTGTCGTTCCCCAGATATACAGCAAAAAGTAATAAAATTACAACAACCACAAGGGATTTTTGGAAAATATTAGAGGTAGTCGTGGTTTTTTGCTCATATCTCAGCCATTTGCGGATCGATCTTGCTGAATTTCAATAGCAACCGATGGTAGACTATATGTGACATAAATGTAAAACAACCTAGCCGCTATCATGTCTGGAGTCTCCGGAAAACACATATCAAACGTAAGACGGACAGACGGACGGATATCGTTAAATCAACTTCTCTTCCCATAAGGACCCAGAATATATATACTTTATAGGGTCTAAGATCAATATTGTAGAAATTACAAACGGAATGACAAACTTATATATACCTTTTTCACCTGAGGTGAAGGGTATAATAAAAAACAAATAGGTATAGAATATGATTTTTGTTTTACATGTAAGTTAAGCGAACGATTAATATTTACACGATTTTTGTATGACGTGCTAAATTCCCAGTTTTTCATATTTGATAAATACACTGAAATTTATTGTTGAGGGAAAGCTAGCTTCTATGCGCATTTCACTGGTTGCTTAGGCCAGCTCATCAGGAAACCTTTTCCAAAGATTTTAGAAAGGCCAAAAATATTATACAAATAAAACCCTAAAGCGAATAAGAATTATAAACACTAAAAGTCTTACTTGTAACAATATCAAAGCCAAAACAAAAGACCAACAATAAACAGTGAGTTTATCTTTTCTTACATTACATATTTACATTGTCAAAAAAATCAAAAATTGCTGAATTATTTTAAAAGCGTTTATAGTTTTTCATATTTGATAAATACACTGAAATTTATTGTTGAGGGAAAGCTAGCTTCTATGCGCATTTCACTGGTTGCTTAGGCCAGCTCATCAGGAAACCTTTTCCAAAGATTTTAGAAAGGCCAAAAATATTATACAAATAAAACCCTAAAGCGAATAAGAATTATAAACACTAAAAGTCTTACTTGTAACAATATCAAAGCCAAAACAAAAGACCAACAATAAACAGTGAGTTTATCTTTTCTTACATTACATATTTACATTGTCAAAAAAATCAAAAATTGCTGAATTATTTTAAAAGCGTTTATAGTTTTTCATATTTGATAAATACACTGAAATTTATTGTTGAGGGAAAGCTAGCTTCTATGCGCATTTCACTGGTTGCTTAGGCCAGCTCATCAGGAAACCTTTTCCAAAGATTTTAGAAAGGCCAAAAATATTATACAAATAAAACCCTAAAGCGAATAAGAATTATAAACACTAAAAGTCTTACTTGTAACAATATCAAAGCCAAAACAACACACCAACAATAAACAGTGAGTTTATCTTTTCTTACATTCCCCTACAATTGGTTGGGTTCTTTCCGACTCGAATTGTAGTTGTAAGTGGGTAAAAAGAAAAAACAAACTGCTTCATTCTACTGTCTTCGTAAGAAAACAACAAAAAAAAACCAATTTGCCAATTCAGTTCTTTTGCACGGGCACATGCAAGTATGTATATTATCAAAGTTATTTTCGGGAATACAAAATTTATTATTATTACGATTTTTGTATGACGTGCTAAATTCCCAGTTTTTCATATTTGATAAATACACTGAAATTTATTGTTGAGGGAAAGCTAGCTTCTATGCGCATTTCACTGGTTGCTTAGGCCAGCTCATCAGGAAACCTTTTCCAAAGATTTTAGAAAGGCCAAAAATATTATACAAATAAAACCCTAAAGCGAATAAGAATTATAAACACTAAAAGTCTTACTTGTAACAATATCAAAGCCAAAACCAAACACCAACAATAAACAGTGAGTTTATCTTTTCTTACATTACATATTTACATTGTCAAAAAAATCAAAAATTGTTGAATTATTTTAAAAGCGTTTTTAGAATATAAAAAAAGTTAAAAAAAATTTTTTTTGAATTAAAGTAGAATATATTCCGTCACTCTGTTTGTTTAATATGTAGGTATGTACGTATTTTTCAATTTAAGCGAGCAGCCATGTACAAACATGTGTGTGTTTGTTATGCCTAACATTCAACACGTTCGAATAAAAGCACAAACAAAAAAAAAACAACAACCACAAGGGATTTTTTGGAAATATTAGAGGTAGTCGTGGTTTTTTGCTCATAACTCAGCCATTTTGTAACCGATTTGACAGATTTTTATACCGACGTGTTAAAGAAGGAATTTACAATTTACTTGTGTTATAAAGCTTGGACTCGGGGAGATCTATGGTTCCCGAAAGTGGGTATTTAAAAAAAAAAATTAATTTTGGTCATAACTTTTTTGTATCTGAACCGATTTTTCTGAATTTTTTATAAAATATGTTCTACTTAAAATTTTCGATATTTTGGTATATAAGTCATATCCATAGGACATGGCAGCCCTAAAATTAAGGTTTTTATACAATTTTTAATTTATTTTGTACGGGGGGTACCACGCCCACTTCTCCAATCCCGCCCATATTTTGTAGGATGGTGTGTATTGGCTACCTTAATGTGTGTACATAATTTGGAAACTTTGGCTTTTGCCGTTCCCCAGATATACAGCAAAAAGTAATAAAATTACAACAACCACAAGGGATTTTTGTGAAAATATTAGAGGTAGTCGTGGTTTTTTGCTCATATCTCAGCCATTTGCGGATCGATCTTGCTGAATTTCAATAGCAACCGATGGTAGACTATATGTGACATAAATGTAAAACAACCTAGCCGCTATCATGTCTGGAGTCTCCGAAAAACACACATCAAACGTAAGACGGACAGACGGACGGATATCGTTAAATCAACTTCTCTCCCCATAAGGACCCAGAATATATATACTTATAGAGTCTAAGATCAATATTGTAGAAATTACAAACGGAATGACAAACTTATATATACCCTTTTCCACCTGTGGTGAAGGGTATAAAAATAAAAAGGGCACACGCAAAACTTACTTTTCAAAGTCTGTATTTGGTTTGTTTGTGTTTGGTTGCATGTTCAATTTGAGAAACAACAACAGCGAACACAAAATGTGTCAAAGTAAATTTTGCGTGTGTATAGTATTACTCTCGGAATGAAAAAAATCCGTTAGTTTTTCTTGTTGCTGCTTCTATCAGGGCTACCGTTTGGCCACTAAAGTCGCACTTTCCTACTTTTTTGACGATCAATCAACTCAATTTTCTTCAATTTGTCAAATTTTTGCAACAGGTGACCCTGATTTAAATAATTTCTTTTGCATCGATAAGAATGTGTTGTTAGTAGTAAAACTAGTTTCAACATAACCTTTTGAAGGTGCTTAATTAACAATTTTTCCTTTTTTTTTGTAAACTGCAATTTTTTTAAATACCTATTAATTTAAAATGCGACGCACAAATATAAATGAAAAAACGCACAGCTATATTCAAGAAGTTTTGGAAAAGGTTAATTCTATTAAAGGTATATATGCTGGAATTAATTTTTAATAGGTACATTTTAATATGCACAATCATACTTATGTATATATATATGTACATGTATATATATATATATGTTTAGGTGCGAAGACGAGCTGGCAACTCTTAGTGTTGAGCAGCCAGATTCTCATGGTAGCCGCATCTCAACAGCTGTTTTTATGCAGCCACCTTTTATACATTTCATGTGGTTGCTTTTTTGCTTTTGCTTTGGCTCAGTTCTTATTTTTACGTGAACAAGTGCGCAACCCAATACTTAAAAAAAAAGAATATTTCCCATATTAGTGGTTAAAACGAAATACAAATTTAAAATATTTTGAAGAGTTGTCCAGTTCCTCATTATTGAAATTCAAAGTGCTTATTAATCGTGCCTAATTATTGATGTTGATTTTGCAAAAGTACAAAAAAAACCAAAAAAAGAATTCAAATACTTAAAAATCAACAATAGTTTATAATAAATAAGAAGTTTGTGTAAATAAAAAGTTCTATCACTCTTAATAAACAAAACTTAAAACGTTTGTATTAACTTATCTAAAGCTTAGGCAAAATAGGCATCTTTCTTATTAACAGTGTGTGTGTGTATTCATCTTTGATTCCCGAAAAAGGGTAATCCAATTACCGCTTAAACAACCACCACCGAAATTACCGGATCCCTCCCACAACAGGTGCGCCGGCGTATATGGTCAGTCCAACATTCAGAGGAATTATTACCAACCACCAGTAAGGATTACTCCGGATCATCCAAACAAAGTCACAACAGGTGCGTCTGTAAATTGGGTAAGTCTCCCCCCTTTTCATTACTTATTTTACCATATCAACCCCCTATTTTTACCTAACGTGAGTTGGTCCCAAGTCGGGCGCCAACATTCTGGTCCTTCGAACCGGATCCGGGTCCGCTATAACCCGGCACTTCACCCTTTTTTTAAAATTTCGGATAAAATAAAATTTTAAATTTTACCCCCTACTAACCCCCGCATGTGTGTACATTTTGCTACGTTAAATAAGCAGTTGGCCAATTGGTGCAGATTACCGTTTTGTCTTTTTGAGTAACAAGAAGAAGACAAAAACTAACGGCGACAAGAAGAAACAATTTCAAACATACATACATACACACATACTTGTGTAAATATTGACATCAGCAACAGTTGATCTCGTTGCTAAACAAATACGCATTACATGCAATAAGGAAAAACAAAAAACACTTGTTCAAGGTTTTTTGGTTTTTTTTTGGATTAACATTGCACTGGATATAGGAACAAAATTTTTGCAAGTTTTTGTTTTTGGCAATTGACATTGAACTTGAATAAAGAAGAACGAAAGATCAACCTGTATGTATGAATGGCTGTATAACAAACAACAACAAAACAACAACTTACAGCGAGTAGTTAGTGGAGTTAAATGATTTGTGTGTACATACCTATAAACATTTAATATATAATTTGTTCACATAACAAACGGATGCTGAAGTACATAAGCTACATGTTATACGAGGGTCAACCTAAAATTAGCTTATAGTTCATGAATAAATGTGGAATCGAATAATTATATTGATAATTAAATAACAATTATTTATTATAATTAACCTCCCTTTTTAATTTGTTTGTACACACATGCAAATTTAACTAACCCCAATTATTATGAAAATTTAATAAAACTTATTTATTTGATTAAAACCCATTTCAATGCCCACCTATACGAGGTGCCATTGAAAAATTTTGCAAATTGATAAAACCCCTTTTTCCATTGGTCGCTTATACGAAGCGCCATTGAAAATTTTAAAATTTTTAAAACCCCAATTCAGTGTTTCGCTTATCCGAAGCACCACTGAAAAGTTTGCCAAATTATTACACCCTATATTCATCGGCCGCTTATACGAAGCGCCATTGCAAATTTTTAAAAAATTATTAAACCCTCTACTCTTTGGCCGCTCATACGAAGCGCCATTGAAAATTATTCAAAATTAAAAACCATATTTAGTGGCTCGCTTATACGAACCACCCTTGAAAATTTTTTCGAAATTATTAAACCCTATATTCATCTGTCGCTTATACGAAGCGCCATCGAAAAATTTTGTAACATTTATTGAACCATATATTTATCCGCCGCTTATTCGAGGCGCCATTGAAAATTTTCTTAAAATTTTTTTTAATATAAATTGAAATATTGGCGACTTTTACGAAGTGTCACTCAGCAGAATAAAACCAACCTCGTTTTTTTGGTAATTATATTGCCTTCTCTACTACTGGATTTGCTTTACACTTATCCACTTTAATATTGCTGTCTTACGAGGTACCCTGGAGAATTCCATTAACTTTTTTGTGATTATAATTTCTAATTTTTTCCACCACATTTGTTTTCAAACCCCCCCTTCTATATACTATTACCCCCCTAATTCGTCCTCCGCGAAATTTCTGCCACAATGTCTTTGGTCAAAAAGGTTATTCGATCTTCCGATCACGTTGTGGAGTTTCAAAAGTATTTTAATGAACTGCCAGAAGCGTCTCATACGCTGCACTCCTTGGAGGTACGAAAAAACGAAATTCATCGTCTCTGGGACAATTACGACTCCGCCCATGAAGCCGCAATAGATAATTACGAGGAGATAAAAGCCGAAATAGACATAGCGGTTTTAACCAAACGCTATTATTCGACTTTTGATGTTCATGCGGCAATCACAGCAAGCATTTCCGAACTTTGTGAGTCTTTGAAGGCCAAGGCTGGGAAAAGCCATGTGATACCGAAGTTTTTCGTGGCGATTACAAATCCTGGCCAACGTTTCGTGTTATGTTCACGGCCTTGTATCGCCAAAACAATCGCTTATCGCCGGTTGAGAAAATGTGTCATCTAGTGAAAAAGACAGAAGGAGAAGCTTGAGAACTCCTCAAAACGTGTCCGATGACTAACGATGGTTTCGAAATGGCGTGGCAAAACCTAGTTAATCGTTATGAGAATAAACGAATTCTCGTAAATGCGCAAATGAAATCCCTTTTTAGTTTAACCCCCATTACCAAAGAAACCGGCCCCAACCTTAGACGTTTACAACGGACCATAAATGATTGCATCAGTAATCTGCGCCTTTTAAAAGTCGATACAGACAGCTGGGACATAATTTTTGTCTACATTTGTTCAACATGTCTCCCGGATGTTACCCTGAACCTATGGGAACAAACTCTGCCAAATTCATCAAATATGCCCACCTGGGAAGCATTAGATCGTTTTTTGTCCTCTAGATTTCAGACTTTGGAATCCGTCGCGGATATACGATCAACATTCTTGAATCCTCATAGCCCAAACAAAGCACCTCAATCCAATAATCATAGTAAGCCCAATTACGCTCAGAATAAAAAAGTGCAAAGTTTCAACACTAATGTTTCTACAGCAAAGGCTGACACGTGCCTCCTTTGCGCTCTAAGTCACCCCTTAAGGTTATGCGCTAAGTTTCTTGCTATGTCCGTTGACGCACGATACAACACGGTTAAACAACAAAAGCGATGCACGAATTGTTTAGGTACCTCACACGGGTATAAAACCTGCAAAAGTCGTTATGTGTGCAATGTGTGTAAAGCTTAACATCACTCATTACTACATCGAGGCACTCATCAAGAAAAAACACCTACTCCTCCTCAAGCGGTTTCTAACGCCCCTACTGCTGAGAATCATAATGCAAATACCCCCCTGAAAGGTTGACTACGAACCCCTCTACCTCAGCAGAAGCACGAAATCTTGAGCTTAGGTCTTTTTCTACACAACTACAAGATAGTTCTTCCGCAGTTGTCCTTGGCACCGCTCTAATAGATGTCTACAAGGACGACCTTAAGTGTACCGTCCGCGCCCTCATAGATTCGGCCTCAGAGGCATCCTTCATTTCTAAGAAATTACAAACTCAGCTAGGACTTGAGACTCCGCCATCACGGGCAAAAATTCATGGATTAAACGATGCGTTAAACGCTACTTCGACGCACACATGTCACCTTAAAATTGGTTCACCGATTGACAGGTCATTCGCTATACATTCGGACGTACTTGTTGTTAAGAAACTCACCGGTCAACTCTCCTACTACCCCCCGACTGCGCTTAATAATAGCAACCTTTCAAAGCTGCAACTGGCGGATCCATATCGCCATCAATGCGCGGAGATTGACATGTTTTTAGGTGGAGACGTTTACCCAAAAATAATTCAAGACGGCCTCCAATGGGACAACCAACAATCCCTGGTAGCACAGAAAACAGTCTTCGGATGAATCATCACCGGTAAGGTAGCTAAAAGTCGGTGTAGGGACGAAGTATTGTCATACTTTAATGCCGTGGACCTGAATAACCAACTTCAGCGTTTTTGGGAGCTCGAAGATGTCCCTAGAAGAGCAAAGTCAGCCCCGGAGGACCTATATTGTGAGGAACTGTACGAGTCAACTACATTCCGCGCTAATGACGGACGTTATACTGTATCACTCCCCTTCAAACGAGAGTTTCCAGAAAATCTCAAAATGGGACAATCGCGAAATAGCGAAACGAGAAAAAATTCTGCGAAACGAGAATAAGTTAATTAAGAATCCCCAAATAAAAACTGAATATGATCGGGAAATAACCGAATACTCTACCCTAAGTCAAATGACAAAAGTAACCCCCATAGCTGGTGAGAGCGGCACATACTATCTGCCCCACCATGCAGTTTAAACCAGATAGCACCACCACAAAATTGCGTGTGGTATTTAACGCTTCTAGCCCATCGTCGAATGGCATCAGTCTTAATGATCTGCTTCACGCAGGCCTCATCCTTTAGGCAGATTTAATGATTTTAGTGTTACGTTGGCGGTTTTTTCGATACGTTTTCAACGCGGACATAGAGAAAATGGACCGCCAAATCACAGTTAATAAATCTCATACCCCTTTCAGCGAATCGTCTTTCTCGCCTAACGAGGCGCTTCAAGACTACGAGTTAAATACAGTCACCTTCGGTGTAAACTGTGCCCCTTATTTGGCAATCAGAACTTTGCTGAAACTGGCCCAAGAAAATGAAACCCTCTACCCCAGCGTATCGAAAATCTTACGAAATCACATGTACGTCGATTATGTACTTTCAGGAGCCCATACGCTATCAGCGGCAATTAAAATTCGTGATGAACTTACAACAGTCCTTGAAACTGCTGGGTTCACGCTTCGAAAATGGACAGCGAACAATGAAGTCCTGTTAAAAGGTCTACCGGTCACCCATTTGTTAGATGGGGAATTTCTGAAGCTTTCTGACTCTAGTACTACAAAAACATTAGGGCTCAGGTGGAACGCTGGCAGTGATTACTTCTACTTTAAACTAAAGTCTAATCCCGACCACAACTTAACCACGAAACGATGCGTTCTGTCAGAAATCGCAAAGTTATTCGACCCAGCGGGTTGGTTATCACCAAAAATAATCGTGGCCAAAATCATCATGCAGCAGACATGGAAGGACGGGACTGACTGGGATGAAGATCTAAACCCTAGTACCCTACAGCAGTGGCATGATTTCCTCGATGACTATGTACAAATAGAACGAATAAAAATCCCCTGTTTTATCGACTTCGACCCTTCATATAATGTTGAGCTACACGGTTTCTGCGACGCGTCAGAAAAGGCATACGTGGCAGCCATTTACATACGCTCTGAAAATCAAGGTTTTGTATCTACCCACCTTTTAGCAGCGAAAACTAAAGTTGCGCCAGTCAAATTCGTTTCACTTCCCCGTAAGGAGTTGTGTGGGGCAGAGCTGCTGGCAAGTATGATAGACTCGATTCAAGGTCAACTCGAACTTATCGATTATAAACTTTTTCTATGGACAGACTCGACCATCGTGCTAGCATGGCTGCAAAAACCTGCTCATAAATGGAAGACATTCGTACAAAATAGAGTCTCGTCTATTGTTGAAAAGGTTGGGAAAGATGCATGGTCGCACGTCGATTCGAAAAACAATCCAGCAGACATAGCATCGCGTGGTACTACACTTACGGAACTGTCCACAAATACATTGTGGTGGCACGGTCCTGCTTGGCTAAGACGTCCACATGCAGACTGGCCATCGAGTACTTGCGAATTTAATACAACAGAAGAGGAAAGAACAGTTAAGACGTTTATCGCACTAGTCGATAACAACGATATTCTCGACAGATTTTCTAATCTTCCGCGAGCCCTGAGGGTTATCTGCTACATCTTTCGTTTTTACAATCGCATTAGATCAAAATTAAAAGCGGATCCTGTAACGCCAGAGCTCTCAGCCAAAGAAATAATCTTCACAAAAAATCGTCTGGTAATCGTCTGTCAAAAGCTTCACTTTGCTGAGGAGTACGCACTCTTATCTGAAAACCGACCTTTGCCACGAAAAGGCGCTATTTTAACCCTAAACCCCTTTATAGACGCTAGAGGATTAATGAGAGTCAACGGGCGGTTAGCATTCTCCCCTACATTAAGTTACGACGAACGATACCCAATTATACTCCCCTACCATGCACGCTTTACGCGATTATTTTTAACTTATCTACATAAGTTTTTACTGCATGGCCAAAATGCACTTTTACACCGGCTTACGCGACTTCACTATTATGTCCCTAAATTAAAAACGTTGATAAAATTCACATTATCAAAATGCATCAAATGCGTAAAAGAAAAACATCAGCTTAGTCAGCAAATCATGGCTGAATTACCCCCCGAGCGCACAAGTTTGACGCGCCCCTTTTATCATACAGGAGTTGATTTCGCCGGCCCTTTTTCCATTAAGTCTTATGTGGGCCGCGGGTGCAAGGTCACGAAAGGTTACGTGCTGGTTTTCGTATGTTTTGCCACCAAAGCAATCCATCTGGAGGCCACCGGAGATATTTCAACACAAGCATTCCTAGCCGCTTTCGCCCGATTTTTCTCAAGACGAGGTACACCACATACTATGTACTCGGATAACGGCACGGCCTTTGTGGGGGCCGCTAATTCACTTCAGAAGGATACACAACATTTTTTTTCTCTTGTCCAAAGGGGCCTATTATCTCAAGATAGTTTTAACCCGGTAAAATGGAATTTTATCCCCCCTGGTGCTCCCCACATGGGCGGACTCTGGGAGGCTGGAGTATAAAGTTGTAAGTCTCACCTCAAGAAACTGTGCCATACTCAAAGCTTCACTTATGAGGAGTTCAGCACCATGCTCGCACGCATCGAGGCGTGTTTGAACTCCAGGCCTCTAAGTCCGATGAATGAAGATCCACACAACCTATGCGCCTTAACCCCGGGTCACTTTTTAATCGGAACCCCCCTCTTAACTCCCCCTGAACCTGATTTAGCAAGCCATTCCATTAGTTATGTAAATCGGTGGCAAAAACTGAGAATACTGCATCATCAGCTTGCCCGTCGCTGGAAAGAGGAGTACTTAGTCGAGCTCCAGAAAAGAAATAAGTGGAAATACCCCCAGCGAGATATTTCCAACGGCGATCTCGTCGTGGTGAAAAACGACAATTTACCCCTAATCAATGGCGTCTAGGACGCATCGAAAAATTTTTCATGGCTCTGATGATCGAGTAAGAGTTGCTGAAATACGCACTGCCAAAGGAAGTGACCTATTGTCAAACTCGTTTTACTACCGCTTTCTCCGTCCGCCTGACAATTAATGTTTTTTCCCTATATCTTTCCTATTTCAGAAACTATGCGTCCACGTCACCGCAATAGCGCTTCACCCCTTGAAGAGCGCCAGGCCGTCGACCGTTTTAAGACTAAAACCCCCGATTGAAAAATCTGCCGCAAAGATCACCCCCTACGCAAGTGTGTAAAGTTTTTAAATATGTCCGTATCAGACCGAAAGGATGTGGTCGCTCGTCAAAAATACTGCAGAAACTGAATTGGGCATTCTCACCTTACTCCAAAATGCCGCAGTATGGAAAGGTGCAAGAGCTGTAACGGTAACCACCACACTCTGCTTCACCCCCCGGCTATTAACGGAACCCCCAACAATTCCAGTCTAGCTGATGCTCGCACCGTAACCCCCACCGTACTTTTTCAAATCCGTCTCACGGAAGGCTGGAGACTAGTCCGCGGTCTGATCAACCCCGCCGCTCCAACGAGTTCCATCGCCACGTTTTTGGTGGATAGGTATCACCTGCCCTTTGAGAGGTACGAATCTGAGAAGTTGTGCCAAATCTCTATACGAGCACGGTTTGACCAGGCAGGTTCCATCACGATCAAGGCTCGTGTATCGGCTAGTCTGCCAGAAAAGATCCCAGCGAAGAAGCTGGATCGGAGTGTCTCTGACACTTACCGAAACCTGCGTCTGGCTGATCGCGAATTTTATGAGGGCAACAACATCAACATCATTCAGGGAGCAGACGTGTATCCTCGCTTGATACGTAGCGGTTTGCAGCTGTCATCCTCTGGATTAACCCCCATCGCCCAGGACACCGCCCTGGGATGGGTCCTCATCGGCAGTTTTGACTGATTCTCTGCAGAAAACCATGGTCTGATGGACCCAACATATTGAAATTTTTTCACGTATTATTATTTTTTTTTTTTAATGAATTTATACTTACCTTTCCCAAACCTTATTATTGAATTCTTGATTTATTATATCTAATTATATTGTAATTTAAATTGTATTTTTTTCATTTTTGTCTTGTATGCATATAACTAATCCACCCAGACACGCCGGCCCTCGTTGTTTTTTTTGTTGCAACAAGGGGGGCGGGATGTTTAGGTGCGAAGACGAGCTGGCAACTCTTAGTGTTGAGCAGCCAGATTCTCATGGTAGCCGCATCTCAACGGCTGTTTTTATGCAGCCTACTTTTATACATTTCATGTGGTTGCTTTTTTGCTTTTGCTTTGGCTCAGTTCTTATTTTAACGTGAACAAGTGCGCAACCCAATACTTAAAAAAAAGAATATTTCCCATATTAGTGGTTAAAACAAAATACAAATTTAAAATATTTTGAAGAGTTGTCCAGTTCCTCATTATTGAAATTCAAAGTGCTTATTAATCGTGCCTAATTATTTATAAAGTTGATTTTGCAAAAGTACAAAAAAAAACCAAAAAAAGAATTCAAATACTTAAAAATCAACAATAGTTTATAATAAATAAGGAATTTGTGTAAATAAAAAGTTCTATCACTCTTAATAAAAAAAACCCAAAACGTTTGTATTCACTTATCTTAAGCTTAGGCAAAATAGGCATCTTTCTTATTAACAGTGTGTGTGTGTATTCATCTTTGATTCTCGAAAAAGCGTAATCCAATTACCCACAACAGGTGCGTCTGTGAATTGGGTAAGTCTCCCCCCTTTTCATTACTTATTTTACCATATCAACCCCCTATTTTTACCTAACGTGAGTTGGTCCCAAGTCGGGCGCCAACAATATATATATATATATATATATATATATGTATGTATATACATATATGTATATGTACATAAATATATGTTTTTAAACGTTTGCACATAATAAAGTGTATCAAATTTAAAATAATACAAAATCCAATTGTAGTGTACACTTATTTTTTCATTTCCACAAAAGCATCACACAATATTTTTGTAAGCAAAATAACAGAAAATATTAATTGTAAACGACCATATCAATGACACATAAACATTATGACACATATGGTAAACAAATGCTTGCACTTCATACGTATACCAAAATACCTACAGCGAAGTGAAACATGAGTATTTTCACTTGCTCCACTTATAGTTTATTGCTTTAGGTACTTGACCGTACTTAAGGGGTAACAATAGCAAATCAAATTTCTTTTTATTTTTTTTAAATACCTTAAATAGGAGAAATGCAATTTGTTTAAAAATAATGACTGTGCTGATTAGTCAGTCGATCAGTAAATGCATTTTGTAACATGAACAAAAAAGTTGAACACTATGTTACATTGGGCATTTTGGATGTATAAATGAAATGCAAGATGTGTCAGATAATTTTTAGATAATTTGTAAATTAGTATATAAGTTGGAAAATTTGTAAATAAAAGTTAGTCTCAGTTTAGACACAAGAATTCAATCTTCTTTTACTGAACTCAAATAAAGGGCATCATTTGCTCGTCTGCCGAGTTTTAAAGCCTCGCTCTACAAACAATAGAAAATTGCATTAGTCGCGATTCAATGCTAATGCAATAGTAATAGATTTGTAATTGTTTTGAAATATTAAAAAACCATACCTACCAAACTTACTATATGGCGATCCTGCCAGGAGATCTGGAATTTTTCTTTTTAAATGGACGAAGATTTTCATAAACTTTTCGAAGATTTGGTTAACAGATTGGCAGTGGAGGAGTACAATCCCACTGAAGGCGTGGAAATTCAGGCACCACCTTACATACCTACCCCAAAGCATTGTGGACCACAGCCAATTACAATAGAACAATATCTTGAGAGAAACAAGTCGAAAAAACAGCGTCCAGTACCACCTGTAACTCCAACTAAAAAGAAGACGAAGGGCGGCAAAAAGAAGCGGCTCAATAGAAAAAAAGCGGAATTAAGGCGGTTAATAAGCCTTAATACATACATAAATAAAAACATCAAAATGGGTTGGTGGAGTAAAGTTAGTAACGCAATTTTAGTAGCAATTGCTGGCTATGAAATAGGCAACAATACTGAAAAACCCAAACACACTAACGATGAAAAACATTGGATTGTAGTATTAGCTATAATTTTTATATTGATTTTGAGCATATGTATTTCAAAACTAAATAGTTATTATAAAAATATGTCAATAAGAAAGTAAACAACAACATTGTTTAAATAAAATTAAATATCAAAAAAAAAAGAGCAATAATTAAAAAATTCTAAAATGTATTGTAAATGGACCAATTAATAGATAGGTTGACTAGAATTATCATTAATTTGAGAAAATCGGGTAGCAGAGGATATACTGAAAAAACATTAATTTTAAAATTAAAAGAGGTAGAGTTAATTGAAAAACAATTTGTAGAATTTAGCATTGGTAAAGAAATAAAAGAAAAACTTATAGAGAAATTTTACAAAATTTATGAAAAAGCAAAGACACTGTTAAAGCAAAAATTAGAAAGATTAGATACAGAATCAACTCAAAGTATGTGAGATTCAGAAAGAGAGGCTGAAAATTCAAACGTATCTACTGAAAACTCAAACTTAACTCCTGAAAATTCAAGTTCAAGTTCAAATTCTACAGTTAAAATGGCATCATTCAATTTAGAACTATCATTGAAAAGTATACCAGAATTTTCTGGAAATTTCAAAGATTTAATATCATTTTTGAAAATAGTTGAAATAATTTACAATTCTTTAACAACTGACGCGAAAACACAACTCATAGATTTTGTTATTAATGTGAAATTAACACCAAGCGTTAGAACTGCTATAAGTGCTACAAAAATTAATGATTTCAATAGCCTTAAAAATTCACTTCAATCAAGATATAAGTCTACAAAAACTATAGCTCAAATACAACTAACTTTGAGTAGATTCATGCAAAAGAACATGAAAATACAAACATATAACGAGAAGCTTTTAGAAATGATTGCCGAACTGAATGAACTGCAAATACACGAAATACCGCAATGCAATGCTATACAGAAAAACACAATTATTTCTCTTAATAATACTTATGCATTGAATATATTCAAAAATGGTCTTAATGCAGAAATTAAGCCAACAATTTTTGCTTCTAAGCCAAAGGACTTGAATGAAGCTGTACAACTTGCAATAGAACTAGAAAAAGACTTTGCTAGTAATGAAAATCAAGTATTATATTTTTATAATGGAAACAATTCAAATAAGCGGAATAATAAAAATAATAACTTTAGAAATAATAATTATAACAGAAACAATATTTCGAATCAGAATAATAGAAATTCGAATTATAACAATAACAGAAATAATAATAATCATAGTAATAATAATAATAATCATAGAAATAATAATAATAATCATAGAAATAATAATAGAAATTATAATAATAATACCTGGAATGATAATAACCATTACAACAATAGACAAAACAACAATAATAATGGTAGACGAAACCGAAATAACAATGGAAATAGCGTACATGTAGTTCAGGAAAACACCGAAGGCCCGGAGATGAACAATCAAGATTTAATCATTCATCCTCCGGAGCAGAATTAAATAAAATTTTTTCTATTTCTAAAAACACTACTAATTATATAGAATTAGACATAGGAACAAAAACTAGCTTAACATTTTTAATAGATACAGGGGCTGATATTTCATTATGTAAATTAGGAAAATTAAATGAAGACCTTTTTATTGATAAAGCACAATCATGTTCATTTTCTGGTATAACAAACGAAAAGATAAGATCTATTGGAATCACAGAATTAAATTTTAAATTATATGATAACCAATCAAAATACAATTTCCACATAGTCGATGATAATTTTCCAATACCAACGGACGGAATCTTAGGAAGAGACTTTTTCACAACATTTTTATGCAAAATTGATTATGAAACATTCACGATTTCATTAATTTTACAGGAGACGGAAATTACAATTCCCATGAAATCTACAAGAAAATAGAGATTACTACATTAAAATAGAGAAACGATCTGAATTAATATGTCCAGTACAATTAAATCTAACGGAAGATAGTATTATTTTAAGTAAAGAATTAGAGTCAGGAATTTTTATAGGGAATACAATAGTTCCAGGATCAGGCATTACTCATGTTAAATTTCTAAATACAACAGATGAAGATGTAATATTAAAAAATGTTAATTTTGAAATTGAACCATTAAATAAATACGTTTTTCTCACTAAATCCCGAAACAATAAAGACAGATTTAGCAAACTATTACAAACGTTAAAAATTGACAATACTGACAGTAAAGCGACGGATGAATTGATAAACATTTTTAAAGACTATCAAGACATATTTCACTTAGAAGGAGATGTTTTAACAGCAAATAACTTTTATACACAACATCTTAATTTAACCGATGAAACACCAGTTTACATCAAAAACTATAGACTTCCACAAACTCAGATAGAAGAAATCGATCAACAAGTTCAAAAATTATATGATGACGATATTATTGAACATTCAACCAGTCCTTACAACTCACCATTACTTGTTGTACCAAAGAAAAGCAATGGAGACAAAGAGAAATGGCGACTTGTAGTAGATTTAAGACAATTAAATAAGAAAATAGCTAACGATAAATTTCCACTTACAAGAATTGAAGATGTATTAGATAAATTGGGAAGAGCAAAATATTTTTCAACTCTGGATATGACAAGCTCGTTTCATCAGATTAACTTAGATAAAGAATCAAGAAAACCAACTGCATTTTCCACATCAAACGGTCACTATCAGTTTAAACGACTACCTTTTGGCCTTAAAATTTCATCAAATAGTTTCCAACGTATGCTAACAATAGCACTTTCAGGTCTCGATAGTAAAGCATTTTTATATGTGGACGACATCATAATTTTTGGATGTAGTTTGAAACATCACAATGACAATCTGAGACAGGTCTTTGAACGTTTATCAAAATACAACTTAAAATTGAACGCAAAAAAATGTGTATTTTTAAAGTCGGAAGTTGTTTATTTAGGTCATCTAATAACAAAAGAAGGTATCAAAACAGACCCAGCAAAACACAAGGCAATACAAAATTATCCAATACCCAAAGATGCTAACGAGGTAAAACGATTTGTAGCTTTCTGTAATTACTATAGACGTTTTATAACAAATTTCGCTACATTAACAAAATGTCTGAATGATCAAACAAAGATCTTTCCATAACAATTGTTTCCAATTTTTGCAATTGATGTGTAATAAGAAATATGTATTGGAACAGGGAAAAAATTTACGGGGAATTTTTATTCATAATTAGATTGACTACATAAACCTATTCAGGCGATGATTTTAACGACGATGTTTTTTTTCTTAATTCCCAATTTTAGATATCACCAATACTCAACAAATTGCTTTAGAAGATTCGGCTAAAGAAGTGAAGCTTGTTAAAGGTATGTACATACATCAGTGTATAGGTACATTATAAGATACAATACTTTATTAATATTATATTCTGATTTATTCTTAGACATAGTGATTGAACAAAATAAAGTAATTGTTTCGTTACTTTCGGAAAGTTATGGCGAAGTCTTCAATAACTATTGGCCAAACGTCTTCAAAATTTGCCCACCTTTTTCCAATTTCTTCTGAAGAGGAGTTATTTAATTTAGAAGCAGAAATTGGAGAAGAAACTGTTAATGATATGGTATATTTTACACTTATTATGTTCATTGTAAATTTTTTTAATCACAATTTCTTTCAATTCTTAGATATTTACAATAAGAAGCCTTATAAATCCTGGCGGATTATCAAAAAATTTAACCAACATAATAAACATGGATATTATACTTCAGTTCAATGTGGACGGAAAACAAAGAAAAAAACGTCTCTTAAATTATCCAAAATTCTTGGATGTATTGTACAGTTAGTATTTACATAATAAATTTTTGTGAAAGTGAAATTAAAAAATGCTTTTTTTTGTATTCTTTTTAGAAACACATTATGGTGAAAACCTGTCTAATAGTGTTTTCACACTTAAGGTTTTACCACAAATTTTGGTTTTAACGATAAAACCAATCATTAAACCAGGTTTTACCATACAAAATAATTTTGTTAAAACCATCTTAAAACCTCTTTTGATTTGGTTTTAAGTAGATTTTATGAAATACAACCATGTTTTAGTTGTACTAAATTCAGTGCTACCAAGTTAAAAAGATTGAAAACAGCTGATAATGTTTAATCCCAGCTAGCATTTTATATCACAATCGAATCTTTTAGGAATGAGCTTATATTTCGATCATAAATGATACTCTTGTTGGGAGAAAAAGCTACACTACCGATCAATCACCTCAAAGAATTATTCGTGATGCAATTATCTGATTTTTTTTGATCAATTTAATGGTAGGTTTTATAATCATTAGTTAGTATTTTTCGTCGCAGTTTTTAATCGTAAATTATAAAGCTTTTAATGATATTTTACAAAATTTTTAAATTTTCATGTTTTGAATGTTTTTTTGGATTTCTTTGTTAAAAGTAACCCCTGATTATTTGAACAAGTTTTATTATGAGCCAAACAAATTTTATTGGGTTCTCGAAAAGGAAATAAGAAACTATATTTTTCTCTTTTAATTCATAAATTGAGAAATCTACTTAAAATGTTTATACTTAATTTGTCATCTATTTTCCTAGTAAAATCCCTTTTCAGCCATTTAGCGTTAATCATTAACGGCCTAATTTATAAAAAATAAAACAGGTTAATAAAGAGTTTATAAATTGGATTTTCATACAAAATCTGTTTCATAAACCCTTTATTAACATGTTTTTTATAAATAAGGCAGTTAATCTTTTGCATATTGGGTCGTTGGTTTTTTGTTTATAAAATCGCAACTTTTTGTCGAAAGATTCCAAAATTTCCAAATTATGAGTACATTTGTGTTAATGCAATACATCAGAATCGATGATTTTTAATTTTTTGTCAATGAGGCCTTTTGCGTTTTAGGTAACGGTATATGAACTAGCAATCGTTCAAGTGATAAATCAGGATTTAATCATCAAATAGGATCTAAGAAGACTCATTTAGGTAATATTTACAAAATATTATCACCCAAATGCTAGCTGGGATGGCGCTTAATAAAAATAAATAAATTTAAAAAAATAAAAAACCTCAAACCGATGAAATATTCTAAAATTAATTATTTATTCAAAAATGTTTGATTTCCAAGCATTCAATTCATTCACTTCTTTTAGAAATTTTCTTATTCCTACTAGAAATTAATTTTATTTTGGAGAAAATAATTAGCCAAACTGTGATTTAAAAGCTGATTTAATAAAACTTGTAATGTGAACGCAAAATCAGCTGTTAATAGATTTAATGTTATACAGGCATGTTCTGAAAATCACAAAATTTCAAATCACTTGTGATTTTAAAATCACAATTATTATTTAAGGGTGTTTTGAAAACCACAAAAGTTTTAACTTGGTTTAAAATGGTGGAAAAAATAAGCATTTAATTTTAAATCGGTGACCACTTAGCTGAACGGTTTAAAATCACAATTATGGAAAAAGTTTTTTGGCCAGAACACCTTTCTTGTGATTTCAAATCACTTTCACAAAAAATGATTTTCAGAACATGCCTGAAAATCAGGTTTTAACTTTAGGTGTGAAAACACTATAAGCCAGAATTTATACACAACCTAAAAAAATACATTAGGTTAGCAAAAAATAGGCAGTATAGAACCACATATTGCAAAAAGAAAGATGGTGAAAATTGTGAATAAAGTTATTAAGCTTTATTATTTATTTCTTGTCATTTTATGTTATTAGACATACATACAAACATACATTTATATATACGTACTGCGTACTAGCATATAAAAAATTATTTTACACAATTTTAAAAAACTGAATTTCTTTTTTCTCCATAATTATATATTTACTTTAGTTTTTATGTTTAATATTTAATATGTAAAGAATAATAAAATCAAAAACCTAAACAAAATAAACGTTTTTCTATCAATACAAGCTTTGTGAAGGATATTAAAAAGCCTTAGCGTAAGGCCTTTAAAAAAGCCATAGCATAAGGCCTTTAAAAAAGCCATTGCGTAAGGGTTTTAAAAAAGCTCAATTTTATATGCTTTTTAAATTGGTTGAATAAAGCGATTGCAAAAAGCGCCTGGTAAAAGCTCCAATGAAGCATCTTAACAAGAGCTTTTATACATTATGCTATTATGTTAATATAGTAAGGCCTTAAAAAAGCACTTGAGAAAAGTGCTTTGTTTGTATGTTTGATTAGGTTTAATAAGCGCTTATTGTCAGCAGAAAGTAGTCCTCCAAACCGGGAACAGCTCATACAAAAATCATGCATCCCATCAGCAGTTTTGAAGCGATTTTAGGTATGAATTCATACGAAAAACCTGCTCCTTTCGGAGCACATTTTTTACTAGGCAATTGTTGTACAGTGTGACGCCAGTCCTTACGGAGTTGGGGCTGTGCTCTCACATGTTATTGATGGGATGAAACGCCCAATTCCTTTTGCCTCGAGTACACTTTCAAAGGCATAACAGAACTATTCCCAACTTCACAGGAGGGCTCTTGCAATTGTCTTTGGGGCTAGGAAATTTCACAAATATATGTGTGGTAAACCTTTTACTATATTATTAATTCCCTAAGCTAATCCCCGCGAAGCTGTACGCTTGTCTGCAGGAAAGAAACTAGAGTCTCTGGCGGGAATCGAACCCGCAACCCCGGGGCTGATAGACTAGCTCGCTACTAGCCTAGCCTACCGGGGCACTCTATTATCGGATCATCAACCACTTAGAGAAATTTTAACACCACTAAACCAACGTCAATGCTGACTGTGGGAAGACTTGTTAGATGGTCTGTAATATTAAGCATGTATAATTATACTATTGAATATAATATATAATATATGGCTTATCACGGCTACCAATAGAAGATAAGACAAGGAGCTCGAGGAGAACATACATCATGTACGGATGGTTAATACTGAGTATGGAACAGGTCAAATTTGAATTGGACAGAGATGATTGCTTAAGGGACGTAATGAAAATGTTATAAAACGGTTGGAAATTTCTGATTGCAAGTCATATTAAACCATATTATAATAAAAGATTAGGGTTAGCTATTGAGGATGGTTATTTGTTATACAATAATAGATTAGTAATTCCTATTACAATGAGCGCACTGATTTTAAGTAGACTTTATAATTCTCATATCGGTGTGGCCAAGGGCCAGATATGGTGGCCGGAAATAGGAAATGATATTGAGAATCTTGTATCAAATTGCAAAATTTGTCAGGCTATGGTATCAAAACCGTTATCATCGACAAAGCAAAGTTGGCCACCTTCATTTCATTTCATTTTAAAAATACAAACTTTCTGTTAATTGTGGATACTTACTCTAAGTGGATAGATGTTAAGAGGATGAAAAATACTAGAGTAGAGGCGGTTGTATCAAGATTAAGGGAAATATTCTCATACTTCGGGTTACTAAATACATTAGTCTCGGATAATGGGCATCCCTTTTCCTCTGAGAGTTTTATTCAATTCTGTCGTTATAATAATATTAACTGTTTGAAAAGTCCCCCCTACCATCCTGAATCAAACGGAATTGCTGAAAGAGCGGTGCAAACAACCAAAGCACATCTTAAGAAGTATTTCTTGGATCCACAAACTTCAACATTACCACTGAATTTAATTTTAAGTAATTTTGTTGTTAAATATTAGATCCACCCCTCTTATTGTAACGGGAAAATCTCCAAATAAATTAATATTTTTACATCAGAGAAATTCACTATTTTCTAATCATGTTAAAAAGGTAGGGTGTGTTACGTCGCAACAGGAGGTGGTGATTAAGTGCCGGTTCACACAAGTCAAGTTTGACTCGTCAAGTCTTGAGTTTTTAGGAGAGAGGGGAAAAGAAATGGCATTCTCTTTTCCCTTCTCTCCTAAAAACTCAAGACTTGACTTGACTTGTGTCACTAATAGTAGAATACTCGAGAAAGGAGATGTTACGACACTCAAGTCAGGGGATAGGGTATTTTACAAATTTGTGTCTAATATGGGAACTAGGTGGCTTAATGCTACTGTAATTATGCCAATAGGTAATGTTATATATTTAATTAATGTTAGGGGATGCCATAAAACTGCTCATATATCTCAGATAAGATTAGATAAACCAAGCAGGCTTAGAAGCAGTGATGTTAACCGTACGGTAATTACCCTTTTTTAGGGTAATTTTGGGCCGCTAAAGGTAGCAAGGTAATTTTATTTAAAATACGGTAATTTAAAGAAATTTGGATTTTTGGTATAAATATACGTACTTCCATATGTAGGGTTTAAAGTTTTAACATTTGAGAGGTGATTTTCAATTTAAAAATACATAGATAAATATTATAACAAAAAAATTAACAACACTATGTTTCTATAAATGTTTTCGTGACACCGATAAGTGCAAAATAAGAAATATTAAATTACCATTGTATATTATTAATTTTATATTTAACTTTTTGTTTGTAAAAATCAACAATTCTTAAACATATGAAATGGCCGCAATATTATAAATTTATCTATAATTTTCGGTTTATTTTAAGTACGAATCAAATTCAAAATTTTTACTACCTTTTTCATAAAAAATACTATCATTTTGGTTAAAAACGTATTTTAAGACAAAAATTTACATTCAAATTTTTCTTAAAACACATTTAAAATTTAAATTAATGCTCTAATGAGCTGTCAACAAATGTAACATTCAATCGCCTGTGATTTGGAAACAGCACATTAATGTTTTGATTAAAAATCTTTGCGTACGGTAATTTCTTCTCAAAAACGGTAATTTTTAAAGAGCCGTAAGGTAATGAAAAAATAAAAGTTAACATCAGTGCTTAGAAGTACCTTTCTTCCAATTTGGTGCAAACCAAATTTGGTTGAGGGGAAGGGAAAAAGAAAAAGGTCTGAGTCGGATGAGGCTGAGTGCGTTTTGCGAAGGCCCGAAAGATTAAAACAGAAAATAATAGATTTAACGGACTCATGAAAAGAGAACAATAGCAAAATAATTAAAATTGGATTTCTGGACGTTTCGATTAAGAAATGTCACTAGAATTATATGTATATTATTATTGTGATTATTAAT
This sequence comes from Pollenia labialis, assembly GCA_949318255.1. Classification (NCBI taxonomy): domain Eukaryota; kingdom Metazoa; phylum Arthropoda; class Insecta; order Diptera; family Polleniidae; genus Pollenia; species Pollenia labialis. The sequence continues at coordinate 59,115,489 of OX439143.1, forward strand.
AGGAAAACAGAATATTAAAATTATATTTCTGGACGTTTGATTAGGAAAGGTCATATAAGATATAATTTTAATATTGTGATTAGTAACGGGGAAAACATAATATTAGAATAGGTTATTTTAATTTTAAGTGGAAAGAACTGTTATGTATTAATATTATTGGTTATTACTGTAAATAGTTATGTTAAGTATTATATGTATGTATCTCGTGCAATGCTATTGTGAGTAGTTAAGTAATGAATAATATAATAAAGAGTTGAGTCTTAAGCCAACCACCAAAGTTATTATTTCAATTGGATATAACAGTGGCAACCCCTTCTTGATCTTATAAGCGATAGCACGGCGTATCACCTCTAAGTCAAGGGGAGCTGCACCCAGCAAGACCTGAAGACCATCCGTAGAAACAGTCCGACAGACCGGCATGCAAGCAAGCATAGCAAACCTCTGACAAGTAAGCACCTTTCTCCGACCAGCAACAGTCATAACTGTTTCGTACGATACAGGCGCACTATACGTTGCACACGCAACGAACAGTCCGCCATAAATAGTTCGAACAGCACGCCTGCTTCTTCCTTACATTAGCAAGATGAACCAAAAAGTTCATCCACTCACCCATCATTATTCCCAGATACGTGACCTGAGTCACATATCTGAGACTAACGATACCAGACTTAATGACAGGAGGACGTGAACTAGACAATCTGCCCTTGAGCAGCATTATCACAGTCTTGTAAAGATTAACCTCAACACCGACTTGTGTACCCCATTCATTAACTATGCGCTTGACCTGCTCACCCTTTTCCTCCAAAACAGCACGAGACTGTCCCTCGAGCAAAACCAGAAAATCATCTGCATATGCGCACAGACTGTAGAGATGTATCAGTCGTGCCAATAACGGATCTATCATGAGGTTCCATATCAATCCTCACCCTATCAGGAGACTTCATGAGAACAACATCACGAGCAGACTTCCATGTCCTAAGGAAATAGCCCTCACTCAGACACTTCCCAAAGATCGACTCCAAGTATTCCGTTATGGCCTTCCATATGGCCTTAGCCATCTCTCCAGTCATACCGTCAATACCCGGCAACTTCCTACTCTTGACACGGCAAATACTGTCCGAAACTTCCGACCTTTCCAAGTCAAGAGGGCCGACCGAACCCCGTATAACAGGGGAACGACAACTACCTCCGTTCTTGGGAAGAAAACCCCCAACAGTGTGTCAGCGCATTCCTTCCAAGACGACAATTCAACATTGTCAACCCGGAGGCAAGCTAGGTCAGCTACTCTTCCCTTACCCCTGCAGATACGGTAAACCGTACCCCAAGGGTCATCCCTATTGTCCCGTACAAATCTCCTTTAATCGTCCTCCTTTACCCTAAGCATCATGTCCTTGTTCGTCTTTAGGCCAGACAAATAAGTGAACTTGCGCAAAGCAAGATCGTCAGAACCGGCACGTCTGGCCCTCTCGAATAACCTCCTGAGATGCCTGACTGACCTTTTCATTCTATCCAACTCGGCCGTCCACCATTTGACCCTACTAGGTGTCGTTCTAACACAACGACCCAGCACGCCATCATTAACAGTCGTTAACCACTGATCAATCATGCTGACCTAGTCATCTATCGTCAGTGCCCTATAGTCACCCAGCGAGCGCGTTAGCACCGCCGCTATAAATTCCTTAGCATAATGGTGCCAGTCCACACCGTGACTCCGCCATCTAAGAAGCGGAGGCGTCTCCCTCGTCCGTGCACGTAAGGTGACCATAATCTCAATCGGATTATGATCACTTACTCCCCAGTCATCACACACCCTCCACCTAAGTCCAAAACTCGTCAGAGCCGCGCTATTCGCGAGCGTTACGTCAATGTCACTAACTCCATTTGGACCATCGAAAGTATACAGCTCACTCGCCTCATTGACAACAATGAGGCACTTTGTGACCAACCATTCGCTAAGCAGCACTCCTCGTATATAGTTCGGATGTCCAGAAACATTTCTGGACATCTTGGAGAACCACATACGAGAGCATGCGTTTGCGTCAAGTCCAAGGATAACAGGAATACTACTTCCAGAGAGCAGTACCGTATCCATTTAACCTAAGTATGCATCCAAAGGTTCCCTACCTACATAGTAGATGCTAGCCAACAACATCTTCCCAAGTCCGTACTCCACAGAAATGCAGACCCCCCATTGCCTACTACTAACTATCATCACGTCCATTTCCGAATTATCAACCACTATAGCCGAGTTTCCCCCGCTGTCCGTGTAAACTAGCATCCCCCCGGCAAACCCCTTACACAGCCATTCGCGATATACGGTTCCTGCAAAGGCGCAAAAGGAACTCCACGACGCCACATTGCACCTTGGCAATTAAACTGGATTATCGGGAATCCCTTCATACATATATTTTTTTTTGTTGTTCATTATTTGTTTATTGAATCTTTATATATTTAATATGAACTAACAATAATTAATCAAATCCTATCCTAATACATTATATATGCCCAGCCAGTGCCAGAAAAAATTTCGTCATAACGGTTTATGTGGGTGTTTATCGCTCTTCTGATTCGGTGAGTGCTGCAGTGTCTCTTCTTCTTAAGCGAGTGTGGCCGCCATGATTTAAAATATTCCAAGCTAGTGTAATTAGGTGTTGTTCAAGCCTTTTCAAATATTTTATTTCAAATATTTAATTTTGTAATCATAGTTTTTACTAATGGCACATTGAGATCCTTATGAATGTTTGAATTTTTAACGTACCAGGGAGCGGCTGTGATTATTCGAAGAAGTTTATTTTGACGCCTTTGAATTTTTTCGATATTAGAGGCCGAGGCAGTGCCCCATATTTGAATACCGTAGCACCAGATAGGCTTTAAGATAGAGTTGTAAAGTAGAAGCTTGCAATCAAGACTAAGGACAGAGTTTCTTCCAATAAGCCAATGAATTTGAATGGCTTTAAGTTTCATTTGAGTTAATTTTGCCTGTATATGGCATTTCCACGTTAATCGCCGATCCAGATGTATACCGAGATATTTTATATGCGAATGTTGAGGAATTATTTGATTATTGATTTTAATAGGTGGGCAAGATTCCCGGTGCAAGGTGAATGTTATATGTACGCATTTTTGCTCATTTACCATTATCCTCCATTGTCTTAGCCTTATTTCTAGTTGAGTTATATGATCCTGTAAATAACGAGATGCTTCATAACTGTTTTCGTGGACGCTAAGAAAAGCTGTATCGTCTGCAAATGTTGAACTATGTGTATAGTTGCTTGTTGGCATGTCCGAAGTATAAATTAAGTATAATAGAGGCTCCAGAATGCTGCCCTGTGGGACTCCAGCGGCAACTGGCTGAGGTGAGCTTAAGAAATTTCCTTCTTTTATAATAAATTGACGACCGACTAAGTAGCTTTCTAGCAACTTTTGTGTGTTTGCTGGTAAATTTTGCTACAATTCATATAGCAAGCCTTCATGCCAGACTTTATCAAAAGCTTGAGAAACATCGATGAAACATTTTCTTTCTTCAAAGGCTTTTCTTATGGCGTTAACTATTCGATGGGTTTGTTCAATTGTGCTGTGTTCTCTTCTAAAGCCGAATTGATGGTTAGGTAAGCACCCATTGTTATTGAAAATCGGGGTTAATTTTGACGCTAAGGGCTTCTCAAACAGCTTTGATATATTAGATAATAAGCTAATAGGCCTATATGGCTTTGGTATCATCGTAACTAAGGAGACCTTCCATTCTTGAGGGTAGTATTCAAGGCGTAAAATAGCATTAAAAATATACAGAATAATTTTCTTTGCTATGCGAGGTAGCTCCAAAAGCATTTTATTACTGATCTTATCAATACCAGGTGCCTTCTTTGTGTTTAAGTCACAAATAGCCTTTTCGATATCTCTTATTTAAAATCTTATGGGAATAGCTGCTCTAGCAGCAACAGGTGGTCACTCGACCGCAATATCGTTAGATATATTTGGTGTAAATACGTTTTTGCTTTTAGATTTTTAGCTGCACGCCATAATAAGTAGTCAGATTGTGGAGTTGCATTAAGTTCCTTAAGATATTTTTCTAGAGAAGCCGTTTTCTGGGTCTGCAGTAGGTTTCTAAGCCTTTTTGTTCACTCTTTTAATAAATTCTTAAGTTGCGGAGATCTGTGCAATTGCCACTTTCTTCGAGCTCTCCTTTTTTCAGACAAAAGGCGCTCGACATCTGTGGAAAATATTTTAATATTTTTGGTTTTTTTGGGGGCAGTACTAGAATGTTGCACAGCTAGTTTCAGAAAACTGTCAAAATTAACTATAGAGCGATCTACATTCTCCGGTGTACTAAGCGGAATATTTTCTGTGCAATGGGTGCTGAGATATTTTTTAAATTTTAGCCAATTGATTTGTGTAGCTGGCGTCGCTAAGTAACCAGTTGGAGATACAATTCTATTGGGGTTCATTGGCCTTACACTGTTCACGTTATTTATAAATGACCTCCCATCTGTTATTTTGCATTCCAATGTACTCATGTATGCAGATGATGTCAAAATTTTCAAGAGCTTTATTGACTCTAATCAACAACTTTTACTACAGTCTGATATTGATAAATTTTCCGAATGGTGTACAATTAATTTAATGGACCTTAATATTAAAAAATGTAAACATGTTAATGAAATAATACTTGAAAAATTGGACAGCATAACTGATCTGGGCTTTATGTTGGATCATAGGCTAAATTTCCGTAATCATATTGCGTTAACTGTTAACAAAGCTAACGGTGTTCTTGGTTTTATGAAACGGTGGTCTAGAGAATTTTCTGACCCCTATGTCACGAAACAACTTTTTACATCTTTGGTTCGGCCAATTCTTGAATATGGATCCATTGTATGGGATCTTTACTATTCCATTCATATAAATAATATTGAATCAGTACAAAAGCAATTTTTGATTTTTTGTTTACGTGGTCTTGGTTTGAACTCATATGATCTGCCATCGTATGTTAATAGACTTGCTCTTATTAAGCTGCCAACTTTAAAAAGCCGCCGTACTATGCTGAGTATATCTTTTCTACATGGATTAATTCATGGTGAAGTTGATTCTTCGTTCCTGCTTAGTAAAATTAACTTTTGGGTTCCAAATAGGCCAACTCGTAACTTTCAGCTCATCAGTCTTAACTACTACAGATCCGTTTATGCTAATAATGACTCCTTTCGTCGCATTTGTGAAAATTTTAATAAACTGTATCATATTATAGATATTTCTGAAAGCAATGATATTTTAAAAAGAAAACTAATTTTGTATTTAAATAGTTAATATGTATATTCACACCTGTATTATATTCTTTAGTCTGTAAGGATTTATAATCTATAGACCAAATAAAATAAAAAAAAAAAAATGTATATTCCAATGTATTTATTGGCTATAGTCTGAATATTGAATATATTCAGTAGATATGTAATTTTTTAAAGAATTTTTCGGGAGCTGGCCAACTTTTTCGTTTTCACCTTTATTAAGGTGGCTAGGAACCCATGTTGTATAATCATGTTGTTATTAAATGGATCTTGTAGTTCTTCCAGGGCACCTTAGCTTTAAGTGTCGTTTTAAAAAATTTTTTTTTGTTCATTATTTATTTATTGAGTCTTCATATCGAGCCCTTAGCGCCAGATTATCGTAAGCGACAAAATAAAAATTTTACAGGAGGAGAGTTTTTTAGATAATATTGAAATGTATACACAAACTTAAAAATGTTTTGATGCGACATATTATAATTTCGACCAAGCTATTTACCGACTACAAAAAAATTATAGCTTGCTTACATTGTGCATTGATTATGGCGTTTACGATATATTTTTTTACATTAGGCTACTTTTGTGGGCAAAACTCTGTCGCTTACGATATTTTTATTTTTCTTGTTTATTTTGATTTAAAGCTATAAATAAGTTTAATTCGATATTTATTTATGTTTTGTATTTGTGTTTTTTTACTTTTTTAATTAAATTAATTATTGTTCAGTTTAAAAAATAAAACAAATTTATGTAAATATGGCATAGATTTAATTAAGGAAGAAAAATTAAATTTCAATTGTCATATTTTAGCATCCATCAGCATCTTCGTCGCTTTCTGACAGTGTATCCTCTATTTTATCATCGCATTTCATACTGGTATACTCCTGATGATATCTTTGAGGGATTATTTCCTTTTCACACAAATTTTTTAAGTCTTTAAATTTTTGTATTGAAATTTTAAGTTGTTGTGGATAAAGAAGCTCTGGTCCATTCTTAACGATATTGGAATTCTTTGTCGAACGCATTATTTGGCTCAAATTCAATTCTTCCACTCTACTATTCTCGCTGTATCCATAAATAAACTGAGCTCTAAATCTCTGTTTATGGAAATTCACAGACCTCAAACTATTAAATTGTATTTTAATATTATTAGGGAGAAATGCTTTAGAATACGACTTCCAATTCATAAAGTCAGTATGTTTTAATACAATGCACTCATAGCATTTTGGAGATGTGCGCGAGTTTGAAATTAGTGAAGGCCACTCAGAAGGTGCCCAAATTGTTCTTCCCTTAATAAAAGATTCAATTGTTGCATGTATAGAATCAACGGGCATCATTGTATGTCCTGGCAGCAAAAATGTTACTTTTATGTTCTGAACGAAAATTGAAGTTCTCAAAAAGAAGGGTATCACTGACAATATTGCTCTATTGCGGTTTTGGCCCGAACAACTGTCACAAAATAAACTTAATTTACTTTGTTGCTTCCTGCTATCCACTATGGTCAAATATTTTAAAAGCACAGAACAAATCTCATTAGATCCTCTTTTACCATCGCACTCTCCCCATAAAAAACAGTACCCATTTCTCGTTCCGCTCTCATAAATACTTTCGTTGTAGTAAGCATATTTTCGAGAGTAAAATAGGTTCATACTTTTACCATAAGGCGTGTTGAGTACCTTCTGTAGATCAAAACTGGCACATAATAAATCTGTGTTTTTTTCCTTACTTTTTGCTTGTTCAAGCAAAAAAAATTCTTTTGACTTGTCTTTATTAAAAACATGATTTTTGTACATATTGGAATCTTTTAATCTGTTTTGGGCATCCCGATCCATATTCTTAAATTTTTCACATATGTTACATTTATCTTTTTTTGGCTTATGAAAACCCAAATGATAATCATTATTATAAATTTTGCGGAAATTATACAAAGAGACGACTAATGTTTCCTGCTGAGTTGTCTTCAAATTCTCAACATACAGTTTATACAAATTTGAAACATCACGTAGTTCTTCCGGCTTCTTCTTCTGATTGCTTTTGCCACCACGAGAGGGCGTTAAGAGCAGATAATTTCTTTCAAAAATTACTTAACAGAAAAATGAGTTTTAGTTGTTTCACAAAAATAATTCTGAAAAATTCATTTTTTTAAAAAGTCGCTCGAAATTTGGCATTCAAGTACTTTGATATATTTGCAGTTAAATTAAAATTTATAATTTTTTTTATATTTACAAAATAACTTTTTTTATTGCTCTGAAAAACACATTTTTTTTGTTGAAAATTCAAAAATTACTTAAGTTTGATGGAGTATAAAAAAAAATTATATAAAATTAGATATTTTTTTTTTCTGTTTTTGTATGTTTATACTCTTAGCTAACAGGGTATTCAAAAATTAGTTACTATTTTTTACCACAACTTAAAAAAAATGCGTTTTTTGAAATGCCTAATTTTATGATTTTTACTCAAATATCAGGCATTTAAGAGTGTTTAATATCATTGCGCAACACGATTTTATATTTTGAATGTTAAAAAATAAAAAAATTTAATTATATCATTAGTAGACCAAAACCACAGAAGTATTTTCAAAATTTAGCTCGAGTTCTTTTTTTATGGCCCACTGAAGTTTTTAATTTTTTTTTAAAGGCGTTTTGAGTAAGTCAAAAAAAATGTACTAAATCTAATTCTGAGCTAAATAAGGTTAATAGATGATTTTAATAAAATTTAATGCCGGTTCTTTTCATAGAACTAATTAACCCTCTATCTGCCATTTTTAGGGGTGATTTCGGCCCATCCTCATAGAACACCACTAACACGTTTAACATTTAAGATAAACTCGGAGACCCAAAATTTGTTGCACAGTGTATGCAACTGTAACTTTAAGTTATGTAATATATCTCATTAATAATTAGTTAGATCCAATTTAACTATAAATTAGATTCTGTTTTATATTTAAACTAGCTGACCTGGTCCACGTTGCTGGCCCTAAGCAAACATTAGTATTGTATTACCACACGGTTTAAATTGAGCATTTAACGACATTTACGGCCTTTAAATAAAAATCCATGGAATACCTATCATAAAGTTTTTTTTACAAAATAACTTACATATGGTGTAGATATGGGCTCAATCAAAAAAGAAACGCATGTATTTAAGGCAAATTTAAAATTATAGTTATTTATTACTTCATCTTAAGACCAGCGCATAGACAATGTTTTTTGTTTTTTTTTTTATTTGGTGTAAAGAGCCGTTTTCTGATTTTAGGTAAATCGAAAAAAGCGGGCGGGCAAAATTTTCTTTCCGTAAAAACCTATGTTGGACCATGGCGATAATTTTAATGAAAAAATCGTCCAAATCGGTCAAACCGTTCTCAAATTATGCGCTTAATAGAAAAAGTGGGCGTAAAAGTAGGCGTGGTAATTTTATCTTTCGATGAAAACGTTAAATGGATTAATACGAACAGTTAAAAGAAAAATTAGTCATATCGATGGAGCAGTTTTTTGATTTTAGGTAAATCGAAAAAAGTGGGCGTAAAAGTGGGCGGGGCAAAATTTTCTTTCCGTAAAAACCTAAGTTGGAATTTTAAAGAAAAAATCGTCCAAATTATATAGATGTCATTGGTGGTGCAATATGACAATTGGATTTTGCCACGCCCCTCCGCCCGCAGACCGAAAATCAAAAATCAGACTTCACAGTGTCACCCGCCTGAATATTCTGAAGATTCCCTGAAAATTTCATCAAAGTCGGCCCAGCGGTTTTGGAGTCCATACGTTACATACATACATACACACATCCATTTTATATAGATAGATAACTGGAGAATGGCTAGACCGATTTTGGATTTCAAAATCAACTAACCATCATCACTCCTCCCTGTACCTTCCCTAAAAATTTTATGGCAATCGGTCGAGCCGTTCTCGAGTTATGGAGTGACAATCAAAATGTACACTTCTTTTTATATATATAGATTACTATTTTAAAGTGTAAGTTGCGATTGACTTCGATTTTGAAGTTTTTTTTTGGTTTCATATTTTTGTTTTGCTTTATCATATTATTTGCCGTTATTTATATTTTTCAAATTAGAGATGATAGCGTGACACATTTGTTTTTAAGTTACAATACACGCGTGTGATAGTAACTATATTCCAGCAGCGCTAATACGACCATATATTAAATATTCGGAAATGCGAGAGAAATTTTTATTTTCTATTTTATATAAAAGTTTCAATTGTATAAAAACCGTAAGTGTTACAAATTGAATTGCCTTTAACATAAGTGATCGTGAGTGCTAATGGATGAAAATATTAACGGGTCCATCTCTATTTGTAATGTAAACAAGGTTTAAAAAATAAATTTATAAATGAATGTAACTAATCTGTGGTGATGGCAAATATTTTAAAAAATTCCGATATAATTGATTGTTGGATAGCAGCATCCTCAAACAATAAAATATCAGAGGTGTATAAATATGTAAAACATAAGATAGGCGATTCATATTTTAACAAAAAAAAACTTAATACAAAGTATTCAGTTTTTTAATAGTAAAGTGAATAAGTTATGGAGAGAAAGCAGAGCTAATCGAAGTTATTTTGAAAAAAAAAATTCTAAATGGTTAAGTTATACTTTTTTTGATCCCGACAATGTAAGTTTATCAGTTTTTTACTTCAAATTATGAAAATAAAGAAAATAAAAATACTTAGGAATCTAGCACAAGTAAAACTTGCCTTAAAAATGTGGCTTCCATAGACATAACAGCTGTTACATATACAACAACTACAACAATACCAGCAGAAGGAATAGTAGAAACAGCAGCAAGGGCTTCTGAAACAACAATGGATCCAATAGAAGCAATGGACCTATTAACTGCAACAACAGAAACAAAAAAACGCGGAAGACCGCAAAAAATGTTTCATGAATCTTCCAGCAAAACAAAAAATAGAAGAGTAACAGATTTGATTGAAAAGTATTCTCTTGAGGAACTTGAGTTTGCCGTAAAAAAATTAAAAAGAAGATCAAATTCTATTTCTGAAAGCCATGAAACAAATCTGAAATGTCTACCAGTTTCAAAAGCTTTGGCGCTTTATATGGATTTATGTAGATCTATCGGAAAGAAAATACAGTGTTCTACGCCAAGCAATCAACGAATTACATCCAAATTGTTTTCCATCTTTGTATGCATTGCGAACCGAAAAGCAAAAATTGGTACCAACTATATCAACAACGGAAATTTCAGCGGAAGTGGACTTAAAAAGCATAATGCGCCAAACAGCAGCAAGTATATTTGAACTTTGTGATGTTCAAGAAGATAAAAGTAAAATATCGTTAATTTGTAAGTGGGGTATGGATGGTATGATTTTTTCATAATTTTTTAATGACGTTTACATTGCTAGTTTTCCTCTTTAATTTTTTCATTTATGTTATCTTTCAAATATCCTTATAGTTTTATTTTTGCAAGAGCATTTTAACCGGTTTATCCTATTTTTCAATAAATGATGTTTTTGTATTTTCCACATTGATAATCCGATTCTACCCAAATTTGGCACAAATATATATCTTGCAAATATCAATTTACATACCAAAATTTATTACGAGCGTTTTTAAGAAAGAGGATATATGGCAGGACCTTGAGTCCTTAGCCCGATTTAAAAAAAATTTACACACACATTGCAAGTTGCATTTGTATCAGCATGACCACATTTTGTAATTTTGTGGGCATTATTGAAGCTAAAATTACATTTTTCAATTTCAGGACACATGGGAGGTAGACGTGTCCTTGGGCCGATTTTTCCAAAAATTCTAATTTTTCTTAACTAAGCTTTTTTATGCTAGTGTACCAAATTTCAAAAATATCTGACAACTCCTTCTATTTTTGTCCCTTCGTTATATGGGAACGAAGCATAGTGCGCAGGCCTCTTCTCAATAAACTGTTTAACTAAGTTTGTCTTCGACTCACAGCATTTGTTATGTGCTATTTTTTTATTTTTGTTATTGAGATTTTTATTTAAATTGGAATTTAATACATTATGGCGCAACGTCATTTGAGAAATACCAAGGGTTGCTAATAAAAATTGTTGACAAACTTTGAACTGCCCTCCACGTATATTTACAATGTAGTCAAAAGACGCTTTTCTATTACCACACGTCCCCCGCTTCCGTCCTATTTCTTTTTTGCTAACACATGACATCAGCCAATTCACTTGGCGAGATTTACATGGTAATCCCCAGTAGAATTCATTTATTTCAATTCTGTCAATTTCTTTAAGTTTATCTGAACAATTGTTTCCACATTTTTGTGAGGATTTGTCCTCACTTTTTTTGAAGAAATACATATTGGTTTACTTTTACGATTTTTTTTTCTTCCTTTTCTCCCAACGCAATTTTCTTCTAAATCATCGTTAGAGTTAGAATCTTCATGTTCAGAATCAGTATAATCTACCAACTTTACGATTGCCGTAGATGTTTGAGGTTGGTTTATATCCTAAAATCCACATTAAAAATACATATCACACTTTATAAATACTATTTATTTTAAAGTTTTACCTCAGTTGAATTGAAATCCATAACTATTTAATAAAATATGTGTATACTTAGTAATTCCCTAATCTTTATACATATCAAGTAAGAAGGGAAACCTGAAATAAGTTACCGTTATTTTTTTTTAAATTCAGTATGTTCAGTCAGAACAAGAATATAAAAAACAAAACAAAAAACCAAAATAATGTAAAAATGTCACATTAAAAAATGTCGCTTACGATAAAATTTATTTATTGTAAAATGTACGCATTGACTTACGATAAAATCGTACTCCCTATATTAATAAATGTATTAACTATTTTTGTATTCTGACAAATGTAAAATATCAGTAGGCCCGTAAAATTTTAATTTTAGCAATAAAAAAAATTTTGAGAAAATGTCGCTTACGATAATTTGGCGCTAAGGGCTCGATATATTAAATATGAACTAACAATAATTAATTAAATCTTTTCCTAATACATTATATATGTCCAGCCAGTGCCAGACAAAATTTCGTCATCACGGTTTATGTTCACATATGCAAGTATTTATCGCTCTTCTGATTCGGTGAGTGCTGCAGTATCTCTAGTGCTAGTGGATTTGGGTGTTGTTCAAGCCTTTTTAATACTTTACTGCATATTTTGTAATCAAAGTTTTTGCTAATGGCACATTGAGATCCTTAAGATGTTTGAGTTTTTAATATACGAGGTAGCGGCTGTGATTATTCGAAGAAGTTTATTTTGGCGCCTTTGAATTTTTAAGATATTAGAGGCCGAGGCTTTAAGATAGAGTTGTAAAGTAGAAGGTTGCAATCGAGACTAAGGACAGAATTCCCTTCCAATAAGCCAATTAAGTTGAATGGCGTTTAGTTTTATTTGGGTTAATGTGGCCTCTATAAGGCATTTCCACGTTAATCGCCGATCCAGATGTATTGGTACCGATATATTTTACATGCGAATGTTGAGAAATTATTTTATTATTGTTTGCAATAAGGGGCAAGATTCCCGACGCAAAGTGTATGTAATATGTACGGATTTTTGCGTATTGACCATTATCCAAATTGCCTTAACCATTTTTCTAGTTAAAATATATATTGCTGTAAGTAACGAGATGCTTCATAACGGTTGTCGTGGACGTTTAGAAAAACTGTATCGTCTGCAAATGTTGAAGTTTTGCTGTAGTTGTTTGTTGGCATGTCCGAAGTATAAATTAAATATAATAGAGACCCGATGATGCTGCCTTGTGGGACTCCAGTGCCAATTGGCTGAGGTGAACTTAAGAAGTATCCTTCTTTAATAATTAATTGACGACCGACTAAGTAGCTTTCTAACAATTTGTGTGTACAATTTGGCTTCAATTTATGTAACAAGCCTTCATGCCAGACTTTATCAAAACCTTGAGAAACATCGATGAAGAGAGCGGAACAATATTTTCTTTCTTATAGTGTTTGCTATTCGATGGGTTTATTCAATTGTGTTGTGTTCTCTTCCAAAGCCGAATTGTTGCTTAGGAGTTCATCCATTTTCATTTAAAATTGGGGTTAATTTTGACTCTAACAGGTTTTAAAACAACTTTGATATATTAGAAAGTAAGCTTGTAGGCCTATATGACTCAACTTTGGTGTGATTCTTTCCTGGTTTAGGTCTAAGGAAACCTTCCACTTTGAGGATAGCATTCAACGCGTAAAATGTCATTAAAAATTAAATAATAATTTTCTTTGCTGTGTTAAGTAGCATTTTGTTGCTGATCTTATCAAAACCAGGGGCTTTCTTGGGGCTTAAATCACAAATAGCGTTTTCGATTTCTCTCAACTCAACTCTTAGGGGAACAGCTGCTCTAGCAGCAAAAGGGGGTAACTCGACCGTAATATCACGTTTTTTAAATGATTTACAAACAGATTTCCTTTTTTAATAACATTTCTTGCCAAACTTCCATTCAAGTTTCTTAATGGTGGTTTAGACCCAACTGGCCTTTTGAGTTTTCTAGCTGCACGCCATAATGAGTAGTCTGATTGTGGAGTTGCATCAAGTTCCTTAAGATATTTTTCCAGCGAAGCCGTTTTCTCAGTCTGCAGTAACTTTCTTAGCCTTTTTGTACACTCTTTTAGCAAGTTCTTAAGTTAAGGGGATCTAAGCATTTGCCACTCGAGCTCTCCTTTTTTTCAGACAGGAGACGCTCGACATCTGTGGAATATATTTTATTATTTTTTGTTTTTTTTGATGGCAGTACTGGAATGTTGAACAGCTAGTTTCAGAAAACTGTCAAAATTAACTATAGACCGATCTACATTATCCGGTGTACTAAGCGGAATATTTTCTGTGCAATGGGTGCTGAGATATTTTTTAAATTTTAGCCAATTGATTTGTGTAGCTGACGTCGCTAAGTAACAAGTCGGAGATATAATTCTATTGGGTTTCACTATAGTAACAATTGTGGGTGTGTGGTCGGAAAATAATTCTAAGGAAGCTTCAACATGGATCGATTCTATGGGGATGTTTTTAACCACTCCGAAATCGATGACAACTGGAATTTTTTGCTGATCAGTAGGCCAATATGTTGGTTGTCCGCTCGCTACCACATTTAAATCCATTTTAAAAATTGTGTTAAATAAAACACGACTCTTTCGTGACCCACAGAAGGTATGTTTAGCGTTATAATCGCCGGCGGCTAGAAAACAGGGTCCTAATGATTTAAAATATTTATAATATTGGCTTTCTGATATTGAAAATCCAGGTGGGGTGTATAACGATGAAATTACTAGGCTTCTATTTAATTCCTCAACGCAAATGTTCGTTGCTTGGAGGTAATCTTCACGATGATCACACATTAGGTAGTGTTTGACTCTTGTTTTTATCAAAATGGCAGCACCTCCACAAGCTCTATGAGGGGGTCCTTGGTATCATATATTTATATATAAAATAGGAAGTATGTATGTGTGTAACGTATGGACTCCAAAACGGCTGGGCCGATTTTGATGAAATTTCCAGGGAATCTTCAGAATATTCCGGCGGGTGCCACTGTGAAGTCTGATTTTTGATTTTCGGTCTGGGGGCGGAGGGGCGTGGCAAAATCCATAACTTGGGAACGGCTTGACCGATTTGAACGATTATTTCTTCAAAACGATCGCCATGGCCCAATTTAGGTTTTTACGGAAAAACAATTTGCCCCGCCCACTTTTTTCGATTTACCTAAAATCAGAAATCGGCTCCATCGAGTTGACTAATTTTTCTTTCAAATGTTCGTATTAATCAACCTAAAGTTTTCATCGAAAAAAAATTTACCACGCCTACTTTTACGCCCACTTTTTCTATTAAGCGCATAACTGGAGAACGGCTTGACCGATTTGGACGATTATTTCTTTAAAATTATCGCCATGGTCTAACTTAGCTTTGCGGAAAGAAAATTTTGCTCCGCCCACTTTTTTCGAATTACAAAAAACCAGAAAACGGCTCCATAGATTTGACAAATTTTTCTTTCAAATGTTCGTATTAATCAACTTTAAGTTTTCATCGAATGAAAAATTGACTACGCCTACTTTTACGCCCACTTTTTTCGATTTACCAAAAATCAAAATACTGCTCCATCGATTTGAATAATTTTTCTTTTAACTGTTCGTATTAATCCATTTTACGTTTTCATCGAAAGAAAAAATTACCACGCCTACTTTTACGCCCACTTTTTATATTAAGCGCATAATTTGAGAACGGCTTGACCAATTTGAACGATTTTTTCTTTAAAATTATCGCCATGGTCCAACTTAGGTTTTTACACCATATGTAAGTTATTCTGTAAAAAAACTTTGATATGTATTTCATGGATTTTTATTTAAAGGCCGTAAACTTCATTTAAAGATCAATTTAAATCGTCTGTTAATACAACACTAATGTTTGCTTAGGCCCAGCAACGCGGACCAGGTCAGCTAGTAGTATATAACCATTAATTTTAAACGTATTTCTTGATGTCAAATGAGTTTCAGAAACCATCATGACATCAATTTGTTTACTTTTAAGAAAATATTCTAATTAATTTTTATGTTGGCGGATGCCTTTTGCGTTCCAAAAACAAATTTTTAAACAGTTCATGGCTTGTTAAGTACAGCTTCCAATAACATCGATTGCATTCTAAGAATTTCCTGTATGGACGCCACAATAGAGTATTGGCTGACATTGTTGAAGGCCCCCTCAATATCGAAAAAAGGCCACGAGTGTGTACTCCTTGAATTCGAGCGATCTCTCATTAGTTCCGACTAGAGAGTGGAGAGCCGTCTCTTCAGATATGCCCTTCGGGTAGGCGTGTTAAGAGGCGCAGAGTAAACCCCTTGGTCATCCTCAAGTGTATATCGATAACTCTCTCAAGAGTCTTAAGAAGAAAGGATGCAAGATTAATTGGTCTGTAGTCCTTCGGTTCAGTGTGAGAAGCCTTACCCCCCTTGGGTATAAAATCCACTCTGCACAAGGTTCCACTGAAAGAACTGATGAATTTTACAAGGGATGTCCCAAAATGAACGCATTCAAAAGGAGGTCATTACTTTTTACCTTCATACATCCAGAAAAAAGTTTTTATAGAAGAAAGATACTAAATAATAAGTGGAAGAAGCTTTTCATTTTGAAAAAGTAAGCGAAGTTTCACTGGTTTTTAAACCGATTTTGGAGAGGGGGATTAATGAGACCTATGTTCAGTTCTGGACCTACCAGCACAAAATTTTGCAATGAAAAAGTAGTTATTATAAATCTAACCATTACTTAATTTTGTATTAATCACAATTTTTTTATCTATCTATTATTTATTTATATAAATAAAAATCAATGTTGTTCGTTGGTAATTGCATCAGTTGAGAACGGCTGGACCGATTTCGACAGTTTTTTTTTTCTAATGATCGTCATGGTCCAACTTAGGTTTTTACGGAAAGAAAATTTTGCCACGCCCACTTTGTCCGATTTTTCTAAAATCAGAAAACGACTCCATCGATTTGACTAATTTTTCTTTCAAATGTTAGTATCAATGCATTTTAAGTTTCCATCGAAAGAAAAATTTACCACGCCTACTTTTACGCCCACTTTTTCTATTAAGCACATAACTTGAGGATGGCTTGACCGATTTGGACGATTTTTTCTTTAACGTGATCGCCATGGTCCAACTTAGGTTTTTACGGAAAGAAAATTTTGCCACGCCCACTTTGTCCGATTTTTCTAAGATCAGAAAACGGCTCCAACGGTTGCAACGCGAAAAACAGTACGATTTCGATGCCATAAGGGAATCAGTTCGAACAAACGTTCCACTGTTGAATCGACAACAAAAATATGCATACGACACTCTCATGAAAGCTGTAAAAGATGAAGCTGGAGGGATTTTTTTTCTAGACGCTCCCGGTGGAACTGGCAAAACTTTTTTAATCGCGTTAATTTTGGCAACGATACGCTCGCAGAATGATATTGCACTTGCACTCGCATCGTCAGGAATTGCATCTATGTTCTTAGAAGGCGGTCGAACTGCTCATTCAGCACTCAAGTTGCCATTAAATATGCAAACCAATGAAAATCCAACATGCAACATATCGAAGAACAGTTCGATGTCCAAAGTTTTGCAGCAAAGCAAACTGATCGTTTGGGATGAATGTACAATGGCGCATAAAAAATCTTTGGAGGCATTAGACAAAACGTTGCAAGATTTACGAAACAATCAAAGCCGATTTGGAGGTGCGATGATTCTGTTGGCAGGTGATTTTCGGCAAACGCTGCCAGTGATACCACGATCAACGCCAGCCGATGAACTTAATGCATGTTTGAAGTCGTCTGCTTTGTGGAAATACGTCAGGAAACTCAAACTGACTCTGAACATGCGTGTCGAGCTGCAGAACGATCAATCTAGAGACGTATTTTCCAAACAATTGCTGGACATAGGAAACGGCAAAATCCCGGTGGATATTTCGACCGGCTGTATTCAATTTCCCGTCGATTTCTGCCAGCTCACCGAATCAAAGTCCGAACTCATCCGAAAGGTGTTTCCAAACATTACACAAAATTAGAAAAATCATGATTGGTTGAGCGAACGTGCTATATTGGCTGCGAAAAACGTTGATGTCGACGAATTGAATTTTAAGATTCAAAGTGAAATCGCTGGCGAATTGAAGATGTACAAATCGGTGGATTCCGTTTCTTCTCAGAACGATGTCGTCAACTATCCAATCGAATTTTTAAACTCCCTGGAATTACCCGGATTACCGCCTCATATTCTCCGACTAAAAGTTGGATCGGTAATCATAATGTTACGAAATATAAACCAACCACGTCTTTGTAATGGCACCCGACTTACGATAAAAAAATTGACGAATAACGTCATCGAAGCAACAATACTTAAAGGAAAGTACAAAGGAGAAAATGTTTTGATACATCGGATCCCAATGATTCCAACCGACATGCCATTCGATTTTAAGCGCTTGCAGTTTCCAGTAAGGCTTGCATATGCAATGACAATCAACAAATCTCAAGGGCAGTCATTGCGTGTTTGCGGCATTAACCTTGAGAATCCATGCTTCTCGCATGGTCAATTATATGTCGCCTGTTGCCGCGTCGGAAGTCCATTAGCATTTGCTTACGCACCAGACAACCAAACAAAAAATGTCGTATATCACAAAGCATTGCAATGAACATATCCTTGCAAAGCAATCGAATAAGTTTTATTTTTTTTACTGGTTACCTGAATATTGATCTATCAATTAAAATGTAAAAAGAATACTATAAGATTCACAGCACATACATATGTATTTTCAAATCAAATGTAAATCAAACATATCCCAAATCTACACAGAAAAAACTGAAAATCGATTTCAGTAAAGAAATTCGCACAATCAAACAAATTTTTGTTTAATTTAGGTCCTATGAAGAAATTCGTAAATTCAGTAAAACATTTTCCAATATTTTATCCAAAAAATTTTTTGTAAATATAAATATTTACCAAAACAAATATATTTAATTTTTACGAATTATAATGCACAAGCAGCAAGCATATTTTAATTTCCAACAATGATGCGTTGAAAATGATCAATTACTGCTAAAAACAAAATATTTATTGATAGTAAAGAACAATTTAAAACAACAGTTTATTTGAAAATATTTTGTGGATAATTTTTTCTGTGTATATGAATAAAATTTTAATTTAAAAATACTTTTTTCCTTTTTTTAACGGATTTTAAAAATCGAACACAAAAATTTTTTCTAATTGGGACAGAACAACGTCTGTCGGGTCAGCTAGTGTTGTAATAAAATATATTTGGACCATAATTTAGCTAAATATTAACATAATAAAGTGGTTAATGGGCACAAAGACTTTTTTCGAAAAAAAAAACGTTTGTATCAGATAATGACATTAGGTATTCGAAATAAAGGCCTCAAATATTTACTCTTTTTTTGTTATTGAGTGCAATAATGTGGTTCAGTACCCATAAAAAAATTTGAGCCATTTACCACCAAGGATTAAAGATTAGTTGAAAATAATCCCAGAGATAGTTTTTTACAATTTTTTGCTACACCTCTGTACGCAGAGAAAAAACATGATTAATGAGTGGTCACTACGACAATTTTTATTCATATCAGCCTAATATGTTTGCCCTTATAAGTTTATTATAGTCCTAATATAACTTGAACAAATATTTATTGTCTTAAATATTTTTTACCTAACTGCAATAATATTATATGGTGTTTTATACATAAAAGCTTAGTCTGATCTAGCTAAACATATTCAATTATATGAAATGTTTACTACTATAATTGTTACGGACCGGTTTACTTGGCGAGGATTCCGTCCAGCTCACATTAAACTCTCAGGAGGTTCCAACCCTCCCGCCAAAAGCGTATCCTAACAAAAAAGAAAATAACAGGAATTCAAAACAACCGGAAACTATAAAAAAACGATACCACATTAAACAAATCACGGGAACAGATATTATTCCCCTCATGCCCTCCCAACCTTGTCGCGAATACGTTCCTTATATCTATACAGCGACTCAAACTCCACCAGACCTCTTCTCCACTTACCTTTCCATCACATCCGGTTCCATTAATTTAAATTGAAACCATCATGTTTTTTTTTTATTGTTATTAAATACAAAACATACTTTATTTAAAAAAAAACTGTTAATACTACCAATAATCTCACGCTACGATCTTATACATAACAAGTATTCTTACAATTCCTATTAGTTCTTAAATTAACACTCCTATTTTATATCAATTTTGTTTATTTTTCTTTAAATATCTATATATATATTTGTTCATTCAGTCTATTACTTCAATTCTGACTTCCTTTTTACATTATACATGTAATTACCTGATTAGAACTCAAGCTACTTTTATTAAAACGCACTTATTCACGCTCAAATTTCTTCTCACCTAAAGGAGCCCCCTGAGGTAATGCTTTCTTTCCTGTCACTCTACAGGCCTTTCCTTCTTACTTATTTTCTTAATACCGTTCTTCACTTAAGCTCTATGTAATTAGCTTTTTCTTCTATAATTATATTTTCCTTATATTTATAATTTATTTTCTTCTCTTTATATATATATAAATATTTAATTTTAAATAATCTAAATTTTCAAATTTTTCTTTCGCCCTGATTTCTATTTTTTTCCTTTTTTCATTGCTAGGATGATTTTTCTAATATAAAACACGTACGTAAATTAACTACATTCTCTCAATATTCTTACACTTTTATAACAATTACACAATTCTCTAAATAATTTAAAATAATTTTAAAACCAGAAATAATTTTTATATAATTAAAATTTTTTTTCTTATTTTTATGGGATTATTTTTCTATGCTGGTTATTTACTCTTTTAACTTTCCTCAAAAGCACAGATTTATATTATTATCCGTCTTTTTATGGAGACGTTTGATAATAAAACCTCATATGTATATCTGGTTTGTATCTCCCAAAATTTTTTTTTCTAAGTTCTTACCTCTTTCTAAGAAGTAACTTCGCACTTCCGAGGATACTTTTTCCTCACTCTCAAATACAATTTTTTAAAATTTGTTACCTGGCTATAATCCCCGTGTGGTTTTAGAAAAGTTCTTCCACAACCTTCACTGAGCACGTCCTCGAGAGAATAGCCAGCTATGTGGAACAATAAAATGAATTTCCTTTACTGCCGGAAATATTCAAAAGATTTGTATATTCATCACAAACTTTATTTTATTGAAATTTTGCAAAACAATATTTATTTTTCCACACCAGTGGTTATTTTCAAAAAAAAGAACTTCAATAAAAACAAATTTGTTTCCGAATATACTGCACTACTTTGTCTGCACACTTTTGCCTCACTTACGTTTTTTTCTTTGATTCAGTTTAATTTTTTCCCGATTTCAAATATAATGTTCACACAAACTTAAACTTTCTTGTGACTCTTGCTTCTTTGAATATCTACTTTTTTCACAGCACTTGATAACGTCTCACTTTTGAAATTTTGTTTACTAATGACCTAATCATACTAATCATACTGCTAAAAATACTTGCTACCCTACCACTGCTAGTATCAGGATCTCATAAAAATTAGCTGGTAAATTTAATTCATTCATAACTTTAATTAAAATTTATTTCAAATATTTATTTTCAGTTATGAATGAAAAGTCCAACCCTGTGTTGTTTTACTATATGCAATATCGTTGTCAGCCCAACGTGAGTATTTTGTACTACCGTTTCTACACTACACTTATACACACACATAAATAGATACACATTATATTTTTATTATTCGCCTCCCAGCGGTAAAACTTAGAAGACCTTCTTACTTCAGGCCTTTTTGAAGGCCTGATTATAAATTTTTTTGATTTAATTACTATTCTTATGTAACTGCTAAAGAATGCCTCATAGAAGGCCTCGGCTCATTGGTATAAAAGATAAGATACACCTTCCACACTCGCTTCTATGAGAAGCGATAAAAGAAGGAGTAACATTTTTTGTTTTTGTTTTTTTGCTCACGCAAAAACAAAGTAACATACATAATAAAATAACTTCCAAATGAAAACAATAACGTAAATCTTTTTAGTTGATGTTAAAAAGAGAAAGAGTAAAATTTTTTGTTCTGTTTTTTCGCCAAAGCATAAGCATAAGAATTCAGATCCCGTTATAAAAATAAAGTTACATACATATTAAAATACCAAGTGAAAACAATAATGTAAATCTTTTTAGTTGTATTTTGTTCATTGAAGAAGAAGGTTCTGTGTAGGGATGGACACTGTAAAAAAACATCGATGTTTTTTTCGATGCGATGCGAATGAAAATGGTCAGCCAATTTCCATTAGAACCGATGCAGTTTTTACAAGGATGGTCAGAAAAGCTTTTTAAGAACCATTAATTAAAAGGCCTTTTAACATACCTTTCTTAAAAACCCTTTAAGATAACCTTTATTCTAAAGCCTTTTAACAGTCCTTCTCTGGAAAGCCTTCTAAGAGCCATATATTTGAATGCCTTTAAGAAGCCCTGGCGAAAGAAAGGAAAGCGGAAGGCCTTCTCCGCAATGACAACGCGTGTAAAAAAGATATGAGTATGGAATGGAGCAAGAAGGCCTTGTACATCCAAAAGAAGGGGTACAGAGGCCTTCTAGAAGGCCTTCGTACTCCTTCTTTTTCCCGCTGGGCTGTCATATTCCAATACACATGTAAGTATCTTAAACCTTTTAATTCTCCCATTTTTCCTCTTTTTCTTTCAGGTTTCACGACCAATTTTCAAGGAACTTAACCAGGATATTCGCGTAAGTATTAAAATGTATCGTTCCATGCAGACATCCACATATATTTCCATAAATTGCATGTATTATTCTTCTCCTTTCTTTTTCAGCTAAAAAAAACAACCTACCAACACTACACTATGCAACAAAAATTTGTCTCATTGAGACAGGAGGTAATGTCTCCTTTGGCAGCAAGCCCCCCAATTTAAAACCACTGGACAAGGGCAGGAGTATGGCTCCAAAGTATATTGCCCCACCATGTCAAATAAATTTAAAAATCCATCGGGGCACCGGAAGGAGTGGGGGCTCCGACATAAAATTTGCCTCCCCTTCAAAATATAATGAGGGATGAAAAAACTAGGCTTTTACTGCCGCATCCCGAAAGATCTACTACACACCGTCTACGCCAAATTTTTTCTTCCGCTTCCTTTGGCGTACGTACCTCATCCGCAACACAACTTTGTTGCTGCTAGGTTACCGCAGAAGAAACGGTGTGCGGAATCTTTTGCCAAAAACAGCCCAACGTGGGGAACTCCCCGACCCTGAGATGAGAGTCTCATCTCTTCACAACTTAGCCGGGCAATAAAAAAATTTGCCTTCCCTGCAGTGTTGCCAGGTAATGTCCCCTACACTACATTTTTGCCTATTTTCCATTTCAGGTAATAATTAGTTCAAAACCGACTATTACATAAATATGCACCTGTGTAAATAATTTATATGTATATATGATTAAGATAGAGTTAGTAACTTGGAATGAAATTTCCACAGAAATATATAGTGTTGCCAAATCGTTAAGGTAATTGAGCATGGTATCGAAACACAAAATTGTGGTCGGGTTTTCAGTTTTCATATTCAAAGATGGTAATTTAGCAATTTTCAGCCCTGTATAGCGGGAATCTAGCGACTTTGTTCGTCCAAAAACAAGTTTTAATAAAAAACCCTAAACTGTCAATTCCGTTCGTACTAGGGATGTCAATCCCGAATCCCGGGATTTTCGGGATTTCGTCATTCCCGAAATTGTTAACTTAATTTTTTTGTTTAACCGTTTTTATAAAAAGAAATTCACTATGACATTCCCCATGAGAGGATAGGGAACACAATATTGATCTTTAATATTTATTTGATTAATTCTGTTAATACTGTCATTGAAAACGTAAGAAAATAGTAACACTTTGTTATTCTTTTCAAGCGTGTCCAATAATTATAAAGAAATTTTAACGTGAGAAGTGCTGAAAATAATTAAACAAGAAAATTTATTAAAGAAAAAAATGTTTTTGAAATGCACAAAACAATTTACTGGTGCACCATGTACAAAATTTAAACTTTACAGGGTTAAGATTATTAAAGTGTTTTCCGAGAGTTTATATCGAACCTACGGTAATTAATGGAGCGATTTTACAATATTAAGTAATGTATTTTATATACTACATAATTCCTATCGCAAGTAGTGGTGGTTATAAAAATGCGTTTTTGTTAATATAAGAATTTAATAGTTAACTAATTAAATTGATTTTTTTAGGTTATTTCGAATTCAAATTTCAATTATTTTTTTTAATTCATTAAATAAAATTTTAATAGAATCTTACAAATAAATCAACTTCTATGTTGCGAATATAGAATATTAATTATTTTTTTTATTTAGCTTGAATGAACTGAGGTAATTGAATCAAATATAGCTTTTATGGTAATTATTTGTTATTGAATCAAGTAACACATTGTTTAAAATCGTACGTTCTTTTTTTATCATATTTTTTTATTAAATTAGTCATTAAATAAGAAAAGTCACAATTTAAAGTTTTTACAAATTTAAATAATATTTAACTTTAAAATAATAAATTATTTATAAAACCTGCGTTTGTAAACTTGTTTTAAAGACGTTTTTTTTAAATAAATATCTATAAAAAGCATTGATCTCTTAATTTTCTAAAATCCCGAATCCCGAAAAATCCCGATATCCCGTAAAATCCCGGGATCAAGTAAAATCCCGGGATTTTTCGGGATCCCGGGATTTGATTTTTTGCAATCCCGAATCCCGTGATTTGCGATAACCAGTCCCGATTGGCATCCCTAGTTCGTACATAGGTACCCATCAGTGTAGATTGGTATGATAGATGATTAAGTTTAGAATGATGACCTCAGCACTGTTTATATTAAAACCACTTCCTTACATATTATAACATCCTTTTGTCCATAGATTCTTTTTACTTTTATTTTCCCTTTTTCTTTCTTTCTCCAAGGAAACCTAATAAAAAAAATAAAAGATCCCGAAAAATCCCGGGATTTGATTTTTTGTAATCCCGATTCCCGGGATTTGCGATAACCAGTCCCGATTGGCATCCCTAGTTCGTACATAGGTACCCATCAGTGTAGATTGGTATGATAGACGATTTATTTATTTATTTATTAATTGAATTGCTCCATACACAAGACTAAGAGTCTTATTTTGCAGCATGGAACTGAGAATATGTTAAACTTTAAATCATTAATTAATTAATAACTTAATAACTAACTACAATTTTTATATAAGTAATCAAAAAACAATTTTATTTAAACAATAAAACAATAAACAATAAAGAAAAAAAAATTAAGATAATTTAATTTAAATATTTAAAAAAGCATAAAACAATATATTTTAATAATCAAAAATTTAGATAATTTTATATATTTTAATCTCAAGTAATTATGTTTCAAAGTGCTATGCTGAAAACAGTTTAAAAATAGTTTCCCTGAATTTTCGTGCGTTACTTAAAAGTTGCATGCTATATGGTATAGAATTCCAGAGAGATACTGCGAATATGTAGAAATGCCACTCAGAAATAAAACTTTTATACCCGAACGATCTAATTCTTTTCCCTCTGCTTATGTCAGAAATACAAAGTTTACCGTACAAGTGCTCAGGTTTGTGGGTATATATTATCTTATGTAAAAAAACTAAAACTCTCATGTTCAGCAGATTATCTAAGGAAAGGCCATAAAGCCGAGATGCATACAAAGAAACACTAGAACGCCTTTTAAGTCCATACACGATTACGTTTAGAATGATGACCTCAGCACTGTTTATATTAAAACCACTTGGTGTTTTTCCTTACATATTATAACATCCTTTTGTCCATAGATTCTTTTTACTTTTATTTTCCCTTTTTCTTTCTTTCTCCAAGGAAACCTAATAAAAAAAAATAAAAGACAGATTCAGCCGCTTGATATTGGATAACCAGTAAGATGCATTCCCTGTAGTCATACCTAGAACTTAGCACTAAGCACTCCGAACTCCTTTTTGCGAAGCAAAAGCAGAACGTAGAGGTAAACCCTTTTTTCTTTTATACAAGTATCCTGTTACTGGGCTTTTGCCAGCAGTTCACAACCGTGCGAATTAAATCTAACGCCCATCAGAGGCAAAATTAAATAAATTAAATATTCTCGGATCCTAGGAATCCACGTTAAAACAATCGGGTCACGCCCAGGAAACTATCTAGATTGACCATTGTCCTCTGAGACCTTTAAAAAACGGATCAGAGGATGAATGAATCCAGCCTGCTAATCGTATCTGACGGAAGTATTACTTTACAAGCATAAATTATATAAGAATGTTACTTTGTGACTTCGTTCCTTTTTTTCCAGATTTAAATTCTCAAGCTTATAGACTGGCACAACATGGACTTAAATTATATTGCACCTTACTAACAGCTAAATAAAAATGGGACTCATCACAACATTTATATCACAGATTTAATGTGCCCATATTGCGGTTCCTTATACCTAATTATTGCACTCATGGACTAAACAAAGGTATGTTAAAAATACGAAAAAAAACTTTCCAATGTTATGTGCTATTTCATATTAGTAATTACGGAACTATTTTCAACTTCGCCTAAAATTAATTGTATTATAAAATAATCTACGCTATCAGGTACTGTGTTCTAAATATTTGTCGATAATTGGAGTATAGTAAATATTGCATACAATCCCTACGGATTCAAATTCTTATTTCGCTATTTCCTAAACTTTAATATCCTTAACGTGGTATGTTCCTATAGATTTTCCTTGCAATGTTTCTAATTCATACATGTTATTTCCTACGGGCAGCATTTTAAAAACTTTCGGCAAAATTTTGCATTTCTGTTTTTCGAAAAATCACTTAATACTGTGTTCCGGCGGTATACTTCTTGTCCTGGGTTAAATATAACATTTCTTGCTCTCTTGTTGTATCTCTCTGCACTTTTTTCGTAGGCTTTCTTCATGTTCTGTTTTATCTGTTATCTGTTGATATCCAACTTTTCGGAGTATATCCAGTTGCTGAATGTACTGATGTTCGCAGGCACATTCAATTTCGGACAAGTACAAGTCCCAATCTCTGTGATCGTCTTTTAGGTATGCACGAATTGCGGAAAGAACAGACTGGTTCACCCTTTCACCGGCGTTACTCTGTGGAGAATAGACTGCAGTTCTTATGTGTTGTATCTCGTAAGTATGCATTAAATTTTGAAAACTCTTCGCGATAAATAGAGACCCATTATCACTGTGAATGATTTCCGGTACACCAAATTTATGAAAAATCTCATGAACTTGAAATTCTATAACGTTGCTTGTGGATGCTTCCTTCATTGCTTTTAAAAAGGTTAATTTGGAAAAATTATCAACGACGATAAATATGTAGGAATTGCCATTTTTGGATCTCGGATATTTTCCCATAAAATCAATGTACAATTTTTGAAACGGCCTTTCTGTTATAACCTGTTTACCAATTTCCGGCCTCAGGTTTTGGTTAGTTGGCTTTATTTCTTTACACACTTGACAGTGTTTGATAAACATCATTTTTACTTGAAATGCCATTTTGGGCCAGTTAGTGCCGGTTCACACAAGTCAAGTTTGACTCGTCAAGTCTTGACTTGACTTGTGTGAACCGGCACTAAAATAAACTTTTTAACCTTTCTATAGTTTTTGTCGCTCCTCCATGCGCTGTCGTTAGGGTGGAATGTGTTTTTTCTATAATAACTTGCGTAATGTTTGTTGGTATCCAGAGCTTCCATTTGTACTCATCTTCATCCATTTCGAACGACATCTTTTTAAAAATCATTCCATTTTCAATTTTTAAGTCTGGAAGTTGATCACTGTTATTTTGTATGTGATTTATTAAATCCAAATACTCTTCGCTCTCAAATTCGGTCGTTTCGAAATCGAAAATATCTTCCATCGTGATTTCATCAACACTTCAATCTGGTAATCTGTACAACATGTCGGCTACAACGTTTTCTGATCCTTTCCGTTGCATTATCTCGAAATCAAAGGCCTGTAGTTTAAGTGACCATCGCGCCAATCTGCCAGTTAAGTCCTTAAGCGACATCAGCCACTTTAAACTCGCATGGTCAGTTACTATTGTAAAAGGCATCATTTCAAAATAAGGTCTGAATTTCTGGACTGCCATGACCGCAGCAAAACATTCCTTTTCTGTCACGCTTTAATTCCTTTGGCATGAATTTAACTTTTGAGAGTAGAAAGCCTTCGGATGTTCCTCGTTGTTTTCATTGAGCTGATACAAAACTACCCTATGCCGTAATCACTAGCGTCACATTGGATAAAAAAGCGTTTGGAGAAGTCGGCATGCCTTAGTACGGGAGCGGAAGTTAGGGCTTCCTTTAATTCATCGAATGAAGCAATTGCTTCAGGCGTCATAACAAACTTCTTGCTCTTTTTCAGTGTATCTGTCAAGGGAGCTGATATATTAGAAAAATCCCTTATAATTTACCTTATAAGTTTTATAAATAGTGATTTCCCTAATAGCTTTTACCTTTTCCGGGCCCGTTTTTAACATCCCACCACCTATAATAAACCTTAGGTATTTCAATTGTATAAAACAAAACTGAGATTTCTTCAAACCAATATTTAAATTAGCGTTTATTGAACATTGAGCTACCTCTCTTAACAGTTCCAAATGCTTTTCAAAACCATCTGATATAACTAGCAAATCATCTAGATATACAAATACGTTTTCCTTTAATTTCTGAGGAATGACTTTGTCCATAAGTCTCTGTGCTGCGTTGCAGAGACCGAAGGGCATCACGCGAAACTGATAAAGCGGCCGGCCCACTACAGTAAGCGCGGTATAAGATTTGCTTTCCTCCTCTAACTCTATCTGCCAAAATGCGAATTTTAAATCAACGCTACTAATGTAATAGGTCTCATCTATTCGGCTAAGGATACCCTCTATATTTTGCAATGGGTATGCGTCCTTCACTGTAAGTTTATTCAACTTCCTGGCGTCTAGACAAAACCTATTTTTCCCGGGTTTTCGTACCACTGTTGTCCGGTTACTCCACGGGCTTTCACTTTCTTCTATTACGTGTAGTTCTAACATTTGATATATTTCCTTGTAAACGATTTCTTGTACCGCCAGAGATATTTGGTAATGTCTATCCTTCACCGGCTCGGCTCCTTCTACTAATTTTATACTATGTTTCTCCAGTGATGTACGTCCTAGGCCCTTATTTTCAAATAATGGAAACATATTAATCACTTCGTTTAGACTTTCCCTTTGACAAGGTGATAAATCATGGGGATCAGATTTGTGATTATCCGAAACATTATCTTTTCTATGTTTATTTCTGAAACGCCTAATATTGCTGGAGCAAGTTCAAAAAATCTATTCCTAAGTATGCTTGTTGTTCTAAATCGGGACAAAGATAAAATTCTATTATACTTATCTTATTATTATATTCTATACTAGCTGACCCGGTCCGCGTTGCTGGCCCTAAGCAAACATTACTGTTGTATTACCAGACGATTAATATTGAGCTTTAAACGAAATTTACGGCCTTTAAATAAAAATCCATGGAGTACCTATCATAAAGTTTTTTTTACAAACTAACTTACATATGGTGTAGATATGGGCTCAATCAAAAAAGAAACGCATGTATTTAAGGCAAATTGGAATTTATATTTATTTATTACTTCATCTTTAGGCCAGCGTATAGACAATGTATTTTGTTTTTTTTTTTATTTGGTGTAAAGAGCCGTTTTCTGATATTAGGTAAATCGAAAAAAGCGGGCGGGGCAAAATTTTCTTTCCGTAAAAACCTAAGTTGGACCATGGCGATCATTTTAAAGAAAAAATCGGTAGCCGTTCTCAAATTATGTAATTTTTTCTTTCGATGAAAACGTAAATGGATTAATACGAACAGTTAAAAGAAAAATTTGTCAAATCGATGGAGCAGGTTTTTGGTTTTAGGTAAATCGAAAAAGTGGGCGTAAAAGTGGACCATGGCGATAATTTTAAAGAAATCGGTCAAGCCGTTCTCAATTTATGCGCTTAATAGAAAAAGTGTGCGTAAAAGTAGGCGTGGTAAATTTTTCTTTCGATAAAAACTTAAAATGGATTAATACGAACCTTTGAAAGAAAAATTAGTCAACTCGATGGAGCCGTTTTCTGATTTTAGGTAAATCGAAAAAGTGGGCGTAAAAGTGGGAGGGGCAAAATTTTCTTTCCGTAAAAACCTAAGTTAGACCAAGGCGATCATTTTAAAGAAAAAATCGTTGGAAAATCAAAAATCAGACTTCACAGTGTCACCCGCCTAAATATTCTGAAGGTTCCCTGAAAATTTCATCAAAATCGGCCCAGCCGTTTTGGAGTTCATACGTTACATACACACATACATACACACATCCTATTTTATATATATATAGATTTAATTTAATTTTTCCTAACAATCTACTATGTTCTTGGCCGCTGGCCGTAGATATTACTGAGAATATCGGTACTATTTGCATATCAAGATCATAAATAAGTTCTCTACACCCTATGCCTAAAATACTCACAGAGGCAACAGTAGCAAGAGGACCCTTTATTTTAGCTTCACCAATTTTTATTTCAGCATATGGTCTGGGATCTAATGATTTTCGGTCGGCTCCTCTAATTGCCTCGATATCTAATTTTCTCAGTCTTCTCCTTTCAGCGAACTTCTCTCTTAGTTTTTGAATTCTTTTAGATATATATGTTCTCCTTATATTGACTTCCGAATTAAAAATTCTCTCTCGGACCTTTTTATAATAATCTTCTCTCTCCTTAAACGTATAAAAATGTCTGTGCTGGGGTATAAATCTGTTAAACTTTTTTATTTCTTTAATTAAATTTGATGCTTTTTCTATTCTTGCAGATTTGTTTGCGGGTTGGTTTTCGAACGATGGTCCCCCGCATTCCCTTCGTTCCTGTAAAAATGTTTGTTTCGGCAATCAATGCAATTGGGTGCTATTATTTCGGGCTTTCCACACCGGTAACAAGATATAGATCTCTCGTTTGATGGACAATCCATAAAAACGTGGCCATTTTGGCGGCAGTTCCAGCACACTACTATAGTTCTGGTCATTTCGTTTCCGGCATTGGTTGTTCTAATTACTGCTACTTCGGGGCGTTCTATTTCGGGTATTTGGTAGGATTCCGAATTTTCTTCACTTATTTCGTTTACGTGTCTAGGGTAACGGTTTACAGGAGTTGTCAAGATTCTATTTTCTTTTCTGAGAAATGTTTTTTTCGGAATCTATACAACTGATTCTCAATTCCTCTACTGACGAAACATTCATTGGGTAAACAATTCTTCCGATGCTCTCTCTTAAATTCTTTTTGATCAGCTTGATCATTTCCCCCTCGGGCATGGATATGCTTAAGCGTGATCAAAGCTGCGTCATCGTAAAGAAAAACGTATCTATTGACTCCCCTGGCTGTTGTTTCCTTTCAACCATGTCCCTCATTAGTTCGAAACTGGAACGATTGGATTTATATTGTTTCAATAGAGCTATTTTTAATGTAGACCAATCTGACACATAATTGGTTTGTATAAATAGCCAGTACCAGCGGCTCCTTTGACCAAAAGATGGAAGTTATCCAGTAATTCCATCCAGGATATACCGTACAGGTGTTGAAGACGCTCTAGCCGGAAAACAAAGTCTTCGACTGCTAACTTATTTGAATCCCCATCGAATTCAAAGCCCCATTTATCGATGCGAGGTCTATGGTAGCCCCTTGGATATTCATCACCATTTATCGAGGAAGCCCTGGAAGACTGGGAATGTACGCCTGACATTTCCATTGGCTGTGGACCCTCAGCTGATGACTTTGACATATTTGGTAAGTTTACTTCTATTAATTTTCTGTTTTCTTGCTGTGTTTGATGGACCACTATGCTGAGTACATTATTGGACCTAACATAATGCTTACTTGTACTCTGACCTTGCACATTAGTCGGTAATGTATATGCATGTGGAGGAACGTTTGGGTTGCCGGTTATTATAGTACCCGACAAATCGCTAATCTGACCGGTATTTTTCTCCGCCATTTCCTCTCTATATTTTGGTGTATTTGGTTTATGAGTTTTTAATAATACGTGTGGTGTAGAACGGTTTAAGTCGAATTGAACCTGACTCACTCTTTTTCGAGATCTAGTTACGGGTGGGCTATTACTCATACTCTTGGAGGTGACTAATAAAATAATTTCCCCCTTCAATTCAAAAAATGGACGGTAGAAAAAAAAAATTGGCAAATTTTGGTAAATAAATTGAATAATAAAAAAAAAGTATAATAAAAAAAAATATAATAATATCAAATACTAATAAAACAATATAATAAAAACGTAAATTGTAATTACTACGGAAATGTTAACTATATTACACTAACAATCTAAAATAATATAATACTAAAAATGTTAATTAATAAATCTGCTGGGTTAATAAGCAATTCAAAAAAAAAAACAATACTACAAAAAAAATAATTAAAAAAAAATACTAAAAACAATAATAACTACTAACTCTTATTTTCAAATGATTTTAATGTAATAATTTATTAAAAACAAATATAAGAAAAAATATTAAAAATAATAAAATGTATTCCTTTTTTATTTTCTTTTATTTAACCAGCTACTTCTATCAAAATTAGTGTACACATATATGGGTTCCGAAAATGATGGACGGATGTGGAGGTCTAAACGGTTGATAACTAAAGCATGTTTACTGTGGCACGAGAAATAATTTTTAAAACAACATTTTCTTGGAGTTCTTATAGCGTGATTCCCTAGCACTTTAAACTAACATTTACTATTAACGATATGACGAGTGATTATTGATGTCATATAATACATCTTACCTCGTGATCTAATCGGCACGAGAGACTATTATATGGCTTCAACATATAACACTTTTTCAACTCCAACAAAATAAACTAGGAAGTTTAATTATACACATTCAGAATCGATGAACAATTCAATTAGAGACTTTCAACTTGTACACTAAGATATTCTCTTCTATTTCTGTAAGTATTAATAGAAACTAATCGATAAACCTAGTAGACTTTCCATATGCCATGTTCGTACGGTGCTTTGGATTACTTCGCTCTCTGTATTTATTACTTGTTTGAATAACCATTTTCCTAATCAGTTTTGACAGTTCTTCTTCTTTTTTTTTTTATTAATTTTGTGTATTGCTAAATTTAATTATTTGTTTGCGGGTACCTGTATTAAAAATGAAAAGAAAAAGTAAGTAAAAAATATAAATTCAAAGATATACATATAAAATAGAACTTAAAACAACCTTTGGGTTGTTAATAAAAAAATAAGGGTTGGGTCACCCATGGGACCCAACTCACCTTTTAAATTAAACACCGATTAATATTTTTAATTAAAATTATTTATTCAAATGATTATTTGTGTTCGCGTCCTAGAATTGAACTAAACAATTCATAATTAATTCAATTAATATAAACCTAACATTTAAACTAAAATATGCTTACCGCGTTAAATTATCAACACGCGCAACTTAACTTTAAACTAAAATATGCTTACTAATACTTAATTAAATTATGTCTTAACATTAAATTGCCAACACGCGCGCAACTGGTGGTGTCCGGTTGCGTTTGATAAAAATGCTGAATTGCATTTGTGTCATGCGCGTGTTGCCGTGAGTTTAACGCGTTGAGGGCCAGAAGGGTGTTAACTCCCCCCCGTTTAAATATCAGCGTCCCGCTGATCATATTGATTCCTTGACTACGTTTTCCGAAATGTTTAGGGTTGGAGTTTTAATACGTCCAAATATCTTTCTCCATAAAATAATTAGGACCGCAGCAGACAAGGCAAACAAAAGGAATTCAATAATTTGTGATACCAGAGAGAGATTCAGGTGATATTTCAAGTGGTTGATGTGTTTAATATTACTTTCATGGAGCTCATGTAGGAAATTGACGTCAAGCTTTCGCTCCTTTTCATAAACGTTCGCCAACAGAGGAGGGAGAGCCTGCAAATTGGTGATTTTCTTGTTTATAAATCTCTGTTTTCCAATCTCAATTGTTTCATTAGTATACCGTATTAAATATGTGCCGTTTAAGCTGATGTTGTGCTTCTGAGTGTAAACCTCGCCCTTGAAATTTGTAACAAATACTAGGTCATCTTCCACTTGTTCTATTATTGTTTCTTTATTGGAGAGAAATGTGCAGTTTGCGTTAACGTTCCTTAAGATCTTTGATAGGCAATCATCATCATTAAGTTTTTTCAGTTGATTAAGTGCGCAAATGGTAGTGTTATTGATTGTGGAACAACTGTCCTTGATACCATAGATATTTTCATGGCTTAAGAGCACTGTGTTATATTTTAAATCAAGCTGTCGATTTTGAATTATCGCAGCTTTTACCAGGATTCGGTCATATTTTATTGCATTTACTTTTGGTATGGACAGCACATATAATAGCGCTGTTCCGTTTGATATTATACTTGGTTTTCCATACTCTATAGCTTCCACTTCATTAGTATAATGAAGCGATCCTATTTCGGAAACTATTTTTTTAACTTCCATCAGATCCAACAGGTTAGTATTTATCACACCAGTTTTTGCCAGTTGGCAGGCTCGTACGACTTCCTCAATGTCTTCCTTAATAATAATCAGCTGATTTAATGATTCGCTAATGACTCTTTCCGAGTCGGATTTGGAAATCGTGTTGTCGAATTCGTGGATCAACCTATTTATCCTTTTCACCAGTTCATTTGTTGTATCGAACAATTTATTGTTTATGATGTATTGGTGATCATTGTTCCCAACTAGTCTCTCTTGGCTATTTAATATTTGATTCCAGTCAGTTGCATCCGGATTTCCTGCAATCCACTTCCATGCCGTACCAATCCAATCAATTGATCGTTTGCTCCTTGTAATACCTTTGATCGTTTCTATGCGCTCAAATGCTTTCCGGAGGTAATATTCGAACGTATTTCTGTTTATCTCGTCTTTCTCTACGGCTGCAAACACATCAGCAGTGGTGTGTAACATATCTTCCAGTTTCCTGAGATTAATCACATGTACGAAGCTAAGGTGCCCATTTATAATCCAGCCCTCTCCATTTTTTACGGTTATAAGGGGTGAATTATATTCATAGACATGGTAGGCACCAGTAATGGAAAATAACAGAAATGTGCTTAAGTGGTAAAATATAAAATAATGTACAATATATGGATTAGTGTTATAAAGTGAAATGATCTCTATAATATAATATTTTATATGTTTTTGCTATTTCTAGAATTACTACATTACTATTTTATTTTTTGGAAAAAACATAGTTTTCGATATTTCAAAATTTTTATAATAGTACTCTTCAAAGGAAATTTGATGAATTTTATTTTCAAGGAAAAACATAGTTTTCCCTGTATAATCCTGTATAGTATTAAATATTGTAAAATTTTTTTATCAACTAATATATGCTTTATATAGTAATTTAATGGATATTCTTTTCAGGGAAAACATGGTTTCTACTGTACAATTCTGTATAATCTTAAATATTGTAAATTGTTTATACAGCAAAGTTTGTTAAGTGAATGTTATTCTCAAGGGCAGGTGCAAGGATCACTTTAGATTTTTAACATGAGCTTTATGGAACTTTTTTCCCGTTGTTGTTTTTAGCGTTACTCTGTTATTATCAGATACCTCGTGCTTCCTGTAAAGTGCCTTGTGCTTAGGCTTTATCTGTTTGTTCCTAATTATGACTTCCGCGCCTTCTGCAAGGTTCGCAGGGTCTGATCTGGTTTTGTTAAGCCTATCATTTGTGGCTTTTTGATTGTGTTCAATAAGACCACGAATATCTTGATTTACTTGATCTCGAAAATTTACTAAGTTCTGGTAATTAAAGCGTTCGGACCTGTTAAAGAATACGTCGGAAGGTTTCCTCCTAGTGACCGAATGAATTGTATTATTGTAGCGGTCGACAGCGAGATTTATCATATCTTTAGTCCCCATATTTTTTGTTTCCCTAGATAAACACCGATAAATCTCTATTAAGGTTGAGTGAAACCTTTCGATTTGTCCGTTAACTTCACTCCTTTGTACAGGAGTAAAATATATCTCTATGTTCAGTGATCTGATGAAATTTAATATTGTGGGCGTAAGAAATCCTTTCTCATTGTCCAACACAACCATGCGAGGCACCGTAAAATAATGAAGAACCTTAGTTAGTTTACTTTTTAGGTGGATTGCTGAACGATTTTTAATATGAAAAAGCTTAGCGAATTTTGAAAATTTATCGATGCAACTAATGAATTTAAATCCTTGAATTTCAAAGATATCGATATGCAAAATTTCGCAAGAATATTTTGGAATTGGTGTGGCCTGTAATTTAGGTTTGTAGGGGTGTCTGTCATACTTGTTTAACTTGCATACTTCGCAGTTCCGAGTGTACTGGCAAATAAGGCTCCTCATGCGGGGAAAATAGTACCTTTCGAGAATCTGAAGACTATTCTCTTTAGCATTCCGATGAGCTCTTTTGTGCTCATCTCCAATAATTCTACAAACCCTTTCTTCATTAGTGACATCTTCTACTAACCTCTGAGTAATTCTTATCTTGTATGAAATAAAATGAGCTAAATAAATACTGTTAAGCAGTGGAATAAAGCATTCTGGAATTTTAACACCATTAATACAGTTTGGGTTAAGGCATTTCTTTAAAATTTCTGTCAATCTTTGCGAAGTTATTTGTTCGAGAGTCGCATGATGTCTTGTAAATCCAGGGTGTGGTTGCATATTGCTATGCAACTCCTTACCTTCTCTGATTATAATTTGGTTTTTAAAGACATTTAACGGAACCTCTACGTGGTGAATTAAATCACTTGAATCTTGTTGAGCGCTATGAACTGTATTATCTGATTGTTCTGACTTCCCCTCGTCCGCAGTTACAGTTTCGGAACCTATTTCCGAGGCCGTAATTGTTCCTTCATCAGTCAACATGTAAATCTGATTACGATTTGCTTCCAACCTAGATAGAGCATCAGCCACAACGTTCGACTTACCAGGCTTGTAAACAAGTTCGTAGTTGTACTCTTCGATTCTCGCCTTCCACCTTTTCAGCTTAGCATTATGGTTTTGGTTTCCAAAAGCATATGTTAAGGGTTGATGGTCGGTGTAAATTTTTACTTTTTTTGCCCCGTACAGATACGACCGTAGGTTGTCCAATGCCCAGACAATGGCCAGCATTTCTTTCTCATTCGTTGCGTAGTTTTCTTCTGCCTTCTTAAGTGAACGAGAAATGAACGCAATGGGTCTATCTGTTCCTGTAAAATCTTGAGACAACACAGCTCCGATGGCATAGTTTGAAGCATCGGTGGTCAAATTGAAGGGTTGGTCGAAGTCAGGAAATGCTAGTACCTCGGATGACATTAGTAAAGTTTTTAATTCGTTAAAAGCTCTCAATGCATCTTCTGCAAGATCTACCGTTACCTTCTTCGACGCGTTTGCTTTTACCTGTGCGTTTTCTCCCCTGGTGAGGTTTGTAAGGGGTTTCGCGATCTTCGCATAATCTCTGATGAACTTCCTATAGTAGGAAGTCATACCAAGAAAACTTTTTAGATCTTTTAATGTTTTGGGAGGAGCCAAATTTTGTATTGCTTCAATTTTGTGAGGATCCGCTCGTATTCCGTCTTCTGCAACCACGAATCCCAAAAAGGAGACTTCAGTTTGCAAGAACTGAGTCTTTTCTAGATTTACCTTGAGGTGTGATTCCAGAAGTTTACTAAAAATCGTTTCAATATTTTTGAGATGATCGTCGACGTCACGTCCAAAGACAATTATATCGTCTATGTAGACGTAACATATTTTGCCAATATATTCTTTCAACACGTCATCGATCATCCTTTGGAAAATGGAGGGGGCATTTTTTAACCCAAAAGGAAGACGCAGGAACTCATATTTCCCGTTTAGGGTAGAAAAGGCGGTTTTAGGAATATCAGAGTCTTTCATCGGAATCTGATGAAATCCTGATGTCAGATCTAATGTCGTAAAATATTTAGCCTTCCCCAGGCTAGCTAAAGTCGAATTTATGTCCGGTATTGGATACGTATCGGAGATGGTGACTGAATTCAATCTCTTGAAATCAATTACCATTCTGTATTGTTTTTCGCCATTTGGTTTGGGTTTTTTGGGTACGACCCAGACTGGCGAATTATAGGGACTATTAGAGATTCTAATAATATTTTGATTCAACAATTCAGAAATTTGTTCTTCAACTACGGGGCGCATGTTTGCTGGGTAAGGATAACTTTTCGTATAAATAGGTTCATCTGTAGAAGTCTTTATCTCGGCCTTAATTGCTGTTGTGACCATTTCACCAGCTTCAAGTGGACTAAATAGATCACTATACTTCTTTAACAATTTTTTGAGTTTTTCTTTTATTTCTGGAGGGACATTTACATTTATAAAATTTATTTCCTGTGTGAATCTTTCTTTAAGGGTTAAGACTACACCTGGCCTAATGGTTAATGTATTATTTTCCCTATTAATTATGGCGCCTAGCTCCTTGAGGGTATCATCGCCAATGATGCCATCGAAGGAATTTAGATTGGGAAGTATATAAAATGTGACCAAAGAATTTATTCCTACAGATTTGAAAAATCTTCCTTCTATTTTTTTATTAATCTTTATGATTCCGGCGGCCGTTCTCACGGGAAATGATCTTTCTAGTTGGGTGCCAGTTCCACATATGTGGGAGCCCACGAAATTTTTATTTGCTCCTGTATCTACGAGGAACTTTAACGGCACTCCAGTTTCGGTGACCAATTCTAGGTATGGAACGCTGGAAGAGAGGCTCCGGTCATAAAATTTACTTCAGGAGACTCGTAAGTATCGTCACATTCAGAATAATTACAATCATTAACTGTGCTTTCATTAGGAGGGTCGCTGGCTTCTATATAGGTATTGAATAGTTTTTGTTGTTTAAACGGGTTACCAACGATTTCAGACCTAGCATTTCGTTTGAAAGCTGAAGGTCTGTTCATATAGTTAACATTCCTAGACTGAACGGACCTGTCAACATCCATTCTTTCCGCAGGCTTTGGTCCCAGTGGCCTTGGTGGAAGTGTTGAAGCACCCGAAAATGTATACCTTGGTCTGAAATTATTACGGGCACCATTAGTGGAATGATTATGGAATACCTTAGGAGGTAATTGGGGCCTCACTCCTATACCCGGCATCTCATTATTTGGCACTGTTATTTGGTTACGACCAATCGGATGTAGCCTAGTACTTCTTAGATTGAGATTTTGCATCTCGAGACATGCACTATATGCTTCAGGTAGAGTTTTAGGTCTCTGAATTATTAAAAGTCTTGAGAGTTCGCCATTCAAGCCCCTAACGAACACATCTAAAGATCTGTTCCTATATGTTTCTACTAGCGCTTCGACGGTTTCTGTGGAATAGTTCTCCGTCTTAATTTTGTTTATAATAAGGGAAAACTGGTGATTAACGGACGCGTAAAATTCGTCTACTCTTGAATTCCCTTGAGTCAATTGGTTTAGTTGGTGTTCAAGAGTCCTTATGTCCCTCTTGTCTGCGTAGTGCAAGGACAGACATTCCTTGATTTTACTCCAACTGTTGTCAAATATGTTGTAAGAAACTAGTGCAGTGTCGGCACTCCCTCTAACTTTTTGCCTTATACTCTGGAGTATGGCCCTATATATTGGTTTCGTCCGCACGATATCATAGTCGGCCAATATGGACTCTACGCTGTGTATCCAGGATACGTACTGCGTAGGGTTGCCATCAAAGGGTTGTAGTTCCCTTACTCGGTCCGGAAGCTGACTAATTTCCCTAAGCTCTAACTCGGTTCGAGGCAAACGAGGCGATTCGGTAACCGTATCTGTTGATGAGAGACCGGTTGGGCCTTCCATAACCCTGACCCTAGCCTCCAGAACCTTCAACTGGGCGAGGGTAGCATTTAAAGCTCCTGTCATTTCCAAAACTTTTTTCTGTAAATCTTCCATTTTTAAGCACAAAAGCACAAGGTGTTTACAAGTTAAAACAAACAAACAAACGCGAGGTTTAACAATCAAAAAAACGGGAAAATTCCAAAAACAAAATAATATAAGATATCTTAAGTCCAAGCACTTACCCTTGAATGTGGTTTCAATTCTAGGATTATGTAATTATTTTTACGTACAATAAAACGTTGGCGTACATGTGATTTTCTCTCTTTTTGTTCTAAAACGAAACGAACAAAATTTTGTATTAATTTATATATTTTTTTTTCACTATGGTTTGGCTCGTGGACTAGGTTAAATTCCGATTCACTTTATTTTTGCACTCAAAATTTTACTTTTGCACAGTATTTGGGTTACTTTTAAAATTTTAATATTAAAAAGGAAAATTTTTTATTAAATATTTATGGGAATAAAATTTCATAATTTTTAACTTCGTTATCTTTTTATTATATTTACAAAATAATTTTCTTTTTACAATTTCGTAGTTACAATTTTTAATTCATTCAAGAAATAACACTTTTATGTTATAATTTCCTCATTATTGAATCCTCCTTACTTTAATAATATGTAAGGAAACATCACTTTCATGAATTTCCATTTCATTATTTCTATTTCATTTTTTTTCTTAAAATTTTATTTGTTATTTTATTTTTGATTTTTTATTTTATTTAGGTTACAATGCACTCAAAATAAAATTGTTTAGCATATTTTATTTCTTTCTTAATAAAATAAAATTTATTTAGCATATTTCTTTCTTTTTATTTTTATTTTATTTAGGTTACTGAGCTCTAAAAAATTATTTATTATTTTTTTCAAAGAAATCCCTTGGATGGAGGATCGTGTAGTCCTTTTTCGAAGGCTACTGCACGATTTTCCTCACCCTGCATACCTTCCCACTGTGACCTTTCATTACCAGGCCAAGGTAAGATTTATTTCCCATTAAGTAGTGTAGGTTCTTATGTTGACTACAACTTACAGGAGAGCCCCTACTTAGCCTTCTGTAATGAAACAGTGTCGCGAAGGAGTTTTGTACATTTTTCCAAAAGGATTAACAAGTTAATTTATTATCGTATAAAAAAAACAAAAAAAAAAAAAATTTTTTACTTTATTATTTAATAATTGTTCGGTTATAGCCATGGAGGGAGGATCGCGTTATCCTTTTTCGAACAGAGCATACGCTAAGTCGTACTAAGGCGCGATTTGTCTCACCCGGTGAACCTTGCCAACCTTTGCTTTATTACCAGGAAAAAGATTTTGCTCGTCCCCACTCAGTAGTGCGGGTTCTAATGTTAACTGCAACTTGCGAGGATATGTAAGCGTTCTTTAGCCATCTGTAATCTCGCAATTAAGCGAAAAGCGTTCGAAGGAAGGTTACACGTTTTACCAGAGGACTCTTTTATTTCTTTATATAGTGACAAACAAATTTTTTACGCACTGGAGGGCCTGGAGTTCAGGATCGCAGCACGCTGAAGCCATGGGCTTCATATTGGTCACTTCAATTAGTTATAGCACATTTGAAAAACAAAAACAATTATCAGAGCTCCTCTTAAAGAGAACCTATATTTTTTCCTTTAATCAAAGTAGTATTTCCATTACCAACTTTTATTTTTCACAATTCACATTTACTACAATTATTCACATTTTAGAAAAAAAAGGGTTTGATTCACACTTCTTTAAAAATAATTTTTTTCACATAATATACTACGGAACTTATCCTTCGCGAGCCAAACCGTTAATTTCATGGACGATCCTTTCTTTGTAAAGGATGTCCCTGCTCGGGCGCCACTTAAAACAACCTTTGGGTTGTTAATAAAAAAATAAGGGTTGGGTCACCCATGGGACCCAACTCACCTTTTAAATTAAACACCGATTAATATTTTTAATTAAAATTATTTATTCAAATGATTATTTGTGTTCGCGTCCTAGAATTGAACTAAACAATTCATAATTAATTCAATTAATATAAACCTAACATTTAAACTAAAATATGCTTACCGCGTTAAATTATCAACACGCGCAACTTAACTTTAAACTAAAATATGCTTACTAATACTTAATTAAATTATGTCTTAACATTAAATTGCCAACACGCGCGCAACTGGTGGTGTCCGGTTGCGTTTGATAAAAATGCTGAATTGCATTTGTGTCATGCGCGTGTTGCCGTGAGTTTAACGCGTTGAGGGCCAGAAGGGTGTTAACTTAGATCTTTCCTTTTTTGGGTTCCATTAAATTTTATAATATAAAATTACTTCCTTTACTTTTGTTTACTTTTCTTTGGTTATGTTATATTTTGTTTGTTTTTTTAGTGCTGGTGATGGAAAAAACCCGATAAAATCCACAGGGTAATAAAAATTGAATTACGTAGAAATGGGATAATCCGCTCTCAAAATTTTGTATGACGAATTATGTAATTTGGATCATAATTAAGCTGTGAATTACGAATGAGAAAGTGAATTACGAAAAAACGCTGTCGTGCGAACATGGCATTATATACGACATTCCATTTTCTAGAGTGGCTATATAAATGTCTTCTACTGTATTTAACGGAGTTTTTGGGCTATTACAAAAAAATGGGCTGTTATCACATGTATAGGTGACGTACATGAAGTTTATTACATCACTTAGGGTACCTTTTTTTGTACATTCTATAAAAAAAACATTCTAAGCTATTGCATTTGTTTGGGCGCCATTCTGTTACGGACCGGTTTACTTGGCGAGGATTCCGTCTAGCTCACATTAAACTGGCGGGAGGGTTGCCACCTCCTGAGAGTTTAATGTGAGCTAGACGGAATCCTCGCCAAGTAAACCGGTCCGTAACATAATATACATATATATTTTCAACTATACAATTGAAATAATAATATTAGTTGCATACAAAGTTATGTTTAAAACCATAATTTATGTTTGTTGTAAAACACATTCTCTGAATGAGCAAACATTTTTTGTCAAAACAAATGGTATGCGAGCGCCAGTCAAACGGGAAACATGAATTAGAATAAAATAATTAAAACGCTTTTCGGGTAGAAAAAGGCCATGCTGCCTCACAAAATTAACGAAATCATTTTTATACGTTTTTTGAAACAGGTAAGGTATTTATAAAATACATACATGTATAAATATCAATTTTGTTGTCTTTCTTGCAGCCATTGAACCGTCATATAGATTTTAACACAAAATTTTGCCACTAACCCCGAATTTGTTTCAATTACTACATATGTTTGTATTTAGTTTTATTTTTAAATAAATGCTAAACTGTATTTGTATATACACCTTATACAAAGAATTTATACATACATAAATATTAGGGTGTCCCAAAAAATTATTTATTTATAATTTTCATTGGTGCTCCATCAAAATTTAAAAGCTTATAGGGTAAAGTATTTTTGGTTTTTTTTTAAGAATTTTCGGAATAGGTTTAAAGGTCGCGCAAATGGAGGTTTCATAAAAAACCGGAGTTTTCGGCCTTTTTTTTAACTTTACGGATAACTTGGTTAATACCACGAGTTTCTGCACTCCTGAGGAAACAGTTTTAAAGAAAATTATCCAAGCTTTATTCCTGTGTGAAAAACTTATAAGTTTTGGTGATGAGGTTACTCATTTAGATACCCTTAATTGCAATTTGTCGTAGTTTTTTCAAAAATTTTGTAATAACGCTTTACAACTTTTTAAATTTAAATGAAAACGAAAAAAACTAATGATGCAGTTTGAAAGACAAATTAATTCTAAATAATATCAATAAACAATTTTTAAATATATTCTTACCGTTCCTGAGTTATACCCGTTTTTATCTTTATACCCAGTATATTTTATTAAAAAATCTTTGCAGCATTTGCATTTTTGTCGGCGGTTTGGAGGGTTCAAGGGCATCTAAAATTTTTCCCACAAGCCACATATTTCTTGTTTTCACAAAATTCATATATATTTTGAATAAAATTACACATTTTTGAACTAACAAAAAAAAAAAATAATAAAATAAAAAAATTCTTACCGGTACGTCGACGAAAACTTTTATACATATATGTGACGCTTAAATATAAAAGGACCTAAGGGAAAACCCCGGTTTTGTTCAGGAGAGCCATTTTGGTGTACCATCACTTCATAAAACGCGCATATCTCTGGGAGGGAACACTTTTGGGGCATGGGATCGGTCTCATTCGATGCTCAGATGATGTCCCCATCAAAAAAAAAAAGTAAAAATTAATTTTTTTACCCTTAGGTCCCTTTCTCTATGCGCTGCCACATACACAAAAAACTTTTCTATTTGATTCGTCGGTCAGCTAAATCAAAAAATTGTGTTATGTAAAAACGTATAACGACAATATTATAGCGGAGAATACACATAAAATAGGATTGGCAACCCTGGATTGAAAGTGTCAAAAAGTCAAAAAGTTTTTCTTGTTGGTTAAAATATTTAATATTGATTAAAATAATTAAAAAAAATAAAGTATTCAACTCTAAACTGCTGTGAAGATTACTATTCTGAATCACATAGTGATATACTGTTTTGAGTTTTATGTATGAAGCTGTAATGTACATACATACATATATCTATTGTTATGGGCCTACATAATTTATAGAATCTGGATGCCGACACTTACTGGAGTCTCAACTTTGATTCTTTATTAATTCATTAGCGGAAGCTTAAAAACCTTTATTACACGAAACTAGATCAAAAAACCCTGATAGTTTATATGCAGTTTGGTGGTTATTTGCGGTGAGAAACTTGATTTCAAAGATAAAATTTATACACTGTGATTGAGTTGTGTGTGTTTTATTAATTAACCTGTGAGAAAACATCAGCTGTGGGAAGTATTGCCAACCATTACAAAATTTATGAGT
Source organism: Pollenia labialis (assembly GCA_949318255.1). Classification (NCBI taxonomy): domain Eukaryota; kingdom Metazoa; phylum Arthropoda; class Insecta; order Diptera; family Polleniidae; genus Pollenia; species Pollenia labialis. The sequence continues at coordinate 59,160,079 of OX439143.1, forward strand.
ATGCTGAAGGTATGCTTTAAATCAAATGAGTTGTAAGCGCACATTAAATTTAACATCACCAGAAAATACTGATCAAAAAAATTGCAAGAAACGTTTGTATTGTCAAAATATGTCGTCAGCAGATACATCCAATACTCAAGATGTTTTTTCGTGGAACAAGTTGTGTAGCCTTTTAGACGATAAACTAAAAGATGTTGCGAGGAAGTCTGATCTTGTGGATCTAAAAGCTGAAATGGAAGAAATAAAAAAAGAAAATTTACAACTAAAAACCGACTTAAAAAAACTTTCTTCACGTCTTGAGTTTGTTGATCGCAATGCAAGATCGACAAATATTATCGTTTCTGGACTTAGTTGTAATAACGTAAATGCTGTTAAGGCAGAATTTTTAAATCTGTGTACGAAAGTGCTAAAAGTAAACACCAATGTAATGTCTACACGAATGTTGGCTTCAGGAAAATCTGTCTGTTTTACCTTAGAGTCAAGGATGCAAGCAGCAAATGTTATTAGTGCCAAAAAGGAATTAAAAGGACAGGCAATATATTTACAAAAAGATTATACTGCAGTAGAACAAAATGTCCGGTACAATATGCGACAAATAAGTAAAAAAATATCCAAAAGCTGTACAAATATTAAAGTCAGACTCGGCGAATTCTGTATTTATATTAAAAATAAGAAATATACATGGTCGAACGGAAAGGTTATTGCAAATACAAACAGCGATGCAGAGTTTTTAAATAGTCTTCTAGCTAAATGCAATTATCCTATGGAAATTCATGTTAAAGAAGTTCAAGCAAATGCAATAGCTAATACGGACTTGTCCTATACGCAATAGCAATTTAAATTTATCAAACTGCTTTCTTATAATGTAGCTAACTTATCTAGAACAATAAACTTTAGTACATTCCTATCATATGTAAATGAATTTGATTTATTCTTTTTATTTGAAACCCATGTAATATCTGAAAATCATCATCGTTTTGCGTCTTTTTTTCAAAAATTTTCATTACAATGGATTCATGCAAAGAAAATACATTCGGCTGGCCGCGCTATTGGTGGTTGTGTGTTTGGTTTTCGTAAAACACTGCAGAATGATTATGGTTTTAAGTTTTTAAATATAAGTAATAATATTATATTACAAGCAAATCTCGAAGGTAACATTTTTTACTTCATACCAAGGTATTTTAATTGTACATCATGGAATACTGATATCAAAACGTTTGATGAATTTTTGCAAGAATTTAATCCCACAAATTTTTGTATAGTTGGCGACTTGAATGCTAGAATAGCAAGTGAACAGGTTCTGGATATAAATTTATTAGAAAATTTGCCGCATATTCGTGAAATTCGTTGCTCAAGAGATAATGTTTATAATACTCAAGGAAAAAAATTAATGGAAATCATTGAAAATATTGGTGGTATAGTGCTTAATGGAAGAACGGAAAATGATGTATGGGGAGATTTCAGCTTTTGCGGAGTTATGGGTAGCTCTGTTATTGATTATTGTATTTGTTCACATAGCTTTCTGCAATATGTTGCTAATTTCGCTATTCCATCTAAACCATATTCTGACCATATGCCGTTATGCCTTAAAATAAAAACTATTAACTTCAGTGTTGATAATAGCGTTGAACAAAGTTTTCGGAGACTACATTGGAATGAAAAACATCACGTAAAGTACGCAGCTAGGTTAAGGCAACTTACCACAAGTATCAACCTACAAACTAATAAATCAGTAGATGAGCTTATACAGTCTGTTGCAGATAAGATCATTCAAGCCAATATACAGAATAGTAATAATAAAATAACAGTTTTCCAACCTAAACAGAAATGGTTTGACTGGATCTGTTGGCGCTACAGAAGAAATATGATAACAAGGCTTAGAATATACAGAAAGTATCACACGCCGTTTAATAAATCAAGATATTTTGCATCTCGAAACAAATACTTGCTGATTTGCAGAAACAAAAAACTAGAAATTTATAATAGAAACTTGCAACAATTGAATACAGTTAAAAGTTCTAGCGAATGGTGGAAACTATCAAAATCATTGAGAGCCACTACATATAGTGTTAAGGGGGTATTAAATGCTGAGGATTTTTACTCTCATTTCAGTACCATGTTGAGAATAGATGAAAACATTCATACTATGAGCTGGTGCATGCCATACTTTACGGATCCTTTGTTAGATTCCCCTTTTGAATTCTGTGAACTACGCTCGGTAATTAGTAAGCTCAAAAAAAATAAAGCTCCAGGACAGGATGGTATTTCCTACGAATTTTATAAAAATGCCCCAGAATTCTTTCTTTATGAAATTCTAACAGTTTACAACAAGATATTTTTGCATGAGCAAATCCCAACCAGCTTCAAAAAATCTTTAATAAAACCACTATTTAAGAAAGGAGATCCAAAGATACCTAGTAACTATCGTGGACTGTCATTGATTAATACATCGTGCAAAATTTTTAATACTATACTACTAAATAGAATAACTGAATGGATTGACAACAACAATATTTTAAATGAGTACCAAGCCGGCTTTAGAAAACAATACTCTACTGTCGACAATATTTTTAATTTGGTAAACATAGTCAACTTGAATAAATTGATCGGAAAAAAAACATATGCCTTTTTTGTTGATTTTTCTTGCGCTTTTGACATGATACCGAGAAACAGCTTGTTTTACAAATTATCTAGGCTTGGATTGTCGTCTAAAATAGTAAGAATATTAATTCTTACATATGAAAGCACAGTAAGCCAAATCTGGGATGGCAATACCCTCTCAAATACTTTTGCGGTTGAACTTGGTGTAAAACAAGGTTGTATTTTAAGCCCTTTACTATTTTCTTTGTATGTAAATGACCTTCCCGATGAGCTACCTGGTGGTGTAAATGTAGCAGGAACAAAGGTCAAAATTTTACTTTATGCAGATGATATAGTTCTACTTTCGGATTCACCAGAGGATTTGCAGCAAATGATTGATGCTTTATATGCTTACTGCTCAATTTGGAGCCTAAAAGTAAATTTAGATAAGTCTAAAATTCTCATATTTCGAACGGCAACACGATTACCCTCTACCTTGAAATGGCATTATGGAGCTCAAGATATAGAAATCGTTAATAACTACAAATATCTTGGAATTATAATTGCATATAATTTATCTTTCAAGAAACATCTGACTGGCAAGCTTTCTGACTCGAAGTTAGCAATAAACTCGGCATGGTCTAAATATATATTAAATCCACAAATATCGCAAAATAATAAAATAAAAGTCTTTCATGCTGCTTCCAGATCTATAATGTTTTACGCTGCACAAATATGGGGATACGAAAAATATGACGAAGTCGAAAAACTATATCGATTTTTTATTAAAAAAATGCTTTACTTGCCCGCCAATACTCCCAATTACATGTTGCACTTGGAAACTGATCACGATTCACTATATCTAACTACTTTGAAACTACATTTTAATTACATCAATACTATATTGAGTTTAAATCACAATCGCTTACCTCGAATCTTGGCCAAAAGTATCATAGCACAAAATGTATGCTGGGCAAAGGAGTGGTCTGATCTCTGTGTTTATCTGGAATTCTCCCCTCCTGACTCTGGCCAGCCTTTATGTGCCTATTGGAAATCTATTTTAAACCTACTTAGAAGTAAAGAACGCGAAAATTACATTTTAAATGCAACAAACTCACAGCATCATGATCTCTACCCACAACTTAATTTTAATGGTCCGGCTTCTCTCTCCGCAAATTTATCCTCAAGTATCTCAAGTGTTATAATTAAAGCAAGGGGTGGACTACTAAACTTAAATGCTAGAAGCTTTTGTAACAACTCTACTACTTTATGTACTTTATGTAATCTTGGTGAACCTGAGAACACTTTTCACTTTATTGGAGTGTGCCCAATTTTAAATCACTTCAGGATTAGCTTCCTTGGGAAACAACAATTTAATATAAGCGAGGTGCTAAATATGCTGAATGGGCTCAATTACAACAACCTATACAAATACATAAAAGTTTGCTTAAACTATAGAAAACTAATTGTAAACGAATTTGATTCCTAAGTTTGAACTTTTTAACAACAATGAATTATTATAATAACTATGCCAATCAGGCTTACAACAAAATGTTCAGCCTAATATAGATATGTATTAAAAAACAATTGAATTATGATAAAAAAACAAAATATTTATGTACATATTATATTTACATTTATCTATTAATAAAATAATAATAATAATAAATACACATAAAATAGAAAGTGAAAATGACAGCGTGTAACGATTTAGATCAATAAATGTCAGAAGTTAATGACAATTAAAACCCAACTATAAAAATTTATGGAAATATACAATAATTATTACGAAAAAAGTATCACCATTTTTAAGGTACAAACTATAAAAATAGTGTAACTCGGAAACTGTAGGACAAAATTCCATTTTTGTTTTTCTTAATTGTTTAGAACTTATCGGTATTTAAAATCGCGTCACTAGTTTTTATACCTTTCATATAAATTTGGGAAGTTCTTAAACCGTTTTTTGCAGAATTTGTTAAAAAATTACAAAAATACTTAATATGTGGAATCGTAATGGACAAAAATATTGCCGGAACTTAAAGTTTTTGCATATGGAAATAAAGTTTGGGAAATTTTCTTTAGAAATATTCGGTCAAAAAATTAAATGAACGTGGTTATTGACAAAGTTATGAGTCAAGTTTGAAAAAAGCCCGAAACCCCAGATTTTTAACAAAGACTTGAATTGCGCGACCTCTAAACCTCTTCCTAAAAATCTAAAAAAAAATTCAAAAATACTGGACCCTATAAGCTTTCAAATTATGCACGAGCCTCTGACAAAAAAAATTTTTGGGACACCCTAATAAATATGTTTACTTAACAAAAAATAAATTTTTGAGATTACATTATTTTTTATTGGGAGAACCATATAACATGTTGACATGGACATTTTGAAAGGTGTTGGGAAATAAAGAAACATGGTTTGAAAGAACGATTGCATTTTTCTTCTAAGCAAAATAATGTGTTTGAGACAATAATTAGCTATAAACATAATGCCTGAACATATATTGTTACTAAAGACGTGTTTGACACAATCATTACCGCAAACATTAATGATAGTTTGCGATTGTGATTGTATCAATCATGTTTTTTTCTTTGCGTGTGGATACTGCTTTTAGTTTTTTTATGAACTGCGACGCTATTTTTAGTCCGACCGTAATATATTGCATATCGTTATTCATGTCTTGTCTATGACGGCATTTCTGCCCTTGGTGACTTTTTAATCTGTCATTAACTTCTGGGTGCCATTTATTCCATTACGGATCCATCCCCCTAATGTTCGATTTTATGTACATGGTTAGAAAGTGGTACACCCCATTTGTCTGCACACAAATTACATTGACCCATAAATATATTAACAAAACAAAAAAGTTGGCGCATTTAAAGCGTTGCGTGTAACTTATATTGAGAAAATAGGAAAAAAGGTTAAAATAAAAAAAATGTATATGAAATTTATTATAAATAAGCAATTAAGAGTTTTAAAAGATAAAATTTGGTTTATATTTATTAAGAAAATTTCACCATACATTTAGAATAGATGAAATAGACTCTTTGTCACCATTAAGATAGACTGTATGCATAATGCGAACAAAATATATTTTACTGCAATTTACCTTTTTTTGAATCGGTTCACATTAGACTATAGCCTCCATTCAAATATAACTCCCGAAAATAGCTTTAACTTCGTTTTAAATGATCATATTAATATAACATGAACGATTGGCCCATAAAGCAGCACAGAAAAAATTATTTTCAAACATACGCTTGTTTGAAATTTTTTTTTAATTTCTACAAATTTTTTTACGGATTCAATAAATATTTTTGTTTGATTTTTATTTAACCAACAAAAATGTGGGCAACTATTCAAAAATATAATATACGGGCTATTGGTTTCAAGTTTTCATAATTTTGTATGAAATATTTAACGCTCTTTAGTCTGAATTTACACGTTTCATCTTGTGATGCTCAACTTCTTTTCAATTCACTTTTAAAGATGCCAATATATTCACACGCAGCAATCGGTTTCAACTCGTTTCGGTACAAAACAACAACAATTTTATTAAGAGCGAATCAAAGAGAAAAAGAAAATTACATGCATCCATCGTTGTGCATATACCAACGAATAAAAACACAAAGCGTACTGACCGAGTACAGGCATCACCGTACTAATCCCCCTTCTTCTTTCTTCTCTCACCTTAAAACATAAGAGTTAAGCATCAAAAGATGAAACGTGTGAAAGCAGACTTAATGTTGTCGTTTTTTGCATTTTTTTTATTTTATCGTAAGCAACACTTCTTTATGTGAAATATAAGAACAACAACACAAAACACATACAGTCTATTTTTGGATGCTTTAAAAAAGTACAACAATAAGAAAGATGATCAAATAACGTGACGAGGTTTGTAGTAAAAAAAACAATAACAGGTAAAAAAAAACGTTCAACTCTTTTTATTAGTTTATTTCAAATAATCCGGTTTGACCTTCATCGATATCCTCAAAAGGACAGTTATTCTTAATTTTTAGAATAATTGTATTTTTTAATTTTTTATAAAGTTTGTATAAACAGGAATAACGACTGCGAACTGACACCAAAGTAGTCCCGTGATAGGTCTTTGGTGGTAGAGACCGGTTCTAGTTCTTACACTTTATATGAATAAGACCTATCACTTTTACATGGGGTTGTAATTGGAGGGGGTCAATTGACACCGTTTGACCAGTCTATTTTTAATGAACGTTCTTAGTGTCAGTTACTAAAATGTAGTATTATTTTAATACAATGTAGTATTATTTCAATAAAACAAGTCCTAGATTTAAATTCAAGAACCAAATTTTAGAAGGTACCAAAAAAATGTGTCACAGAACCGTTGAAGACTACTGTAATTCATTACTTTTTCTACCTTTTTGTTCTTCATAAACCAGTTAAGGGATTGGTCATCTTTTACTGGTCATGGGTCCTTTCTTTTTGTATTTGTTCAATTTTCACAACCAAATGACACAAATTTCCTGCAGGGATATTTTGTGTTAATCCTTCAGATTTATTAAATTCCGTTTACTGAATACGGGGGCTGGTATCACTACTCTTAATTGGACTACTCTTTCCTTCTTCTTATTTTTTTTTTTAGAAAATACCTAACTAAAATTTACTTTTTGCTCCGTACTTATCGTTGTAAGTATACGATACAGAGTTCTTTTGAAATAATTCGTTATATGGAGACAAATATGTATGTACATATGCATGTATGTATGTATGTATATAAGTCAAATTTTTCATTGTAAAAAAATTCATTAAGTTAATTCATTATAAGGAGATCAAAATACTCTTAAACTAGAATGAAAAGGATGGCTTTTTAAAATCAATTCAGATCTAAATTTAATGAAGTAAATTTTTTAGTTTAATCCATTACTTATTAGTAACAAAAATCAATAAAATATTAGGTATGTCATAATATCTATAATAATATTGTTACGAAAATAACTAATTCTTAACATTAGTTGTAATTATTGGTTAAGAATTAGTTGTAATTATTATTTATTATGTATATATTAGTTGTTTTGTATTTAAAGGTAATTTTAGTAGTTTACATTGTTATTGAAAAATTGTTATTCTTTAGTACACTTCAATCCCAATGTGCAGAAAGCCCTCGAAATGACCGTTAAAAAAGTTTCAGTATAAGTGGTGAAATTATGTAATTATGAAATTTAACACAAATATTTAATTATTTAATATTTTAAATGTTTGTTTTAGTTAATCCTAACATACTTTAGTTGATGATACGTCTTAAATTACAAATTAAAATAACGTTACACACACAACTTAGAAAATAATATTTTTTCCTCAAAAAAATATTTAAAATTGATTTTAAATCTCAAATAACTACCATTTTACAAAGTTCTTTGTTTGCCTTTCCCAAAAAAAAACACACAGGCATTTCGTGCTGTGGTCATGCAAACTATCGAGCAACAGCAATATTACTAGTGAGGAGCGTTACTAAAATTTTTTGTTTCCTTATTCTTCATGACTGAAGAAAGGCAAACATTTATTGTTCAGCTTAAAAAGTAATTAGCAATTTGACGCTATTCTTAATAAAGATATCATCTCTGGTGATATATCGAACTGATTTAAAAGACAATGATGCCTAAAGGGCCATAAAATGATAAGTTGCAAAGGTTATTCAACGTCACTGCTTATTAATCACCTTTAATTAGTACACGCCAAGTAAAACTTGACACTGTTCCAAATAGTTCTTAAGAGAGTGCAAATAATAATTTACTAAAATATGCTGCCAAAAATGAATCATTGCACACTGGGAAATTCCGGCAAAAAATCCATAACTTTTTTATTTCTATGCGTAAATGGCTGAAATTTGGTATCAAACTTGAGAATAGCATGTTTGATCCCTATTTTGGACACGTACATACAGCGGTTGGCCAAATAATCGAAAAAAACTAAAAAATGGCTTTGGAGGTGTAGTAAAAAATGATAATTTGTAGCGATTATATTAATAGTTTATGAAATATCTATAAATGCTCATCTCCTGTCGCCCTCTTTTTGCCAAATAAAAGAGCAAATATAAGAAGATATGATCATATATGGTTATAACATAATATGTAAACTTATGTGATTATATTCATAAACATATGTATGTATATCTTTACATAACTCAGACTTGATCCGACTTGAGCTCCTTGGGATGGGTGAGGGGCGACTGTTTAGGAATCTTCAACTGAAACATAACATTTTGCAAAATTTCTTTTGGAAAGAGCATAGAAATGGTATATATATTTCCGTTTAAGGTGGGTGGGTTGAGATGAGTACAAATTAATTTTTCTTCCCCTGAAATTTGGCATTCAAATTTTGGGAATATATTCAGTTCAGTATAAAAATAAAAATATGTATGTAGCTTATATATTCGAATTTCCAAAAGGTACCAAAATTTATATGAGAGCTTTTAAAGAGAAGAGAACACAATTTAAATTTTATTTTTGTCTTTATTACTTAAAAAGATAAATTGTTTACCAAAAAAGTACCAAAATTATATGTTTGCCCTTTTTTATACACAAAATGTGCAAATTTCAAAAAAGTACCAAACACGTGACAATTTAATTTTCGATTCAATAATGATATTTTATGAATTTTACGTCTACCTCGGTTAGATCATCATTTTTACTAATTTCTAACCTCTTGAATTTTCAAAAGTCTCTACTTTTTATTTACATATTGGGAGGGGAGTTTACCAGCAAAATTTCAAGTGTCTGGCTTAAGTTGTTTGGGCTGAGCGATGATCACCCAGTCAGTCACGCTAATCTTATAAAAATATATGAAATCACTAAAAATGATCTGGTTACTGGGGATGCAGGTGGTGGCAGCTGAAATGTATAGTACTTACTTTTGATACTTAACAGTACTAGATATAATTATCACTTAATCTCCCCTATCCCCACCTTGTTTGTTATGGTCTCTATAAATTTCTTTCTTTTTTCATTAATTATTTTTAAATTATATGAACCCTCTTATAGAATGTGCTTCTATGAATTACATGGATAAGAAAGAACACCTGAATGACCAAGAGGTTCAACTTTGACCCCATCTAACTCAAAAATTGTTTGACCGATCTTGGTGAAAATTTGTGTCTACACTACTTTCTAACAGGAATAACCTTGATCTAAATTTCATGCAAATCGTAAGACATCGATTTAAAAATTGGGTCACTTGACATGAAATCCCCCATATATAGATTTAAAAAAAGTGTTTTTAGAAAAAGTACCATAAATATCGATATTTTATTCATTTTCCCCTTTCAAAAAATATATGTTTTAAGTGTGTTTGTAGCTTGTAAACTATTACGACAGGTAATAAAATTCCCATTTTGTCAGTTACTGCACTTAAATTCACGTTATTTGTTTACTGAATTTATGTTAAAGAACAGAAGTTTCAAGTTATTACAAAACTAAAATAAGTACCAAGAATACAAAGATTTAGCACGTTTTGCCCCTAAATTTACTTTATTTTAATCTTTGTCTCAAAAAACAAAGAAAAAGACTCTAAAACTTTTCCTTGTTTCGGAGTTATGGTCCTCTGAAGTTTTCATACGTATATGCGATTTTCCATTTCATTTCTGAACTTATATAGTTAATATTGGTATTATTTGAAAACTTTTAAATTGATCTCTATGGATATACAAAATTTATTTAAAAATGATAAATTATTATTAAAAGGTTAAAAAATTAAAATTTACTAAATAACAAACACCTGCTTTGCTAACTTAAGCTTCTCCGGAGAAATAGTCTTCGGCTGGACGCAATAATGTCCGTATAAAAACTGCAGAGGCCCATTACTCGAAAACTATCTGCTTTCGAGACTTCCTTTTAATATTTTCTTATTATTTTAAAATTTTCCATCACCATATTTATTTTTTTTTTCTTTGGAGCTGCGTTGGTAAACTAAGTTTAAGACAAAATTAATACTAAGTTTTATTAACCCTCCGTCTTACAATTTTTAATTTAACATTCGTTAATCTTTAAAAATAGTCTGGCCAGACCCCTGAGTACGACGAAGGGTTAAACATTTGAGTCTGAGCGTTCTAAAGGTGCTATCAGACGGTATGTATTTTACATATGTACTGTCAAATTTTCCATCTGTAAAAGTTGTACACATCGTGTGATACATATGAAACTTTGCATGTGTAAAATACATGTGGAAATACATATGTAATTTCTTCGATTAGAACACGCTCTATTTTCCTGTGGCAAACATAAACAAAACAGATGGTTTTTGTTTTTGTTTCTTTTTTTTTATTTTTATTTCAGATATTACTGCAATAATGCTGGACGTTACAATTATTTTATTAGCAGTTATTACATCCATTTTACTTTTAAAAACTTTATAATTTCAGCAGCTTTATAATTAAAACAATTAATACACTTTAAAAAGTCAGCCTTTGTTTACATTTATAGGTTATGTCATACGGAAAAACATAAGCAGGTGTGATAGCAAAAATTATGAATCGTGTGTAAAATGGGGATTTTGACATACATACGCAATTACATATGGGTAAGAAAAGTGACAGTACATATGTAAAATACATACCGTCTGATAGCACCTTAAGCAAAAAATTCTATGAAATTGAAAACGACGTGTACAAGGTGATTTTATGTACATGGTGGCGGGAAATACTACAACAAAAACCATAGTTTTTTGTATTGGATTGTTAGTGCTTACAGTTTGAAATGTCAACCATTTGTAATAAAACATTGTAAAGCCAAAAAAAAAATCTGTTTGAACTGTCAAAATCGCTGCCACCTCATACAAATATTCCCTGGACATGTATACTTACTTTTATGTTCTATATATTTTTTTCTTTCTATCTTGCAAGTAGCATTGGGTATTGTGAATATATTATAATATGAAGCAAAAAGTCTGACTTCAAACTCACATATAAGTTAGTATTTTGTAAAAATAAAATACGTTTTGTTCGAGTACTTGACTACGACTGAAGAATTTCTTTATTCATTCCATATTAAAAAGAACAATTATGCTTATTCTAGCAAAAATAATTTCATGATAATAAAGTAATAATTTTATTTAAAATAATACAATTGCAAGCTACTGACATATTGTCAGCAGTTTTGATAATTAATAATTAAGTGTAACCTGATTCAAGCAGAAGGAACTTTAAATAGGTAACATGTGTCTGATAATTTGAAATATTACAATTGCGAAACTACCGTTATATTGTCAGCTGTTTTGATAATTAATAATTAAGTGTAAACTGAACCAAGCAAAATGAACTTTAAATAGGTAACATGTGCCACAACGAAAATGGAAAGTAAGTAGAATAAATTAACCCAACAAAGAACGAAATGGTTATTTCGTTAACTCTTCCCCTCTTAAATTCCAACGTCCTCGTTGGATGGGTAAGTATCAATGCTAGCACTAACTTCAGGAGATTTCCCATCATTTGGTTTAACTGAGACTTCATACGCCTTTCTTTTTCTTATCCATTTCTTCAGTAATAACAATAACAATACCACGCCAAAGACACTGGGGATTAAGACGCTTGTCGGGAGTGTGGTTCTATAATTGCTAACTAATTGCTGAATCTCCGCAGCATTATTTATATGGAGATCTTTTAACTTTTCCAAAGACAGCATCTCTTCGTACTTAGCTATGGAATTGGTGGTTTTCAATATAGCTGGTAATGGCTGTAATAAAGTTATCTCATTCTTATAGTAAGTTCGTTTTTATACCCTTCACCGAAGGTAGAAAGGGTATATATAACTTTGTCATTCCGTTTGTAATTTCTACAATATGGATCCTACACCCTATAAAGTATATATATTCTGGGTCCTTATGAAAAGCGAAGTTCAAATCCGGTTGTCCGTCTGTCTGTTGAAATGGGTTTTCCGAAGCCCCCAGATATGATGGGGACTTGGTTGGGGTATCTTTATGTCAGGTATTTTTATTATAATTTTGCTATTGAAATTCAGCCAGATCGGTCCACAAATGGCTGAGATATGACCAAAAAACCACGACTACCTCTAATTTTTTCCAAAAATTTCTTGTGTTTGTTGTATTTTTATTACTTTTTGCTGTATATCTGGGGAACGGAAAAAGCCAAAGTTTCCAAATTAGGTAAACACATTAAGGTGGCCAATACACACAATTCTACAAAATGTTTTTTATAAAAACTCGGGAAAATCGGTGCAGATACAAAAAAGTTATGACCAAAATTAAATTTTTTTTTTAAATACCCACTTTCAAGAACTATAGATCTCCCCGAGTCCAAGCTTTATAGCTAAAGTAAATGGTAAATTTTTTCTTTAACACGTCGGTATATAAATTTGTCTGTTAAAAAATGGCTGAGTTATGAGCAAAAAACCACGACTACCTCAAATTTTTTCGAAAAATCCCTTGTGGTTGTTGTATTTATATTACTTTTTGCTGTATATCTGGGGAACGGCAAAAGCCAAAGCTTCCAAATTAGGTACACACATTTAGGTCGCTAATACACACCATCTTACAAAATGTGGGCGGGATTGGGGAAGTGGGCGTGGTACCTCCCGTACAAAAAAAAATTAAAAATTGTATAAAAACCTTAATTTTAGGGCTGCCATATGTCCTATGGATATGACTTATATATCAAAATATCGGAAATTTTAAGTAGAACATATTTTATAAAAAACTCGGCAAAATCGGTTCAGATACAAAAAAGTTATGATCAAAATAATTTAAATACCCACTGCCGGGAACCATAGATCTCCCCGAGTCCAAGTTTTATAACTAAAGTAAATGGTAAATTTCTTCTTTAACACGTCGGTATATAAATCTGCCAAATCGGTTATAAAATGGCTGAGTTACAACCGAAATACTGAATCCCCAAAAATTACTCTTTTTTATAATTAAATTTGTTAAAGTATATGTATACAAGTATATATAAACAGTTTAAATAATAAATTTACTTATGCATTCTTCGTAGATTTCTCATGTGCTTTTGATACGATACCAAGAAATTGCTTATTTTACAAACTTTCCTGCCTAGGTCTGTCTTCCAAATTGATCAGAATTTTACAGTTCGCTTATGAAAAAACTGAATCACGTATCTGGGATGGTACCTCCTTTTCTGATCCCTTTTCTGTCAATCTCGGCGTAAAACAGGGGTGCATATTAAGTCCTATATTATTTTCGTTGTATGTTAATGACCTAGCAGATGCACTACCGCATGGTGTAAATGTTGCTGATATAAATGTAAAGATATTACTTTATGCGGACGATATTGTCATCTTATCGGATTCACAAGCTAAACTACAACAAATGATTGATGCTCTGTTTTCCTACTGTACGATGTGGTGCTTGAAAGTTAATTTAAATAAATCCAAAATAGTTGTATTTCGTTCTGGGCCGAGAATTTCGTCAAATTTGAACTGGAAGTTTGGCGATGACTGCATCGATATCGTCAATAGCTACAAATATCTAGGCATTGATATTACATATAACTTGTCCTTTAAAAAACATCTGCAAAATAAATTAGCTGCTTCGAAACTGGCAATCAACTCCACCTGGTCTAAATACATTAATCACCCAAAAATATCTAAACACAATAAACTCAGAATATTTCACGCTGCTTCTAGATCAATTATGCTGTACGCGGCTCAAGTATGGGGATTTTTTATTAAAAAAATGTTATATCTACCTACAACGACACCTAACTACATGTTTCATCTTGAAACCGGGTTAGACCCTCTTTACATTTCAACTCTGCGACTACACTTTTGTTACATTAATAGAGCTCTAAATATGAATCGAAATCGATTACCACGTATCTTAGCTGAAACAATCATTGCCAAAAACGAGTTCTGGGCAAAGGAGTGGACCAATCTTCAACAGATTCTTAATTTTACTGCTTCTAATTCAAACCAACCTCTTTGTTCTGATTGGAAACCAATAATAGCCTTGTTAATTAATAAGGAACGTGAAAATAATGTACTCAAAGCAACAACCTCACAACACCACGATCTTTATTCCCAACTTAATTATAGTGTTACACCACTTCTTGCTAGTAATTATTCGTCCCGTATTACTAGCTTAATTATCAAGGCGAGAGGAGGTATGCTCGATTTAAATGCCAAAGCGTTCCGTATCAACTCAATTTCGACATGCGCATTATGCAACTTAGAGATAGCAGAAAATACTTACCACTTTTTGGGCGTTTGTCCAATATATAATGGTTTTAGACTACAATACTTTGGAAAAGCTCAACTTGGAATAACTGAAGTACTAAATATTCTAAATGGCTCTGATTTCAACAACATGTATAAATACGTAGAAATCTCCTTAAAATATAGAAAATTAATAATAAATGAATTTGAAACTTAGTTTGCTTTTTTCAATTGCATACTTATTAAACTGAATAAATTTAGCTTAATTTAAAATAAAAATCAAAAATATTGAAATAATAATTATATTTATAGTAATAAATCAAGTAATCTGCCAATCTGGCTCACAACAAATATGTTAGATCCAAATATAGATATTAAAATATTGTAAATAATATGAAAATGTACATACAATTTAATATATCTATTAATAAATAATAATAATAAATAATAATGTTTATATATAAATATAACTTAAGTAAATGGTAAAATTCTTCCTTAACACGTCGGTATTTAAAAATATCAAATCGGTTAGACAATGGGTAATTTATGAGCAAAATACTCCAAAAATGGGCTAAAAAACATCAAAATTTTTAAATTTTAGGGCTGCTGTACGTCCTATGGATATGACTTATGTACCGAAATCTCGGAAATTTCTAGTAGAACATATTTTATAAAAAACTCGGAAAAATCGGTTCAGATACAAAAAAGTTATTACCAAAATTGATTTTTTTTTAAATACCCTTTTTCGGGAACCATAGATCTCCCCGAGTCCAAGCTTTATAACTCAGGTAAATGGCAAATTTCTTTTTAAACACGTCGGTATATAAATCTGTCAAATCGGTTAAAAAATGGCAGAGTTACAATCGAAATACTGAATCCCCAAAAATTACTCTTTTTTTTTATAATTAACTTTGTTAAAGTATATGTAAACAAGTATATATAAATGTTTATATATAAATATAACTTAAGTAAACGGTAAAATTCTTCCTATTTAAAAATATCAAATCGGTTCGACAATGGGTAATTTATGAGCAAAATACTCCAAAAATGGGCTAAAAAACATCAAAATTTTTATAAAAACCTAAATTTTAGGGCTGCCATATGTCCTATGTATATGACTTATATACCAAAATGTCGGAAATTTGTATGAGTTATAACCAAAATACTGGGGTCTAATCACCGCATACGATATCGAGCAAAATTCATCGAAATTATTTATTTGGTATCTTGAAACTCGATATCGAATGAAATGTATTGAATTTGAAATAATACCATTCGACATCGAGTAACTCGACATTACATTTATCGAGTTTTCATTCGATACGCCAGTGTCTATCGTATGCAGGGGTGATTAGACCCCTAACTTCCCGAAACTTACTCTTTTTATACCCTTCACCGGAGGTAAAAAAGGTATATATGTATAACTGTAATTTCTACAATATTGATCCTACACTCTATAAAGTATATATATTCTGGGCCCTTACGAAAAGCGAAGTTCAAAACCGGTTGTCTCTTATTTAAAAAAAAAATATTTACCAGTTTTATTTAGTTTCTGTCTAAGTGCTATGTATTCTGCTCGCACAATGGTGAAGGGTATATAAGATTCGGCACAGCCGAATATAGCACTCTTACTTGTTTTATCTGAAACGTGGCATTGTGATATTTTATAAGATAAGTTCCATTTAACCAGAGATTTTTTCTGTCGACTTCTATAGAGCCGTTATAGCCATTCAGCATTATTAGGCCAGGAGAAAGCTCAGTTATTGTAGCTATGTGTTGATCATTTGAAGTTGGACATATTGAAGATATGCCGGATAATAAATTTGGTAGACATTTAGATGTAGTGACATTTACCAGATTTTCATTTCCGCAAACGCTAATATCAAAAATCATTTTGCATGGTTTTTTAATTTCAATTACAGAATTATTACACATTATAAAATTCTCATTATTAAATTTAATTGTTTTTCGTTTTGTTTTACAGGTTTTATAAACAATTTTCTACAAGTTTCTTTTTCACTTCTAGGCAAATTTACGACATAAATTAGCGTCGTTTGATTCATACTAATTTTTATTTCTCCGAATTCTAAAGCCTCAATCAGATTTGAATAAGGGAAATTCGGATCTTCAAAGAGCTTCCTACTTACGTTCAATTCGTAACCAGAAAATATGAAGGAATTAATTATCCCTGATTTCGCCCACTGAACTGAATAGTTAATATTAGTCAATTCCTCTTTTATTATTTTCAACTTTCTTTCGACATTTTTAATAATCTCCGTTTTCAGTGCGTCGCTTGTTATTCAATATAGTATTAGTCTTTCTAGTTATCTCCTTGACCCTCAGTTCCAAGGCCCTATTTAAAACAATTTGCCTATGATTGTTCTCGAGCAGACCGTTGACCCTGTCCGATATCATCTGGAAATCTTCGTGGTCGGGTGTTCCCGCAATCCATTTCCAGGCCGTCCCTAGAATCTCAATCGATCTTGTTTTCCGTATAGGCCTAAGCTCCCTGAGCATTTTATATAGGGTATCCACTTCATGAACAAGGAACTGGTAGTTATTGTCCCTCTTGGTTATGTCACGTATTATTGTCTCGTATATCTGGTCCAATAAGGTCTCGTACTGTTCCAAGTCTATAATATGGATCAATTTGAAGTTTCCTGTCTTGAGTTTCGCTGTACCAGTCTCTATTGTCACAATCCTGGAATTCGTATAATCAAGTATCTGGGTCTCCGTCTTCGCGAGAGCGAAAAATGTCCTGAAATGAAAGCATCATTTTCGTATAAGATTCTTGTGAACTATTTTCTTAGAAACAGTCAAAACTGTCTGTCCTTTGTCCTCCTGCACTATTTCCCTCCTGTACCGTGGTGTCAGTTTGTTCCCTAATCGTTTGTTTCCTCTAACAAAAATTTCTTCACCTTCCTTGTACGTTTTTCCGTCGTGCCTATCCCTGTTGTGGAATTCTAAATCCCTTTCTTGTTTTTCTGTTAACTTCCGTATTGTCTGTTTTCGTTCCAGTTCAGTTCCGCTGATTCTCCGAAAAAAAACTTCAATAGGTTTTCTATTGGTTGTCGAATGAATTGAGTGATTATACCTGTTTAACGAACTATCTAATAGGTCTTCAAAAGAATCATGTAATTTCTCCGCATTAATGCACCTTAAAATTTCAGCCAATGTTGAATGAAATCTTTCAACCTGACCATTTACGGTACTCGAGTATGGAGGCGTCGTATAGACTTAAATTCCCATTTGATCCTTTAACATGAATAAAATAGAAGAAGAGTTTAGAGATTTCTCATTGTCAATTACAATGTTTTCGGGAACTCCGAAAGAAGTAAGTAATTCCCGTAAGGGAGTTTTAATATCCTCAGCTGATCTAGACTTTACTATTCTCACTTGAGCGTACTTAGAGAATTTGTCTACAGCAGTCAGTATTATTCTGTTATTCGTATCATAGATATCCATGTGGACAAATTGTCCTGGGTACTGCGGAATGGGAGTATTCTTCGGAATTATCTTGTTTGGATGGCGCTCATTTTTATTTTCAATGCATATCCGGCATTGCTTGACGATTCTCACTATTTTAGCCTGCATCTGGGGAAAATAATATTTTCGCAATAGTTGGATCTTGTTTTCCTTGGCATTTCTGTGAGCCCTTTTATGCTCATTAATGATCTCAGTATCCTGCTCCGTGTCGGACGTCAAGTCCCTTACCATTATTCTAGTATACCTAGCTCTATATTGGCTAAAAGTAGCAGGATAGATTTCTTGAATTTTCCCTAAAATTTTGTCCTCGGTTTTAATGCCATTCGTTACCATTGGATTCAAGTATTTTCCTAATATCTTCGTTAGCTTTCCCAACTCAAAATCGTTCTCTGCTATCGTGTGTCTTTTATACCCTGGGAATATGGTCTCGCATTTATATGAAGGCGTTTTACCAGTTGAAATTATCAACTGATTCTTGAAAACGTTAATTGGAAAATCCGCGAACGGAATAAGATTCTGAGGTGAAGTTTCAGCACTATGTTGAGTAGCCGTTATTGAGTTTAACTCAGAAGTCAGTGGTGGTCTCGATAAGGCATCCGCCACCACGTTCGTGCTACCCGGTTTGTATTTCAACTCATAATCGTATTCCTCCAAAATGGCCTTCCATCTTTTGAGTTTACTGTTATTATTCTTATTACTTAATGCGTATGTCAATGGTTGGTGATCGGTGAAAATCTTCACCGATGCGTGACCGTATAAATAACTCCTCAAGGGCCTAAGGGTCCATACTATCGCGAGCATTTCCCTCTCATTCGTGGCATAATGCTCTTCGGCCTTATTCAATGTTCTTGATATGAACATAATTGGCCTGCCCTCCTGTTCCAATACCGCACCCAGTGCATAATTCGATGCGTCAGTAGTCAATTGGAACTCTTTTTCCGGATTTGGAAATGCCAGAATGACATCGCTTGATGTAAGTGAATTTTTTATCTTCCCAAATGCTTCTAAAGCATTTTTGTCTAATGTTATACGAATCTTTGATGACATTGTCTTGGACATACGTCCCTCTTCCCCCCTTAAAAGGATTGTAAGAGGTTTTGCCATTTTAGCATAGTCCCTTATAAAACGTCTATAGAATCCTGACATTCCCAGAAACGATCTAAGCTCCTTTATTGTATTCGGAGGTTTCAGATTCCTGATTGCCTCAACCTTAGTTGGATTCGCCCTTATACCTTCAGTGGAAATAATGAATCCCAAATATTCCACTTCCTTTTTCAAAAATTCACATTTGTCCAGTTGGACTTTCATGTTAGCATTCTGCAAGGTATTAAAGATAGTTTCAATATTCTCAAGATGAGATCTCTCATCACGACCGAAAATTATAATGTCGTCTATATAGCCGTAGCAAATTTTTCCTATTTGTTCCCTAAGGATATCATCCAGCGCTCGTTGGAATATGGCCGGCGCATTTTTCAGCCCGAAATGTAATCTTGTGAATTCATATTTTCCATTATTAATGGAAAATGCTGTTTTCTCAATGTCTTTGTCTCTTAAAGGAATTTGGTGGAATCCACTTTTTAGATCCAATACAGAGAACCATTTATTTTTCCCAAGATTAGAAAGTACCTCATTTATTTCCGGTATAGGGTACCTATCAGGTATGGTTACTTGATTCAGTTTCCTGTAGTCAATAACCATACGAAATTTTCTTTCGCCAGAGGCATCCATTTTCTTTGGAACAATTATAACCGGTGAGTTATAAGGTGACCTCGATGGTCGAATTATGCCGTGATCAAGTAATTCCTGTATCTGTTTCTCTACTTCATCTTTCATTGTTATCGCATATGGATAGCTTTTCGAGTAGATTGGGTCGTCAGTTGTAGTCCTGATGTCTGCCTGTACCGTTGTCGTAAATGTCAGTCGTTCGTTTGGTTCCGTGAACAAGTTTCGGTATTCACCGCAAATTGTCCTCAATTTATTCCTCTGATTTTCCGTTAGGTGGTCCGTTCTCAAGTTTATTGCGTTCACCGATTGTGAAATTTGCTGTTTTATTTTAACTTTTTTTGAATTGTTAATCAGCATGAAGCCCTTTGAAGTAAATATAACAGCATTAAGTTTTTTGAAGCTGTCGTTGCCCAAAATACCATTTAAAGATTTAAGTGATGGCAACAAAAAGAATTTAAGATTTTCCGAACGCAATCTAAATAAATTTATGAAAGTATGGTGAGTGATGGTTATATCACCACCAACTGATCTTGCTTGGAAATTGATTTTATTAGGAATGGGGTTTCGAATTAGAGAAGGTTGTATGTAGTTTCTATTGGAACCCGTGTCGATTAAAAATTTAAAAGTACGCCCGTCGTTGGTCTTGCACTGGAAATAAGGCAATGTCGAATCCGTTAGTCTAAAAAATGTACGTCGGAAAATTCCGTACCCTCGTTAAGATTTTCCTCAATATGGAAATATTCGTTCAAATATTCATCCAGATCCTGTATTTCCTCAGGCTCCTGTAACGCTACATTCTCTTCGGAGGTATTATTCTCCTGTGTGCTTTCTCCCCCAATTTCACCCTCGATGTGATTGATTCGCTGTAATTTACTTGGCCTCCGTATCTGGGAGGAATTTGGTAGAGGTCTTACCCCAGAATATTTATCATACCTGAATGGCCTGTTCATATAATTGACCGCTTTGGTCTGATTTGAAGTATCGACTTCCATTGGGGTGGGTGGTTTAGGTTGGGTTGGTCTTGGTGGTGGATTCCCCGTATTTGGCTATGACCTATTGTTAACTTTTTGAATAACATTCGATGTACCCTGTGTAGCATGTGGCCACTGAGGATAAATGTATGCCTGTCTGGGCAGATTTTGTGGCAAATACGCCAATTGGGGATACAAATGTTGTGCAGCTGATCTGCGTTGTTGGGCAATATGTCCGCGCTGTTGGACAGCCGGAACCGTATTGTGGCTATTGTTGGCATAAACCGACCTAAATTGTTGGTTTTCCAATTTTTGACACAAGTGTAGTGCCTCCTGTAAATCCTTTGGCTCCCTCATTCCCAATAATCTGGGTAGATCGCCGCGAAGTCCCCTGACAAAAGTGTCCATGGCCTTATTTCTATAGGTTATGGTCAATAAATGTATAGAAGCTTCGCTCTCTTCCATACATGCTATTTTATTGAGGATCAGGGATAAGTGTGCGTAAATCTGTTTGTAATATTCCTGCACACTGTTATTTCCCTGTATCATCGAGGAAATTTGGTACTCTAATGTACCAAGATCCCTCTTATCCGCATAGTGTGTCGTAAGACACTTAACAATACACTCCCAATTGAGAGGTGTATTATATGATTCAAGGGCAATGTCTGCGTCACTCGTTATCTTATTTCTAACCACATTTAAGATTCCAAAATACTTTGGAGTCCCCCGAATGGGTTCATAAATTTTTAAAATTCTCTCCACACTTTTCTTCCAAGAAGCGAATTCTCTAAGTGTACGTACCACGTCAGGGACCTTATGCAAACCCGAAAGGTCTCTGAACAAATAACCATGTATAAATATGTGTATGGATGTGTATTTGTAGATGGATGAGAGTAATTTCCCTTTGTGTTAGAAAAGGTAATCTTGAGGTAAAGGGAATGTACATATGAGATAGATGATGAAACTTAAGAAGTTAGATTAGGAGATTGGTAGGGTGACCAAGAGCAAAGGGGGGGGGGTGGACTGTATTTTATACTTGCGTGTGGGTTAACAGGCAGGACGTTAATGAGAGTTGACCGGGTGGATCTGCTCCAAGAGATACCACTATAAACCGAGGTAGGTGTAGGGACGGCAGACTCAGTAGTTCCAGAAATAAATAACGTTAGCAGATTAGATTTGAATTCACAGTTTAAGTTTTATTTAACAAATTATTTAACGATCTTAGCAGATAAGATTTAAATTCAAAGTTTAAGCTAAAGAATAAATTTAGATGTTGGCTCTTTGGCGCTTGAAAATTAAGTGATTGAGAAATACAATAATGACCAACCACGAAGGTTGAGTATAAAAGATGGCTATCGTATTAGGCGGTAAAACTGACAATTACAGATGTTAGTTTATCCGCTCAATAACATTATTATTACAATACAGTGGCTTTAAAACTAGCTCGTTAGCAATTTTGAAATTCATTTAAATGACGGTTATAAAATAGTAAGAATAATAAAAAAATGACATTAGTAATAATAATTTTTAACAAACTTTGTGTTAGTTTAAACATGCCGCCACTCTTTGCAGCTATGCAACTGATGAGCTTGTAGAAGTTACGCATAAGACGGCAGCTAGGGACCGTATTGCCTCAGAGAGGAGCTGTTGGTTCGGTTGAACAGTGTTGGCGTTGGGCTTCTGCTTCTTACGCTGGTTTTGACGTTTTCGGCCTTGATGATTTGCTGGGCGATCGGTGGTGACACGTTTACCAAGACGTTTTCGAGCGGATTCATTGTGCTGAAATCTTCGCTGACGTTGGTCTGGGTGAAGCAGCGTATGATGGGGCAACCCACATTTCTGGCAGTTATCTGGGCTGTTACAGTTTCGCTCATCATGAGTGCGGGCTAAACAATTGAAACAATATTTGTTTCGTCGGACCACTTGACTGCGTGTGATGAAATTCATGGCAAGAAACCGTGGGCAGAACCGAAGGGCGTGGTAGCGGAAACACACCTGACACTGGTGAATAGTTGGATTCCGTGGCGGTTGAGAACGTTCACTAAAATATAAATGAGAGTATAATAAGAAAAAGTGAAGATTTGGTAGGAAATTGGTAAGGAGAAGTATGATGATGAAAAAATGAGTAAGTTTAGTGCATCTACAGTGTGGAATGTGTATCGTTGTCATAAGGCAGATGACACAATTTTGTGATTGGACGGGTTAAAATTCCTGTAGCGGTGCGGACATCCACCACTCGCACCCGTTGATCAGGTCCTTTGTGAACCTGCTCTATTCTGCCTAATCGCCATTCGTTGGGCTGCAGAATGTCATCGATTATTATTACGAAATCGCCAATCTGCAAATTATGGACGGACAATTTCCATTTGTATCTCTTTTGCAGAGATTTGAGATAATCGGTCTTCCATCGAAGCGCAAATTGGTGATGTATGGCCTTTAGTTTTTCCCATCGGTTTATTACAGAGAGGTTTTCAATTGAGGGCTCGGGTAGTGCCATAATAGGACCTCCTCGGAGAAAGTGACCGGGGGTGAGAGCGGTTAAGTCTGACGGGTTTCCAGACAGAGCTGAAATCGGTCTGGAATTCAGCACACCTTCAATTCGGGCTAGCACGGTGGCAAACTCCTCGAAATTAAACCGGTAGGCGCCTGCAACTCGCTTTAAATGGAACTTAAAGCTTTTAACGTGTGGTGTGACCTTAGTTATTATTCTTTGTATTGATAACGAATAATGATTTATGATTATTACTCACCATTTGAGTAACCAACCCAAGTACGGAATAACATGAATAGTAGACCGAAAGAAGATCACATTGCAATTGGGTCAGTTTGTTTACAAATTGTTTTGTGACAATGATAAACAAACTGGAGAACACACACGTTAGCACATGTGTTAAGTGTTGTGTTAGGTAGTATTGCAATACACAATTTGATCACATATGCAGGCCATATGTGCATTGCTACATTGTGGTAGGTAAAGGTTTTTTGTTATTGTGTATTGGGTCAAGTTTATTAATAGTATTCTAGATAAGAATTAGAAAACTCAAAAATAGTATTTAAGATGTTATTTTAAGTATTGTAAGATTATTCGAAGAGTAGAGCTAAGCAAAACAAGAACTCCTGAGTTCTGAATAAAGCTCCTTTGAAATAAAAATAAAATAAAGTAAAAATAAAACAGTATCTTTTATTACATGGCGATCCTGCCAAATAAAAAGAACAACAAATAAAAGTGCTCCTTGATAGAGCACTAGAGAAAAAACAGAAAAAAAATAATAATAACAAAAGAAGATGAACTCAATCCATGCCTAGGATTGAAAGGACTGTTCGGCCAAGGAACAAGTCAAAAGGATCACACCAAAGATAAAAATACAGAACTTTTTAGTTAGGGACAGAGTGCTATAATTTAAGCACCTGCGAATCGGAGGCGAGTTCGCTCATGATTCAAGATTAGAATATAAATTTTCCTTTTCCTCCTCGATGCCCGATGCGAGGACTCCAGCGACCGGTCCAAAGAAGTTGACCATAGAGGAATATAAAAGAAGGGAATTAGCCAATACTAGGAGGCTAGTGAATTCAGACCCACCACCACCGTGGCAGCACGCAAGTGAATATTGGAAGAGGATAGAAGAGCTGGAGGAAATCATAAAATTATATTTTAAAGAAAAAAATAAAAAGTAATATTATGAAATATATGTATATTCATACCAGCCTTTATGGTTCTCTGGGTGATTTTAGTAATCACGGTTATACCTAAGCTAGAAGAAACAGCGAAAGAAAGAATCATAGAAAAAGCAAATGAATTGTTATATAGCATACAGATACAAAATTTATTACATATTTAATTCAGTTTACCAGAGAGGAATAATAATGATTAAGGAGTTATTAATAAATGTTTTAAAATTAATTGTGTTGTTAGCATTTTCCTTAATCATCACATTGTGCATTAGAAGCTATGTGTTACTACAGGAGCGTATTGCAGCAATTAAGCAGCTATTCCCATCTTTTTTTAGCCAATGCAATTGTCCCAAAAGACGGAATTCGGCATGTGAGGCTACTGAATACTCTGGACAAGACGGCAATTATAAGGAACTTGAGGATAGAGACAGTCCCTTTGAAACATTATGACATTTATAGAGCAGATAATAGTACGGTAAAATACACTAAGGAAAGATTCGAAAAATTATTAGGTGAACTCAAGTTGGACAATACAGATCTTAGGGCCAGGCAAGAATTAGTCAAGATACTAGAAAAATATCAGTCTATTTTTCATTTAGACGGAGAAAAACTGACCACCAATAATTTCTACAGGCAAGCGATTCAATTACAGGATACTAATCCGGTATACATAAAAAATTATCGTCTACCTCAGGCTCACTCTGAAGAGATTAACAATCAGGTAAAGGAGTTATTAAAAAAAAAGATAATCGAGCCATCGATGAGTCCTTATAATGCACCACTTTTACTAGTTCCGAAGAAGGGTCAAACTGATTTGGGAAAATGGAGGTTGGTCGTAGATTTTAGAAAGTTGAACGATAAGACGACAAGTTTCCGTTGACAAGATTGGACGATATTTTAGATAGACTTGGTAGGGCTAAATATTTGTCTACACTGGATATGACAAGCTCTTTTCATCAAATAGAACTTGAACAAGACTCAAGACCTTGCACAGCGTTTTCAACAGTAAATGGTCACTATCAGTATGCTAGGTTGCCATTTGGGCTAAAGATCTCTTCAAATAGTTTTCAGCGTATGTTGACAGCACTTTCGGGTTTAGAATCCGAGGCATTCCTCTATGTAGATGACGTGATAGTTTTTGGGTGCAGTCTAAAGCATCATAATGATAGTTTGCTCAAGGTATTTGAACGTTTATCGAGGCATAATCTTAAACTAAATGCTGGCAAATGTTGTTTCTTAAAACCCGAGGTAGTTTATTTGGGACATTTGATAACTGCGAGTGGGGTGAGGCCTGATCCAAGCAAATATGAAGCAATTTCGAAGTATCCTATACCAAAGAATGCTGACGAGGTAAGGAGATTCGAAGCTTTCTGTAATTATTACAGAAGGTTTATAAAAAATTTCGCACAGATTGCAAGTTGTTTAAATGAATTGCTCAAGAAAAATGCGAAATTTATTTGGACGGAGCAATGCCAGTCTGCATTTGAAGCTCTAAAGGCAAGACTAACTAAGCCACCTATACTCCAGTATCCAAATTTTGATAGAACTTTTGTACTAACCACAGATGCATCAGATTTTGCGCTTGGTGCAGTTCTTTCGCAAGGGGCTATAGGCGAAGATTTACCGATATCATTCGCTAGTAGAGCTCTCAATAAACATGAAAAGAATAAGCCAGTTATAGAAAAAGAGCTATTAGGCATTTATTGGGGAATCCAATTTTTTAGGCCTTACCTGTATGGAAGGAAATTTACCGTAGTAACTGACCACAGACCGTTGGTAGCACTGTTTACGCCAAAGAATCCAAGTTCGAAGCTTACGAGAATAAGACTGGAACTCGCCGGTTATGATTTTGAAATAGTTTACAAGAAAGGTTCGAATAATACCAACGCTGACGCCTTATCCAGAATACAGATTGACTCGACAATATTGAAGTCGATGATTCCACAGGAAAATGACGAAAACGCAAAGAGGACATTAGTGATTACAAGAGGTATGAGCAATAAAAATATAGACGACAAGGATAATAATGAAGAAATCAAAAAGAAAGGAAGCACACCCTATGTATGGGATTGTACGTCAATAAATGACATTAAGAGCGCAAGAAAGTTGAAATTTTTAATAGAGACAAGGCCGAATGAAAAAGATTATAAATGTATTGTAGAGAATGATTAGAATAAAAAAGATTATAAATGTATTGTAGAGAATGATGCAAATGTAAAAGAATATAAATGTATTGTAGAGAATGATGAGAATGAGACACGTGTCAGATGTAGTGATAATCCGCGATACTTAGGTATTATGTTGGAGAAGCTATCATCTTATTTAGGAAGAACAAGGTATAAAGAATTTGCACTCGCTAAGGACGATGCAATATTTGAGGAAATTTCTACAGATGAGTTTAAGAATAAATATAATAAATCAAATAAAGAAAGAGTCGTGATATTGCTATATAATAAACCTCAGATCATAACGGATACAGGAAAAAAGATGAAATTAATAGAACTACATCATAACACCCCGCAGGGAGGTCATTTTGGGGTAAGGAAAACGTTGTTAAGGATTAGACAAAAGTACATTTGGAAAGATATGTTAAGAATGGTGAAAGAATTTATATCGAAGTGTGACTTATGATAAAGAAACAAGCAGGTGAAGCACACAAAGGAGCCGTTTAAGGTTACGGATACCCCTACAAATAGTTTTGATACAGTTGTAATAGACACAGTAGGTCCTCTTAGACCGACGAAAAGTTTCAGGTACATACTGACGATGCAATGCGAGTTGACAAAGTATATAGTTGCTTGTCCTATGGAAACGAAGGAAGCGAAGTCAATAGCTAAGGCATTAACAGAGAATGTGATACTGAAGTATGGGATATTTAGAATCCTCAAGTCAGATAGGGGAACGGAGTTTACGAATGAGCTAATGAATGAGATTTGCAGGTTATTGAAGATTGAACAGAGATTCTCAGCGCCATATCATCATGAAACTTTAGGCACGGTAGAGAGGAACCATAGGGTTCTCAACGAATACTTTTTATCTTTTGTGGAGGATGGTAATTGGGACGAATGGATTCCATACTATACGTTTGCGTATAACATTACTCCTCATTTCGAGTTGGTGTATAATTTTGATAACTATGCAAATGAATTAAAGGCAAGATTGAAACACTCATTGATTAACGCAAAAAAGCTTTTAGAAGTAGTAAAAGAGAAGAGAATGGTAGACTCATTAGGCAAAAGTAATAGCATAGAATTAGAGATAGGAGACTTGGTTTTAGTGAAGACAGGTAATAAGATGAAAAGGGATTCGCCTTATCAGGGTCCATATACCATAGTAGATATAGACGATTTGAATGTTTTAGTTAAAATTAAGAATAACGTTAAGTCAGTTCATAAGAATTCATTGAAAAAGTATAACAGTTAAATAAAAAGTATATGAAATGTAGTATGTAAAAATAAAAACCATTTAATAAGAAAAATTTTTTGTACATATCATTATAGAAAAGAAAAGAAAACAAATATTTAACATTATAATAGAGTAAATACCTATAACATTTCAGATAAGAACTATTTAATAAGAAGAAATTGTATGAATAAGTGAATAGCATGTTTAGCATAAAAACTATTAATATCTTAAGGTAATCCTACAATTTTTGTTATTGTAGTTACAAAAATTGTATGATTTCTCTCAAGGGCAAGGGTGTGGTGTGACCTTAGTTATTATTCTTTGTATTGACAACGAATAATGATTTATGATTATTACTCACCATTTGAGTAACCAACCCAAGTACGGAATAACATGAATAGTAGACCGAAAGAAGATCACATTGCAATTGGGTCAGTTTGTTTACAAATTGTTTTGTGACAATGATAAACAAACTGGAGAACACACACGTTAGCACATGTGTTAAGTGTTGTGTTAGGTAGTATTGCAATACACAATTTGATCACCTATGCAGGCCATATGTGCATTGCTACATTGTGGTAGGTAAAGGTTTTTTGTTATTCTGTATTGGGTCAAGTTTATTAATAGTATTCTAGATAAGAATTAGAAAACTCAAAAATAGTATTTAGGATGTTATTTTAAGTATTGTAAGATTATTCGAAGAGTAGAGCTAAGCAAAACAAGAACTCCTGAGTTCTGAATAAAGCTCCTTTGCCCATGTGTGGTGCGTGTGGGGGAATAAAGGACCATTCGAATCCATGGGTAACGTATTTCTGAGCAATATCATGGGAAACAGTTTTTATAAACGTAGCAAATTCTTTACGAAAAGCGCGGCTAGCACCCAGAAAATTGCGTCCGTTATCTGAAGCGATTTTACGTGGGAGTCCGCGACGTCC
Source organism: Pollenia labialis (assembly GCA_949318255.1). Taxonomy (NCBI): domain Eukaryota; kingdom Metazoa; phylum Arthropoda; class Insecta; order Diptera; family Polleniidae; genus Pollenia; species Pollenia labialis. The sequence continues at coordinate 59,189,006 of OX439143.1, forward strand.
AACAAACCTGGCAAAGGTGGCTTGAAAGGCAGCGGTAGAGAGATTAGAACAAGCTTCTAGGTGAACAGCCTTTGTTGCAAGGCACACGAATACGCATACATAGGCTTTGACTGCGGCAGAATTTCTGAGAGAGGTAGGCTTTAATTCGAATGGTCCGGCGAAGTCGAGATCGGTCGTGTGGAAGAGAAATGACAGGGTACATCGATCTGATGGCAATGCTGCCATAATTTGTGAGCAAGTCTTTTGTTTGTAAATAATGCAAGTTTTGCAATATCGTATGATCTTGCGAATTCGCACTTTGAGACGTGGTATATAGAATTCGGTTTGTACCATACGGCACATCAGTTGATACTCGCCATGAATTAAAAAGTTGTGTAAATGTGATAAGTATAAATTGCAAAATGGAGAATTGCTCGGAAGAATGATGGGATAACGCTCCCTGTAAGGCAATGAAGAGTTGGCTAATCGTCCATTGAATCTTAAAATATTATTTCGATCTAGAAAGGGATTCAGTGTGAAAATAGAGCTGTCTTTAGCTAAAGGTTCGGAATTGACCAAAGCAGAGTATTCCGCTTTATACCATTGCTTTTGGGCTAGCAATATTAGTCTGGTTTTGACTGAATCGAGTTCAAACTGGTGAAGATCGATATTACCTGAGGGTAATGCCAGGTTAGGGTTAGCAAAGGACGGTTGAAACCGCCATATGAAGCGAAAAACATATGCCAAGACCCGTAACGCTCTGGGGTAAGACGAGAAATTGGTAAGAATATCAATTGGAGTGTTAGAGTCTTGGCCTCTATTAATACCAATGTGTAAATGGTGTGATAATATGGTGTCGGGATTTATATTTGCGGGTGGTTTGAGAGACGAAATACGGCTGAGCTTGGTCGTAGTTAGGTTAGTGCATTTTGGCCATTCAGAAGCTGGGTTGGTAAGCCACGCAGGCCCCTGCCACCAAAGGCTATTGTTGAGCAGGTCTTGAGGTCTACAACCTCTGGACCCTAAATCAGCAGGATTAGCATGTGTGGGTACATGCCGCCATTTAGCATTCGGTAAAAGTTGATGTATTTGCGAGACACGGTTAGAGACATATATTTCTTTCCATGTTGCTGGAGGCTTGGCTAGCCATCCTAGCACAATGGATGAATCACACCAGAGAATGATTTCGTAATTTTGCAAATTTAATGAGGTTATCGTATGAGCTGTGAGTTTAGCCAATAGCAAGGCACCTGATAACTCTAACCTTGGTAATGTGATAGCTGCTAGGGGAGCAACTTTGCTTTTAGAAACTAGTAAGTTAGCGAATACGGTAGAAGAGGTTTGCACTCGAAAATATACCGCTGCGCAGTATGCCATTTTGGAGGTGTCACAGAATCCGTGAACTTGGATTTGGTCAGCGGGAGTGAATTGTATCCAACGTGGAATCTGGATTTTTTCGACTCGAATGAGTTCGTTCCAGCTTCGGAGAGAATCCTCACTTACTGACTCATCCCAATCGATTTTTTCAAGCCAAAGGTGTTGTATTAATATTTTGCCTTTGATCACTACAGGGGAAAGCCAGCCGGCGGGATCAAATAATTTGGCAACCGAAGATAATATTTTACGTTTAGTGACCTCAGGGATAGGTTCAAAGGAGTAGGTGAAGTAATCTGTGAGTGCATTCCACCGTATACCTAGAGTTTTAGTGGCACTTGTATCGTAAAACTTAAGAAAGTCTGAATCATACAAGTCTTCTTGCGGAATAGATTCTAATAATCGTGAGTCATTAGATGCTATTTTTTTTACTAGAAAACCTGCTGAGCCGAGGGATCGAATCAGCTGTTGTTGAGCTTTTGCGGCACTATCGAGAGAATGACCTCCAGCAAGAATATCATCTAAATAAGTTTCCTTACGTAAAATTTTAGATGCTTCTGGGAAGATATTTTGATTATCAAAGGCTAATTGTAACAGAGTTCGTATTGCCAAGAAGGGCAATTAATACCAAAGGTAACGGTTTTGAGCTGATAATCTTTGGTAGCCTCCCGGGGGGACCTTTGAAATAGAATCCTCTGATAGGGCCTGTCGCGAGGATCTATGAGGATTTGTCTATACATTTTTTGAATGTCTCCGCTAAAGACATATCTGTAAAAACGCCAATTTAATATAACGGTGACTAAATCTGCTTGCAAAGTAGGACCTGTATATAGTACGTCGTTAAGTGAGAGACCAGATTTTGTTTTGCGAGATGCGTTAAAAACTACACGAACTTTTGTAGTTTTATGATCTGGACGAACGACTGCGTGATGCGGAAGATAAAAGGAATTACACTTATTCTCTGAGACATATTCTATTGCGGTAGTTCCATATGATATATATTCTCTAAGTACTTCGTTATATTGAGAATAGAGCTGGGGATTTTTAGCGAGAGTTTGCTCCATTCGGACGTATTGACTAAGAGCTATAAATCTGGATGTACCAAGATATTTTGTCTCAGGAAATTCCATTTTAAATGGTAGTCGTACCATATAACGACCGTCCGAAAGACGTTTTGTAGTTTGCGTATAAAATTCTTCACAATATTGATCTTCGGAAGAAATCAGGTGGGATGTTGGAATTTCTTCCTGTTCCCAAAATTGCCGTAGCAGATTGTCAAGATTTGAATGTTCTGGAGGGGTTAAGTGAGCGGAACATGAAAATATCGGCTGCGTTGGGATAGGTCCGCTAAGAACCCAGCCGAAAATTGTGTTATAGGCTGAAGCAGAGCCACAAACATCTCGTTTTATGCCTTCGAGATTTATATGGCGTTCGCTGTCATTACCTAAAATGAGATCAATTGCAGAGGAAATATTGAAATACGGATCAGCGAGCTCAATGTCTGCAAGTCCAGATGTAGAGGCAATCTGGAAAGAAGTAGCAGGTATTTTATTTGTAACTTTGGGAAGTACTATCGCTGATATTTGAAGCCGGAAATTTTGTTTTTGGGACACAAGAGTTATGTCACACTCTTTATCAGCGGTTTGGCTTTTACCGCCAACTCCGATTATTTCAACTTTGGACTTTCTAAAGGGAAGATTTAACCTTGCTCGAATTTTTTCAGAAAGGAAAGTTCTTTCTGAACCCGGCTCTATGAGTGCACGAATTGTGAAACTCTCTCCCCTACTTTCGATTTGAACGAGGGCTGTTCTTAAAAGAATATTAGTATGACTTGCCGCATAGTTAGACGGCTGTATTGACAATTCATGAGATTGTGGGATTCGAGTTTGATCGTTAGAATTTTGATTCTGGGAAATGTGATTATCGCTATTGAAAGTGTGATTACCGTTTTTCTTTGCAATCTTATTTGGACTCATGTGAAGAAGAGTATGATGTGACTTCCCACAATTTAGACATGTGTTTTTGCTTTTGCAATTAGCTTTAGTGTGAGTCATGGAAAGGCAATTATTGCAAAATTGGTTTTTGAAAACGAAATCGACTCGTTCTTGTATTGAAAATTCGCGGAATTTGGGACATGCTCTTAAACTGTGATTTTCATTGCAAATTTTACAGCTTATGTTAAGTTTTTCTTGTGAAGCATAAGTTTGAATTCGTGGTTGGGGTTTGGATTCTTTTGAATATGAAGTTTTTGTTAGTTTTATTGTAGAAATGCGTTCTACTTCTTCGCATCTTCTGAGAAGGAAATTGCTCAGTTGTTCCCATGTTGGTAAGTTTCTGCATGCGTTTAGAGACTGTTCCCATTGAGCAAGGGTTTCATGTGGTAGTTTTGAATAAACTAAATTTACCAATATGGGATCCCAACCCTCCGATGCTACTCCGAAAGAATGCAGCATGGATAAACAGTCAGAGACGGAACTATGAATTCTTTGTAGAGATTCACTGTCTTCGACAACTGCAACAGGAATGTTGAAAAGATTTCTTATTTGGTTGTCTACCAGAACCCTTATATTTTCATATCGGGACTTTAGAGCTTGCCACGCAAGATTGAAATTATCTTCGGTCAGGGGAAATCTATTCACAATTTGTCCTGCTGTTCCTGTTGTTTTGTTGCGGAGATGATATAGTTTTTCCGCGCATGTCAATCTTGGGTGATTGATATAGACCGCTGTGAACATGTCACGAAAAGCAGGCCATTCCTCATAACTTCCTGAGAAAGTTTGAGTATCGCACGGAGGTAGTTTAAGGCATGTGTTAAATGTTTCTTGTGGAATATTGGGAATCATAGAGGTTGTACTTGTACGAGGGTTAATGCTTTCCCTTTGCGGTTTCACGAGATCAAGAAGCTTTGAGATTGTTAAGTAATACATCTCAACACATGCGTCATATTGTTCTTGCGCTGTGATTTTAATTTCTTCGCTTTGATCGGAAAGCATTAAATCCTCATATGATTTTTCCACTTTATTCCAGCGACTATCAAGATCTTTCATCTTGAGATCTACAAGAGCCTCGGATTGGGCAGAAGAATCTTGTGTGTCACTTCTTTTGCAAAATGCAATTAAATGTTTGGAATCGAATGTAAATCTGTCTTGTGGTGAAGCCATTTTGAGGATAGAAATTGAAGTTTGTATAAGGGAAAATCACGGGTTGAAAATATGTAAAAGTTTTTCTAAATTTTAATGTTATTTCTAATTAAGATAAATATTTTCGCCTTTTGAATAAGTTAGAAGTTAGAGTTTGCTATGATTTTAACCAAAAAAATTTTATTTTCCGGTTGTGTTTTCTGGGTTGAAATTTAGAATCTTATGCTTTTTGAAACGGAAAGACTCGTTTATATAACTTTGTGGGGATTTATAATCAACAATATGTTTATCTATGGGCATAAATTATAGCGTTACGCAATAAATTGTAAATTAGAATGTATAATATGTTTTTTATGTAGTAAATTATATAGCGTTATTTACTAGAAAATAGAAAATTTCAAAAATGTAGATTGAAAATCTTTTTATTTTCTTTTATGTACTCACAGGAAATTCTTAGCGTTTTACAAGCAATATATATCGCGATTCTGTTATATTTTCTTTTATGGACGAAAAGAAAATAATTAGCGGTTTGAAATAAAAGTAAAAATTGAAATCTTTAATATTTTCTTTTATGGACGAAAAGAAAATAATTAGTGTTTTGAAATAATAAAGATTGGAAATCTTTAATATTTTCTTTTATGGAAGAAAAGAAAATAATTAGCGTTTTGAAAAAACTAAAGATTAGAAATCTTTAATATTTTCTTTTATGGATGAAAAGAAAATAATTAGCGGTTTAAAATGATAAAGATAAAGAAATCTAAATTTCAAAAGATTTTGTTATTCGTGCTAAATTCCCAGTTTTTATTATTGATAAAAACACTTGAAATTTATTGTTGATGGGATAAGCTATTCCTATGCGCATTTCACTGGTTGCTTAGGCCAGATCATCAGGAAACTTCATCCATAAAGATTTTAGAAAAACTAAAGATATTAAACCAAGTAAAAATGTTAAACGTATAAGACTTATACAGTTCTACCTGTAATAATATCAAAGCTTAAACAAAACAACATCAACAATAAACAGTGCGTTCATCTCGTCTTACATTCCCCGCTACAATTAGTTGAAATTCTCTCAACATTAATTGTAGTTGTAAGTAGGTTAAGAAAAACAAAATAAAAAACAACAACAGCTTACAAAAGATGTTGTCAATTAAGTGTTTTTTAGGCCGTGCACCCGCCTGTTTATTATCAAAAAGCAACTTCAATTTTTGGGAATACAAAATTTAAATTTCAAAAGATTTTGTTATTCGTGCTAAATTCCCAGTTTTTATTATTGATAAAAACACTTGAAATTTATTGTTGATGGGATAAGCTATTCCTATGCGCATTTCACTGGTTGCTTAGGCCAGATCATCAGGAAACTTCATCCATAAAGATTTTAGAAAAACTAAAGATATTAAACCAAGTAAAAATGTTAAACGTATAAGACTTATACAGTTCTACCTGTAATAATATCAAAGCTTAAACAAAACAACATCAACAATAAACAGTGCGTTCATCTCGTCTTACATTCCCCGCTACAATTAGTTGAAATTCTCTCAACATTAATTGTAGTTGTAAGTAGGTTAAGAAAAACAAAATAAAAAACAACAACAGCTTACAAAAGATGTTGTCAATTAAGTGTTTTTTAGGCCGTGCACCCGCCTGTTTATTATCAAAAAGCAACTTCAATTTTTGGGAATACAAAATTTAAATTTCAAAAGATTTTGTTATTCGTGCTAAATTCCCAGTTTTTATTATTGATAAAAACACTTGAAATTTATTGTTGATGGGATAAGCTATTCCTATGCGCATTTCACTGGTTGCTTAGGCCAGATCATCAGGAAACTTCATCCATAAAGATTTTAGAAAAACTAAAGATATTAAACCAAGTAAAAATGTTAAACGTATAAGACTTATACAGTTCTACCTGTAATAATATCAAAGCTTAAACAAAACAACATCAACAATAAACAGTGCGTTCATCTCGTCTTACATTCCCCGCTACAATTAGTTGAAATTCTCTCAACATTAATTGTAGTTGTAAGTAGGTTAAGAAAAACAAAATAAAAAACAACAACAGCTTACAAAAGATGTTGTCAATTAAGTGTTTTTTAGGCCGTGCACCCGCCTGTTTATTATCAAAAAGCAACTTCAATTTTTGGGAATACAAAATTTAAATTTCAAAAGATTTTGTTATTCGTGCTAAATTCCCAGTTTTTATTATTGATAAAAACACTTGAAATTTATTGTTGATGGGATAAGCTATTCCTATGCGCATTTCACTGGTTGCTTAGGCCAGATCATCAGGAAACTTCATCCATAAAGATTTTAGAAAAACTAAAGATATTAAACCAAGTAAAAATGTTAAACGTATAAGACTTATACAGTTCTACCTGTAATAATATCAAAGCTTAAACAAAACAACATCAACAATAAACAGTGCGTTCATCTCGTCTTACATTCCCCGCTACAATTAGTTGAAATTCTCTCAACATTAATTGTAGTTGTAAGTAGGTTAAGAAAAACAAAATAAAAAACAACAACAGCTTACAAAAGATGTTGTCAATTAAGTGTTTTTTAGGCCGTGCACCCGCCTGTTTATTATCAAAAAGCAACTTCAATTTTTGGGAATACAAAATTTAAATTTCAAAAGATTTTGTTATTCGTGCTAAATTCCCAGTTTTTATTATTGATAAAAACACTTGAAATTTATTGTTGATGGGATAAGCTATTCCTATGCGCATTTCACTGGTTGCTTAGGCCAGATCATCAGGAAACTTCATCCATAAAGATTTTAGAAAAACTAAAGATATTAAACCAAGTAAAAATGTTAAACGTATAAGACTTATACAGTTCTACCTGTAATAATATCAAAGCTTAAACAAAACAACATCAACAATAAACAGTGCGTTCATCTCGTCTTACATTCCCCGCTACAATTAGTTGAAATTCTCTCAACATTAATTGTAGTTGTAAGTAGGTTAAGAAAAACAAAATAAAAAACAACAACAGCTTACAAAAGATGTTGTCAATTAAGTGTTTTTTAGGCCGTGCACCCGCCTGTTTATTATCAAAAAGCAACTTCAATTTTTGGGAATACAAAATTTAAATTTCAAAAGATTTTGTTATTCGTGCTAAATTCCCAGTTTTTATTATTGATAAAAACACTTGAAATTTATTGTTGATGGGATAAGCTATTCCTATGCGCATTTCACTGGTTGCTTAGGCCAGATCATCAGGAAACTTCATCCATAAAGATTTTAGAAAAACTAAAGATATTAAACCAAGTAAAAATGTTAAACGTATAAGACTTATACAGTTCTACCTGTAATAATATCAAAGCTTAAACAAAACAACATCAACAATAAACAGTGCGTTCATCTCGTCTTACATTCCCCGCTACAATTATGTAAGACGAGATGAACGCACTGTTTATTGTTGATGTTGTTTTGTTTAAGCTTTGATATTATTACAGGTAGAACTGTATAAGTCTTATACGTTTAACATTTTTACTTGGTTTAATATCTTTAGTTTTTCTAAAATCTTTATGGATGAAGTTTCCTGATGATCTGGCCTAAGCAACCAGTGAAATGCGCATAGGAATAGCTTATCCCATCAACAATAAATTTCAAGTGTTTTTATCAATAATAAAAACTGGGAATTTAGCACGAATAACAAAATCTTTTGAAATTTAAATTTTGTATTCCCAAAAATTGAAGTTGCTTTTTGATAATAAAGAAATTTTTAATATTTTCTTTTACGGATGAAAAAAAAAAAAATTAGCGTTTTGAAAAAAATAAAGATTAGAAATCTTTAATATTTTCTTTTATGGATGAAAAGAAAATAATTAGCGGTTTGAAATGATAAAGATTGGAAATCTTTAATATTTTCTTTTACGGATAAAAAGAAAATAATTAGCGTTTTGAAAAAAATAAAGATTAGAAATCTTTAATATTTTCTTTTATGGACGAAAAGAAAATAATTAGCGTTTTAGCGTAAATTTTTTCGAAAATGGCTTGGAATTATTATTCGCAAAAGCTCTGATGATGAAATTGAATAGTAAGTGTGTAGCTGGCTGGAATTTTAATTCCCAAAGCCAGGTTCGGAATTTTTATTTGCTAATTAAAAATTATTTGGAATTTTAATTCCCTGCAAATTGTTAATTATAAAAGAAGTGAGTTTTTATTTAGTTTGTTACATAGATTGTATATAATCAAGCGTTCGAGTTTAAAATTTGTTATTCGTAAAATAGAAATTAATTTTTATTTTCAGACTGGATGTTTATTTTTAAATTTTGTTGTTAAATGTTATTTATTATTTCTAAAGTTGTTAGTAACTTTTACTAATGATTTGCTCTCATTTATTTTTAAATTTATATAATTTAATTTATGCCAAATTGAAAAATTTGTTGCACCAAATTTTTGCGTATTAGCACCCACTGTTGAATAGGTTTTTTATATAAAAATAATTTTTTTTTTGTTTATAAGCAACACAATATTTAATTTGAATTGATCCAATTTTATAGTTTTCAATTCAAATTCAAATTAATAAATTAGTTAAATGTTTACTATATCCCGATTATAGGGTGAGATATGTTTACTGAATATAAAAAATTTTAATTTTTATATTATTTTTTATTAAATAAATTTTGTTGAAATTTTCCATACACTTATCCCAATGTGTTTTAAATAAAAGAAATGTGTGTTTGAATATGTGAGCTGATGTTTGTATTTATGTTAAGGTGTATGTATACATATATATATATATATATATCAGGCGCGGATCCAGCTCGAGCCTTAGGGGGGGGAAAATTTTTTTTGATACAAAAAAGTAAAAAATTTGTTTTTAAAAGCTTATTAAAATTAATATGTGTATACATATTTATTAAAAAAACTCAACAATAAGGTTAAATGAAATATAAGAGTAGTTCAATATAAATTAATTTTTTTAAATAAGCAATTTATGATTTCCTCGTGAGGCAAATTTAGATAGTACAGTCTTTCTTCTGTCATTGTTGATCTGACCCATGTTTTTATAAGACGACGGGTAGGAAATGACCTCTCTCTCGTAGCATTACTGACGAGTAGGGCAAGTTTTTTATGGCATATGCCATTTTTGCCATTTCTTCAATTATTTTTTTAAAAAGCAATTTTTGGTCCAGCTTGCTAAAGAATACCTTTTTGCAACATAGAAAAAAATTTTTAAATAAGCTTAGCGAATATGAGGCAGAATCTATTCGAAATGCTAACTGAATAATGCAAAAATCGGACGTAAAAAGTACTTTCAATGCATCTGCTCAAGCCTCTTGAAGTTACAAACGAAAGGGATTTCTATGAATGAAAGCTTTGGCTTAATTGACAGTGCTAAGGAAAATAATACAAGATGTCACTAAAAAAGATTTTGTTAAAAAGTTTAAAAAACGTTTTAGATCGTAATACGTGTGGTAAATTATTCAATACTCCTGAAAAATCTATATGGCTTGGCATTTCAATTTTAAAAAAGTGTTTTAATCGATTTTCTCACAATTTTGTTTTAATGAAAGTGAGACGGATGAATTTATTGACAATCTTTCTCCATCTGAACTTTTAGTGTTCAAATATGCTCCAGTTACATCTTGCGATGTTGAAAGAGTGTTTTTCATATATAGAACAGTTTTATGTGATAACAGGAAATTATCAGGGGTGTTCTAGAAATCGAAGACTCAAAACACAAGAATTTTAAACGTCGTTCTCTAATAACATTTCCCTGATAAAAAAATTTTGTGACAAATATTATAAAAATATTTCTTTATTAAACAGAATTTTATAACAAAAATTAGATCAAAAATGTATTAAAAACAACTTCCAAATTCTTGCGTTTTGACCCCAGAATTTTTTTTTTTGACAATTTGAAGAAACATACTATGGTACTTACAAAAAAAACTTAATAAAAAAAAGATTCTTTAATAACATGTTTATTTTTGCCATTTTGTGCCATTTTTTATACTTTTTCGTGCATTTTGCCAGCCATTTTTCGTGCCATTTTAAACTTGCCCTGCTGACGAGCATTGAAACGAAAATTTTTTAATATTTTTCTTAGATTTCGGTAGATATCTTTATAACAGTTTATTAAAGCATCTGCAATGTTATCTGATAGATTTTTAGATATTTTCCATGTTTGTTGCAAATGCAACAGTTCAGACTCAAGTTTAGATGTTAGTAGGTGTTTATCTATCTCTTTTATCAAACATAAACAGCTCATCAGCTAGTTGTGATTTTAAAAGTTTTGTATCTGTATTTGACTTGATTACACTTTGAGGTATAAGTTTAGGTATGTTCAATACATTTAGGAGATCTATTGGGAAACGTGTTTTGAGATCTTCTAAAATAAATTCAATAAGAGGAATGTAACCTACAACTCGGTAGTAGTCTTCAACATTTTGAATGTGATTGGAACCTCGATTTGATCGCAGATAACTTGAACTTTTTCAAAAATCGCTTTAAATAGTTCTTCGGCTTTATTTATTTTCTCTTCAAGGCACATGATTTAAGTTTTGATAAGGCTTGATCCTTTTTGAAGATCTATATCGTGCTTTTGTAAAATGATAATATTCCTCAAATGAATTCAAAAGCGAGTTCCTTAATATAAGGCTTTTGATGAAGTATCTCTACTTTTCCACTCAGATATTTTTTCCAAAGCTACTACTATATGATGTGCACTTGTGGCAAAGTGAAAAGGGAGTCGTAACGGCCCTACCATTTTGTCTCGCATAATGTAGAGAGTTTGGCTCCCAAATACTTTGCTAAAACTGTGTTTCGCTTGGGATGAATATATTTAAAAAAATTTTTCGTTTTTTTAACAAATGATACAACTTATTGTATTAATGGCATTTTGTTGCTTTTTAAAATTGAGTTGTTTGATTTATGGGAATAGCAAGGCGTTTGTTTTGCATTTGTCCAGAATTTTATAACAGCTCCATTTTCTGATGACATCAGAGGACACCCATCTGTTCCATTTCCTACACAATTTTTTAGGTCAAGACTAAACTTTGTCAAAGCTTTTAGAACTATTGATGATACTGCCTTCGCATCAATTGACATATCACATTATCAATATCCTTTGAAGCCTCTTCAAATGTGTTTACAACAACGCCAATAAATGCTTTCCTAATATTTTTCCTTATATATCTTTAAGATAAGGAAATCTGGGTTTTCCTCGAAAAATCTGTGTTTTCGTCAAAAATTATCGAATAGAATTTTGATTCATATAATAAAGGCTTATTAATAATTCAACCGCATTTTCAAGTTAAACGTTTATTCTTTGGAAATAAATAGATGCCACCTGCTGGGATTGAATGTAGAATAATAAGTATTTGAATACAGTTAACTAGATGTTTCATTGGAAATATCTAAAAAATAACTATTAGAATTAAGTTTTGGGTACTTATTGAAAATTTCGTTAGATTCAATAAAAAAACAAAAAAAAACTTTGCTGGGATTTCCTAAAATTTTTTGCATATAAAAAAATATTATTATAGGGAATTCATGTATTATCGAGAGAAACCAAACATATTTTTAGAATTTAGGGGGGGGAAATTTCCTTATTTCCCCCCCCCTGAATCCGCGCCTGATATATATATATATATATTGTGTGCATGAAAATGTTAATGTTAAAGAGGTGTGTGTTGTCTTTTTTAAAGAGAGACTGTGAAATGAGTTAAAGAGATGTGTGTTGTTTTTATAAAGAGAGACTGTGAAATGAGTTAAAGAGATGTGTGTTTTTTTTATAAAAGAGACAATGTGAAATGTTTTACAACGAATAAAATCAGTGTTACCGTTCAAAATTTTCAAAAAGGGGCACAAAAAGGGGATTTTCAAAAAAAAAGTGTCACAAAAAGGGGAATTCTGAGAAAAAAAGGGGCAACTTTAAAAACAGGAAAATTTAAAAAAAACGTATATATTTATTTAATTATTTTCATCGAAAACTAAACATAACAAAAAATAAACTTCATATTTATAAAAAAATACATGATAGGTATATAATACAAATTGTTTGGGAAAAACACACATATGTATATACATATATCGTGAAAATACATGTCTTGTTTGCAAGTAAACGATAATGAACTGTTGCATAAAATTTTTATTTCAATTATTTAAACAAAAACAGTTACTAATTACTTGTAAATAAAACGAGCTTAAAATAGTGTAATAACAAGACTTACAAAAACAAAAAATAGTTCATAATATGATTTGATACAAAAAAACGTTACATTTAAATAGATAGAGATATGTAAACATATATGTAAGTATATGTACATAAATATTTGGCACTTGGATTATTTTACTTTTTTACCAAAAAAATTAAGTTACGAAAAAACCTCGAGGAAAAAGCATATAAAAGTATTGATAGGAAGATAGTTAATATCAGGTACAGATCCATTTTTTATAAATTGCAGTGTTGTGTTGTTTCTGCAACTATTAAATATCTACATATTTTTTTGAAAACGTAAGTCTATATTTATTAATCAATTCATCACTTGGAATCCAATCTTCCAAGTCATTTTGATACAAATTTAAAGCGGATAACATAGACTGACAGGTATCTACTTTCAGTCTATTTGTCACTTTATTTTTTAAATATGCTAACTTAGAAAACATCCGCTCAGCGGATGCACTACTATGTGGTAAAGTAAAAACATACGAAGCAAATTTATACAAGTTTGGATATAAATTGTCACCCAAACAGTTTTTTAAATTGCCAATTTCGTACCAAATGTTTCAGGGTTAGATATTTTAAAAATTGCTTCATAGCTTTTATCGTTTGATCTGGTTTCTAAAAGTTTGAACTCTTTTACAAAATCATCTGGGTTAGTAATTATATCAATTAAAACGGTAACAATTTCAAAGTAATTTATGTCTTCAGCTGACTTAATAAATACTGGATCTAAAACCTTTAATGAACTCAGCCTCTTATCGCTAATCTTGATAAAAATTCTTTGCTCAGCTTTTGGTAAAAAAGTAAAATGTTGTTTTTAATTTCTACAATATCACTTCTTAAGATGTTGTTAGTACATATTTCTAGCTCGGCTTCGTTGCCGATATATATATTAAGAGTTTCTTTTATATGCAGAACATCAACAAAATCAATTTGTTCTATATTTGTTTGCATAACATACTCTTTTTTTAAAAAATGTTTAAAAATTTCTAATACAATATCTTTCGTGGATGAAACTAAATATATAATTTGTGATGATTCGTTTTGAAAATTAAGGTTTAATTTATTCATAATATTTAATACATATACTAGAAATTTGAGGTAAATTTTATTGTTAATATATAGCCCTTCCTGAATTATTTTAATTTTTTCCAAATTAGATGCTATTTTCTCTTCAAATTGAGCTCGGATTCATTGATTGACAGTATAAAAAAATTTGGTATAAAAAGGGGCAAAAGGGGCACAAAAAACTACAAAATGATACAAAAGGGGATTTAAAACATAGGGGTCAAAAAAGTGGCACGGCAGTCAAAAAGGGGCAAAAATGCGACTTTAGTCGCATAACGGTAACACTGAATAAAATAGAGGTGGAACGTGATTAAGAGTAGTGTGTTGTATGAAAAAAATTAACACAATATACTCACATCAGGGCTGCCAGAAAATTTCAGCAAAAAATCTTAATTTCACAAAAAAAAAATCTTATTTTTGAAGAAAAAATCTTATTTTTGGAAAAAAGTATTTTTTTTATTATAAATAATAAAAACAATTCATATTTTATTTAATACATAAAATAAACAAAAAAAAAACAACAACAAATTTAATTTCTTATACTAAATTGTACATATTTTGAGATCACAAATGTGTGTTTTTAAGTTAAGTAAATAAAAAACATATGTATGTAAAAACTTAAATTAACATAACAAAAATTCATTTTCTTATACTAAATTGTAAATTTTTTGAGATCGCATATGTGTGTTTGCAGTTTTAAACCAACAGGTATATAATTTAAAATAATAAAATATCAGTTTTTTGTAGTTCTAAAAACAAATAAAAAAATGATCTCAAGGTACCGTCATATTGAAGATTTGTTTGCTCGAAGGTAAATGTATCAATTAAAATTAACAAATGTCACGACTTATTCCATATCCAGACATTCATACTTCAAAATTGACATTAAAATAAAAGTACATAGAAAAACATAAATGCATGTTTTTGTTTTAGCAAACATTTTATTTTAATGCAATAAAATTTTTGTGCTTACAAAAACTATTAACGGTCACATAATTGATCAAAATATTTGAACAAACAATATTTAGAAAGACACGTATGTACATACATATGTACATATATAAGTTAATAAACATATTAATATTAAATAAACGTAAACAAGAAAGAAAACTTTAATGTGACCGTAGCGGAAGTTTAAATATAATAATGTGTAGGTTTCATATATTTTAAAACATTACTATCAAGTTTTAAATTATAACATGAGCATTTGTTCAATAATAAATAATCCTGTGTATATAAAATACCCTCCAATGTGGAGTTAGCTAGGCTGTTCCTATATTTTGTCTTATTTAAGTTAACTTTTGAAAATATTCGTTCAACGTTTGCAGATGATATAGGAAGACAAATTAAGTTAAATACAAATTTCGACAACGTTGGAAACACAAGATCACTCCAGCTCTTGTAATTTTTGACATCGTGCGCCAAAACTCTTCTATAGTTATATCCTCCAAATTTGCAAAGTATTTATTAAAGTCTATGTGACGGAGCTCTCTAAACTCATCGTCTAAATTTTGAACATCACTATCGTCTACTAAGTTCGGAAAAAAGTTTATTAGCCCAGCTAGGGATGAAACTTTTTTGGTAATAATATTATGAGGGTTAATTAAAGAAATTTCTTTTACAACTGCATCATTAAAGTCAAATCGTTTTGTGAGTTGCTTACAGAATTCCATATAAAATTCAACACAATTTTTAAAGAATTCATTTAATTCAATAGCATTATATTTTGTACTAGAAATTTTGGCTTTAACAAATGTGCCTAAATAAACGTCTTCATATTTTAAAAAACATTCTTTATTTTCAAAATCTTTTTTACAATTGAAATTTGCATTTACATACATTGGTCTCACAAAGTTTTCTAATACTTTTAGGAATAGACGTTCCATTTCATCAAATATGTTTTGTATTTGTGCTTTTGTGCTTTGAAACATTTTATTTACATTGTTAATGACATGAAGAATATATTTTAAAAAGCATAGATACAATTCATTTATATCATTTAACTTATTCTTAATGACTTTAGCGCTGTCTATATGGTCCACGTTTGATGCAAACGCGAAAAAAATTTTTAGTGGCTCATACAATTCTAGAACTCTAACAACAACAGATACCAAAGAGAGCCATCTTGTTTGAGCTGGATGCAGCATTTTTTTAGGCTTATATTCTAATAGCTTGGCTACTTTTTGAAATTGGGTGTTTCGTTTAGGGCTGTTGGCTACATAACTATACACATCCCGTACTAATGATTCAATGTCAGAAGGAAGTTTAAGGCACGAATATGACGAACAAAGTGCAACTGAATGACAAGCACACTTAAATACAAACAAATTTGGCACTTCATTTTTTAAAAGTTTCGCAACAGAATGGTGTCTGCCAGTCATGTTTGGTGCACCATCTGCTGCGAAGCCTATCATGTTATTTTTGTAAGGTATGTTATATTTTTCAAAGTATTGAGTAATACTCTGAAATAAACTAGACGCATCACAACTTTCAGTTTCTAATAGGCCAAAGAAAAAGTCTCTTACATAGAAGCCAACAGTAGCTCGCGCTATCACGCAAAGCGATTTCTTATTTGCTATGTCTGTTGATTCATCAATACATATTGAAAATTTGTTTTGCTGAAGAATGTTGCAAACAAAATCAAACTGTAGTTTTTGTTCTGCCACAAGAGATTTTCGGGGTTATTTTTGAATCTGGTAACGACTGTTTTAAAAGCAACGACAGGTGGTCCATACAGGCAAACGGTAAATTATGTTCAGCTATAAAAGCGCTTAGTTTAATTTCTAAATTTTGCACGCACCTTAATTCACCGGTGTTTTTTCGAAATTCCTCGTCTATTGTTGTTTGGTTGCCACTAATACAATTGGCCTTTTCTTTATGCTTTTTTGCATTTTGGTGTTTTATAAGGTCAGACTTACCACCACTTCCTTTAAGGCTAACGTTGCATATTTTACAAAATAGTTCGTCCTCACCAGACGAGCTTTTAATTTTTGTCAACCAACTGCTAAATTGTTGTAACCACAATGAATTTATTTTTGTTGCCTTTTTAACCTACAACAAAGGATATAAAAAAAATAAAAGTTTAAATAAAAAGAAAAATAGTAACAAATCTAGTGTACGGACGCAGTTCTAAATAAGAAACAAAATATAGAGGTACATAGGTGGACAGAAAATCGAAAAATAAGATGAAAAAATAATTAAAGGATTCAAACGGGTGTGCCAATTTTTTGCATATTATTATTTCTTTTTTTTCCCCACGTTCTATAATCCTGTACACTTTTTTTATTTGGAGTCGCCAAAAATTATTATCTTACCACAATATCTTCAACCAAGCAAACACTGCTGTCTTCTCCACAAGAACTGTTGGTGGAACAACACCATCTAATTTAAAAAATCAAATATTTACTTTAAAACATATCAATATGTATTTAGATGCACTTAAAATTACCTTTTCGGATTAAAAATTTTTCCATTATACTTATGTCTTTGCTATTATTTATTTTTGCGAACCTTCGTCTGACTTGTAAGATTTTCTGTTTATGCAAAGGAATAAGCGCGCAAAGCTTACACCTGATTAATCACCCTTGAACGTTAAACAGAGGTTGCTATTTTAGTATTTTTTTGTTCATTTAACCGCAAGGTTGCATTATTTAGTTTAAAAAATTTTTAAATAGGAACAAAGAAGGCTTTTTTAATTGAACTTAACAACCTTCGTCTAGACAAAACAAAAAAATCTTGTTTTTGGGGAAAAAATCTTAAAATCTTTTTTCGGTTAAAAAATCTTAAAAAATAAGGTAAAATCTTTTTTCTGGCAGCGCTGACTCACATTTTAATTGCTATGAAGAGCGTATCCAAATTTTTTCTCTTTGCTTTATGATAGCATGTAAAATCTTGTGGTTTCTCTTAACACTTGTTTCTTTAACTTTTTTTTGAATTATTAAATTTGAATTTTTATTTTGCTTCTTTTAACCTTGAATTGACACCAATTATAGCAAATAAATGTGTAACTACGAAAATGCGATTAAAATGAGTAACGGTTTAATCCGTTATTTCTCTTTGTTGTTATTTTATTTGCTGTCTATATTTTTTTGTTTTTTTAACACTTTTTAATACAACGTTACAATTTTTAACATTAAACTTTGCAAAAGACGTTTTTTCCAAAATTTGTTGTTGGTTTTTTCTTGTTCAGACTTACGTACATATACATACATATGTATGTATGTATGTATGTACGTACATATGTAAAGATATGTATATGCAATGCTTACTTTGTTTTTAAATTAAGAAAGTGTTTAAAAATTTAGAACTTTTGTAAGGGTACTTCGTATATACGTGTGTATGTATGTATATACTTGTGTAATTACGTTTGCTTGACGCCAAAAGGAAACAACGATGCACCAATTTGTTTTTGTTGAAACGATTAAAATTTTTGTTTTTTGTTCTTTTTCACTTATGTATGTAGGTATTAAATTTAAGTTAGATTATTTTTGATTTTCTTTTTGTAAAAAGATTTCTTAATATACAAGGTATCAATTATAATTTATTTATTTTTAAAATTGCTATATTTTCACTTTTTTAGCTTTCGTTTACTCACTCACTTTTGCTTTTTTGTTTTTACCATTGTCCCGATTTTATATTTTTCCTTCTGTACGGCTCGCGATCAACTTTCTTACTGTAGAACAGGGATTTCCAAAATTTTTTTGGTTGTGTATTAGTGAGTACCAGCCCTACAAATAATAGGACCAGTCCAAACACGCGTGTAAAGAGTAGTCCACAAAGGACCAGGACTAGTCCAAAAGTAACCCAAACGTATGGAAAAAACCTGGTCTATTTAACATTACGATGTCCTAGGAGAGGATCATATAACCCACCTTAGGACCACTAAGGAGTAGTTTTAAAACTACTCCATGGTATATAACCCACCTTTGGACCACTAAGGAGTAGTTTTAAAACTACTCCATGGTATACTCAAGAGGATTAGTTTTGAAGTCGTTTAAAAACGAAAGCACGTCGTTAAAAAACGAAGACATGTCGTCTCACTACAAACACTTTTTAACAATGACATGGTCCATGCTTGCATTACATCGGACCAGTCCATGGAGTAGTCCATTTTATCAAAATGGGTCAGGTGGTCCAATTTTATTTGCTGGGAGAGAGTAAGCAAATTGAGAGAATGCATTTATTTACAGCCGAAATAAAATGTTAGTAATATATTTTATAAGTTGTATAACACAAAGGTACAAAATTAAAAATTTTTTGTGTTGATAAAAAATTTGTAGCAATTCTTTACCAATTCAATGTCGCTGATTTTAAAACTACAATTTTTTTTATTCGGAAGCTTTTTGACTCTAATTCAGTTTCAAATATCTTATTAAACAATTGTAAAAAATTAAATATTTTTATGTTTTAAAAAATCATAAAAAATAAATATTGCACGCAAATCACAGCTGATAGAAAAAAAGTGCAGTTTTAAAATCAGCGATATTGAATTGGTAAAGAACTGCTACAAATTTTCTAGCAACAAAAAAAATTTAAATTTTTTTCCCTTGTGTGATACAAGTTATAAAATAAAATCTTCTAAATTTATACTTTTATGGCAGTTTCGTAATAGTAGAATGCTTTTCAAATGGGATGAACTTAATTTATTACGTTGCTTGGAACAAATAAATTTTAAATCCGAAAAAATTTGTTCGCATATGTAAGTAGTGCCGAATAAAGAGAGGCACCTCAATAAATTTTTTTTAGTTCAGGATAGAACTCGTCATCCAAATCTTTCCAGAACTCTACAATATTATTTTCGACTGGGGCATTTACTTCGCTTCGTAGTATGATTAGTTCTAGTTGAATATCAAATTCGTAGTTGCTTACATCGCAACGAAAAGGGTTTTCGAAAAGATCTAATAGCGGTTGTAAAATTACAAAATCTTGAAAATTATTGAAAAGTGTTTCAAATATTTCGGCATATTCATATCTTTTGTCGATTTCGAGATTTCTGTAAACAAGTGAAGTTTTTGGAAAGTTGGAAAAATCACCACTTTTAATTTGGGAAAAAATTAGAAAAAGTTTTGTTTTAAAATTGTGAATGATTTTTGACAAGTCGCATATATTGCTTTTCTTTCCTTGCAATTCCAAATTAAGTTCATTTAACATACTTGTCGTATCTGCCAAAAAAGTTGAGTCTAAAATAAAATTACTGTCTTTTAAACACTGGACTAAAACTTTTTCTATTTTCTCAGTTTCTAGAAACTGAAGAACTTCTTCTCTTAAATCATAAAGTCTATTCAGGCAATCACCGCGACTTAGCCACCGAACTTCTGTAAACATTTTCAGGTCACAATTTACAGCTTTTTTGTTTTTTAAAAAGGTTACAAATTTTCGGTGGGTAAGCGCTTGATGTCCGCCTCGAATTTTATTTATTATATCCTCTGCTGTCTTCATAGCTGGGGTATCATTTATGAATTTCGATGCAAGAGCGGTCTGATGAATTACACGACTCAACAAAAAAATTTTCGTTCTTTGTCCTAAAGTTTATTTTGTGATTTTTCTGTTAATTATACACAAAAACGAAAAGAAAATACATTTTTTGTGTATAATATTTTGAAAAATATCGCATAATTATGCAAACTTTATACACAAAAAATGTATTTTTTTTTCGTTTTTGTGTATAATTAACTGAAAAATCACAAAATAAGCTTTAGGACAAAGAACGAAAATTTTTTTTTGAGTCCTGAAATCGGTCTCCTAAATACAAAAGCAAACTTTTGCATGTCGTATATTTTTCTTTCGTCTAATTAAGACCTAATATATCGTAATTTTATGATTTAATGTCAAAGACAAATTTTGTGTTGACCCGTGTTATGCAGTGAAAATTATGAACTGCAAATTCGTGTTTTTTAATTGGCCTATAACTCCATTATATTTGCCCAACATTACATTGGCTCCATCTGTGCAGCCTCCAGCAAATTTGTTTATGTTTACAATGGAAAGAAGCTTTTCTCTGACAACATCATACAACAACGTGCCAGTTACATTTCCATAAAATGATTCTAAAGTGAAAAAAGTTGGCAACCCTTAAAGCAACAGGACGTGTTTTTACCGGTGTTAAAAGTGTTCTTATAAAATAATAAAATATATTAATAAATACTTTGTGTTTAATAACAAAACATTAAAAACAAACAAATCAAAGTTTAAGACACTAGAAAAACATAAAATTATGCCTAAAAAAACAAGTCGCCGCAGTATTGCAAATAAAAATATATTGTATTGTAATCAATGTGAAAATGATATCAAAGAAGAGACTGATGATTACATACAATGCGACAAGTGTATGAAAAGCTTTCACTCTCAATGTTCTAGTTTGAGTAGAAGAGAATTTGAGAGACTTTTAAACAACGAAAATGAACTTTTTAAATGTCAATTCTGTAAAGAAGGAGGTGAAGATATTAAAGAAGAATTAAGCACTATTAAGAGAGAATTAAAAAAACTTGAAAAATTAGATCAGCTGACTGAGTCTATCCAATTTATGTCAGCTAAATTTGATGAAGTGTTTAAAGATGTTGCGGAAAACAAAAAGAAAATAAACGAAATTGAAAAGGAAAACAAAAAACTAAAAACTGAAATTAAAGCGTTAAAATCGTCTGTGAAAATTTTAAATGAACATCGCATCAAAAATGACTGTATTATTACTGGATTAAAAGTGGGAGAAAATATAAGTGCTTTAGAAGCTGTGGTTAACATTTCTAAAGATATTGGGGTGCCATTAGAAAACAGTGCTGTTGATGATGCGTATTTTTTTAAAAATAAAAACAATGATAAGAAAACTATGGTTGTCAAGTTTGCTTCAAAAGTCCAAAAAGACAAATTTATGACATCAAGGTCAAAACTTAAAGATAAAGAAGAAACAAAAAAGGTTTTTATTAACCATTTTAACAGCAAAGAAACGATTAATCTCTTTAATCATTTAAAGTCCTTAAAATCTATTGGATATCAATATGTTTTTATTAAGAATGGGAAAGTTTTTTGCAAAAAAAGTGAAATATCTAGGCAGCAGTTAATACAAAATGAGGATGAAGTTGATGAAATATTATTAAATGCAACAACAAACAAACATTGGAAGAGAATATCTCAAATTCATTCTGGACAAGTTGAAGCCGTGGACTCTAGTGATGCAGATGGAGAAGATGGTGCTTCATATATGTCGCCTTCATAAAAAGAAAGTTTTGAATATGTTTTGTAATTATACTTGTTTTTAAAAATTTATAATCAGTAAATGTTAGTAAACAAATATTTTAATAATTTTTCATATTTTAAAAAGTACATAAATTGTTTAAACGATGAATTTTTAAATATACTCAGTATTAACATAAGAAGCGTTTCATCTATTGATAAATTTAACAAATTTAAATCAGTTTTGGCTCAATTACCAAAATTGCCGGATTTAATAGCAATTCAGGAAACTTGGTTTGAAAAAGATATTACTCAAATATATGAAATATCTGGTTTTGCAAATGTACATTGTTGTAGAGAAGATGGGTATGGTGGTACATCTTTATATATAAATAAGAATATTAGTTACAGTCTTAATATTTGTAAAAGTGAAAATTTTGTTGAAATTTTGGCTATTACTTTGCATAACATAAAGGTTGAATCTAAACCACTAAGAGTTGTGTCATATTATCGTTCACAAAAATGTAATGAAGTTAATTTCATAAATTTACTTGATGTTTCGTTACATGATTTAGCTCAAAATCCATTAATAGTTGTTGGTGACTCTAATATTGATATTTTAAAAAGTTCCTCATGTGGAGACTTGATTTCAATTTTTCAGAACTATAACTGTGATTGTGCTCATAACCTTATCACAAGACCGGAAAGTAGAACATGCATAGATCATGTTTTTAGCAATTTGTGGGAAAGGCTTAGTGTTGATTCTGTTGAATGTACTCTGTCAGATCATAATATGTTATTTTGTAGAATGAAGAGTAACTTTAAAAGAACAAAGTTCACTGAGATATCTAAAGTTTATTGTGATTATGACAAAGCTAAAAATCATTTACAAAATATTTTACCTACAAACTTTTCATCATTGCCTGTGTCATGTTTAACAAAGTCATTAATATCTTCCATGGAGTCAGCTATTAATATTTCAACTGTAATAAAAAAGTCTAAAAAGCCAATTCATTTTGATCTTACACCTTGGATTAATAAAAATCTTCAAGAACTAATATTTTTTAAACAAAAATTATTAAAGAAAAGACGTAAATCAAGTAATAATAGAGATAATGAAATTTCGTTGAAGAGAATAAGCAAGGTTATAAAATCGGCGATAAAAGTATGTAGAGATTGTTATTACGCAGATGGCTTGAAGAAATCTGCTAATGATCCGAGGAAATGTTGGAAATTTATAAACAATGTACTTGGTAGATCGAAAAATAGTGTTGTAAAACTAAATGATTCACAAGGCAATTTAATATTAAATGAACAAGTAAAAGCAGACTGTTTTAATAACTACTTTATTTCGATAGTAAAACAACTTAAAACTCGAATAAATATCTTTCCTGGGGACTCAATTAATTCCTTAAGAACACTTACTGCAACAAGTTGCCGTTTTGTTCTCAATGAAATAGATATGGAGGATGTTAGTAATATTGTTTTAAATATGAATGCAAATAAATGCCCTGGCTTTGACAACATTACGGTTAAAATGGTAAAGGAATGTTTAAATGTTATTTTACCTATTTTAGTTGAAATATTTAACAAAATTATAACAACTTCAGAATACCCTAGGGAATTAAAAATTCATAAGATAGTACCAATACCGAAGGCTGTTAATGCAACTACTGAGGATAAATATCGGCCGATTGCTGTGCTTTCAACAATAGATAAAATATTTGAAAAATATTGTATGACAGACTATTGATTTATCTTGAGCATAATAAATTCTTATACAAATATCAATTTGGATTTAGAAAAGGTGTTAGTACGCAAGACGCTGTATTAAATGTAGTAAGGTATGTTTGCAAAGGCTTAGATGACGGTTTTACTGGAGTTGCAGGGATGTTTTTTGATTTTTCAAAGGCATTTGACCTTATCGATCATGAAATAATGCTGCAAAAGTTAGGATTTTATGGAATTCAAGGGCGAGAATTATTATTGTTTAAAAATTATTTCATGAACAGGCAACAGTTTGTTCAAATTGGACAGAATAGAAGTTTTTTTGGTTCTGTAGATTATGGTGTACCGCAAGGAAGTGGTCTTGGTCCTTTATTATTCTCCATTTACATAAATGATTTGAAAAACTTAAATCTAACCGGTCAATTATTCATGTTTGCAGATGATATATGCTTGTTTTACCCTTTTAAGTATGATTTGGTTCTGAAAATAAATATTGAAAAAGACACTGCTTTATTAGTGGAATTTGCTCGCTTAAATCGTTTATTGCTTAACTCTGAAAAAACAAAGTTGGTGCGTTTTAGACCCCACTCAGCAAGTTTAAATAACAACTTTTCTGTATGTGTAGATGGAACATCAATTAGTGAAACTAATTCGATTAAATACTTAGGCATTACGTTGCAGAGTAATCTGTGCTGGGATATACATATAAATGAGGTGAAGAACAAAATGGCTCCGGCCATTGGCATTTTATATAAGTTCAAAAATAAACTAAGTGACAAATCAAAATTAATGATTTATAACGGTCTGATACAATCACATCTCAATTACTTGACCAGTGTCTATGCATTTAATAATCATAATACAGTTCAAAAATCTCTACAATGTCTGCAAAATAAGGCATTAAAAATTGTTTACAATTTACCAAGAAATTTTTCAACAGTATCATTATACAAAAATGTAAGCAAAACTATTTTACCAATTTATGGTTTATATCAATACCAGGTTATATTGTATGTTTATAAGAGTTTACATGAAACAGGTGAACATATAATTCCTTTTTTGCAAAACCAGTCATATTTTTATACGAGAAATGTATCAAATCTTAGAGTACCAAGGTGCCGATTGGAAAGAACTAAGCAACGTATAGATTATGTAGTATGTAATCTTTATAATAACTTACCTGCTAATTTGAAATCTATTGAGCGAATATCAAGCTTTAAAAGAGAATGCAAAGAAAGCTTAATGGAAATGCTTCTTTTGTAAATATGTACATATGTAACTATAATTTAATTTATAATCATAAGAAGATATATTTACTTTTTATATTGTACAGCTCAGAAGATGTTTGCCAACTTGCCTCAAAAATGCCTTTATGGCGCTGAGGCCCAAATTTTAAAATGTAAATATTTTGTACAATTGTAATGTTAACTAATAAATATACATATTACTAGCTGACCCGACAGACGTTGTTCTGTCCCAATTAGAAAAAATTTTTGTGTTCGATTTTTAAAATCCGTTAAAAAAAGGAAAAAAGTATTTCTAAATTAAAATTTTATTCATATACACAGAAAAAATTATCCACAAAATATTTTCAAATAAACTGTTGTTTTAAATTGTTCTTTACTATCAATAAATATTTTGTTTTTAGCAGTAATTGATCATTTTCAACGCATCATTGTTGGAAATTAAAATATACTTGCTGCTTGTGCATTATAATTCGTAAAAATTAAATATATTTGTTTTGGTAAATATTTATATTTACAAAAAATTTTTTGGATAAAATATTGGAAAATGTTTTACTGAATTTACGAATTTCTTCATAGGACCTAAATTAAACAAAAATTTGTTTGATTGTGCGAATTTCTTTACTGAAATCGATTTTCAGTTTTTTCTGTGTAGATGTTTGATTTACATTTGATTTGAAAATACATATGTATGTGCTGTGAATCTTATAGTATTCTTTTTACATTTTAATTGATAGATCAATATTCAGGTAACCAGTAAAAAAAAATAAAACTTATTCGATTGCTTTGCAAGAATATGTTCATTGCAATGCTTTGTGATGTACGACATTTTATGTTTGGTTGTCTGGTGCGTAAACAAATAATGCTAATGGACTTCCGACGCGGGAACAGGCGACATATAATTGACCATGCGAGAAGCATGGATTCTCAAGGTTAATGCCGCAAACACGCAATGACTGCCCTTGAGATTTGTTGATTGTCATTGCATATGCAAGCCTTACTGGAAACTGCAAGCGCTTAAAATCGAATGGCATGTCGGTTGGAATCATTGGGATCCGAGGTATCAAAACATTTTCTCCTTTGTAGGTACTTTCCTTTAAGTATTGTTGCTTCGATGACGTTATTCATCAATTTTTTTATCGTAAGTCGGGTGCCATTACAAAGACGTGGTTGGTTTATATTTCGTAACATTATGATTACCGATCCAACTTTTAGTCGGAGAATATGAGGCGGTAATCCGGGTAATTCCAGGGAGTTTAAAAATTCGATTGGATAGTTGACGACATCGTTCTGAGAAGAAACGGAATCCACCGATTTGTACATCTTCAATTCGCCAGCAATTTCACTTTGAATCTTAAAATTCAATTCGTCGACATCAACGTTTTTCGCAGCCAATATAGCACGTTCGCTCAACCAATCATGATTTCTCTAATTTTGTGTAATGTTTGGAAACACCTTTCGGATGAGTTCGAAATTTGATTCGGTGAGCTGGCAGAAATCGACGGGAAATTGAATACAGCCGGTCGAAATATCCACCGGGATTTTGCCGTTTCCTATGTCCAGCAATTGTTTGGAAAATACGTCTCGAGATTGATCGTTCTGCAGCTCGACACGCATGTTCAGAGTCAGTTTGAGTTTCCTGACGTATTTCCACAAAGCAGACGACTTCAAACATGCATTAAGTTCATCGGCTGGCGTTGATCGTGGTATCACTGGCAGCGTTTGCCGAAAATCACCTGCCAACAGAATCATCGCACCTCCAAATCGGCTTTGATTGTTTCGTAAATCTTGCAACGTTTTGTCTAATGCCTCCAAAGATTTTTTATGCGCCATTGTACATTCATCCCAAACGATCAGTTTGCTTTGCTGCAAAACTTTGGCCATCGAACTGTTCTTCGATATGTTGCATGTTGGATTTTCATTGGTTTGCATATTTAATGGCAACTTGAGTGCTGAATGAGCAGTTCGACCGCCTTCTAAGAACGTAGATGCAATTCCTGACGATGCGAGTGCAAGTGCAATATCATTCTGCGAGCGTATCGTTGCCAAAATTAACGCGATTAAAAAAGTTTTGCCAGTTCCACCAGGAGCGTCTAGAAAAAAAATCCCTCCAGCTTCATCTTTTACAGCTTTCATGAGAGTGTCGTATGCATATTTTTGTTGTCGATTCAACAGTGGAACGTTTGTTCGAACTGATTCCCTTAAGGCATCGAAATCGTACTGTTTTTCGCGTTGCAACCGTTGGAGCCGTTTTCTGATTTTAGAAAAATTGGACAAAGTGGGCGTGGCAAAATTTTCTTTCCGTAAAAACCTAAGTTGGACCATGGCGATCACGTTAAAGAAAAAATCGTCCAAATCGGTCAAGCCATCCTCAAGTTATGTGCTTAATAGAAAAAGTGGGCGTAAAAGTAGGCGTGGTAAATTTTTCTTTCGATGGAAACTTAAAATGCATTGATACGAACATTTGAAAGAAAAATTAGTCAAATCGATGGAGCCGTTTTCTGATTTTAGAAAAATCGGACAAAGTGGGCGTGAAAGTGGGCGTGGCAAAATTTTCTTTCCGTAAAAACCTAAGTTGGACCAATGCGATCACGCTAAAGAAAAAATCGTCCAAATCGGTCAAGCCATCCTCAAGTTATGTGCTTAATAGAAAAAGTGGGCGTAAAAGTAGGCGTGGTAAATTTTTCTTTCGATGGAAACATAAAATGCATTGATACGAACATTTGAAAGAAAAATTAGTCAAATCGATGGAATCGTTTTCTGATTTTAGAAAAATCGGACAAAGTGGGCGTGGCAAAATTTTCTTTCCGTAAAAACCTAAGTTGGACCACGACGATCATTAGAAAAAAAAACTGTCCAAATCGGTCCAGCCGTTCTCAACTGATGCAATTACCAACGAACAACATTGATTTTTATTTATATAGAAGATAAAAAAAAAAAAAAAAAAAAAAGAAAGTAAACATTGACTCAAAAATGGTGTATTCGCTGTCTACGCATCGAATACAAATTACAAATTCACACAGGTCATTTATGTCAGTGCTTTCGTCTAAACAAATTGAAAAAAATTCGCAATTAACTACTTTTTCCCTAATTGCAGATTCTACACAAGTTCCTAATTGAACAGTACGACGGCCTACCGTTTGACTGGACAGGGGAAGAGACTCTATAAATTTAGTATTATAATTAAGCCTTTCCCAAATTTTCTTCAGCAATTGCTTGATAAAAACACCATCCCACAATGGTCTTCCTTTCTTAACAATTTCCAATATTACTAAACTTGAAATCTCCATTTTCAGTTTGGGAACTGATTTTGGTTCATTAATTTCCTCTTCTAATAACCATTTTTTCAATTCAATATGAGAATTATAATGTGTTATTTTAGTAAACAGTTAGGGTATACATAGTGGTAAGTAATATTGAAATGGTATTCACGGTGTTGGGTTGCTCATACTTCAAACATCTGTGCATACAATTTTATTCTAGCTAATGGTATATCATCACTTTTTAGAAAATACCAAATGCGCACATGAGTTTGCCTGCAAAAATGTATAAAGTCATTATAACAGGTCAAAGTTACGTTAAATAGTTACGATAAATTAGTAAGGTTAAAGGCAGAATTAGTCTTTACTTTCTGTTTCTGTTTTGTTCCGTGGCGTTCTGTTTCAAAATTGTAAAAGTTACGTTTTCTGTAGCAACTTATTAGCCATTTATGGCAAATTTATTAGTTTTGCGCCATCCGTTGTTTTATTTCAATAACTTTTATGCACATAAATTTAAAGAAATAAAATTTATTCAATGTATTTTTTATTATTTATTTTGCGGTCACTTACAATTACTTTACAAGTTTTTGATTTTATCAAACTGAACCGCAACAGAACAGAACAACTAATCAATTTCACAGGTTTTTTAGTAACAAAAACAAATCAGGTGGTTTGTAACAGAACAGAAAGTAAAGACTTACTGAGCCTTAACTCTTTGGGCTCGGTCAAAATAATTGTAGCATAAAAAAGTAAGCAATAAAAACAGTGCGGAACAATAAAGTTTCATTAATACATCAATAAAACACATCTTCTTACCCAAACATTTTACCTACTGTCACATTTGCTTTTATGTGTAGAGGTTATTTACACATAAATTGTAGCAAAACAAGACATTTTTACTTGTTTTTTAAATATTTCTACTTAATTAAGAAAAGTGTTTTCAAAGAAAGAAAAAACCCACCGACGCGATTGGTACAGAAACCAAAATATTTTTACAAGCAAAATACCAACAAATTCTTTTGGCTATTTTTTTTCTTAATAATTTCTGCATTTAGGTACGTCTTTTTAAAGAAAGCAAAAGGGACCCTTTTACAGGTATCAAAGAATTTTTTTTCACAAACAAAACACATATCGTTAGCTTAAACGTTGCAGTAAATGTTATTGTTAAAAAAATTTACTTAATAAAATTTACGTTAGCTTTGCTGTTAAATATTTTCAACAATTTAAATTATGTTAAAATTAAATAGAAATGTTATATTACTCTGCATTTAAGTCTTAAAATTTAGACTCTAAATATTGCACGCAAGGCATTGGATGTTACCAAAAGCATTTTTGACCGCACAATATTTTTGAGTGTAAGCTGAAACAAAATAATATAGCATCCGCTAAACATGTACACTTGTCAGCGTGGCCATTTTGGCATTTTTGCAGCTACCCTGCAAATAATAGGACCAGTCCAAACACGCGTGTAAAGAGTAGTGCACAAAGGACCAGGACTAGTCCATAAGTAACCCAAACGTATGGAAAAAACCTGGTCTATTTAACATTACGATGTCCTAGGAGAGGATCATATAACCCACCTTTGGACCACTAAGGAGTTGTTTTAAAACTACTCCATGGTATCTAACCCACCTTTGGACCACTAAGGAGTAGTTTTAAAACTACTCCATGGTATACTCAAGAGGATTAGTTTTGAAGTCGTTTAAAAACGAAAGCACGTCGTTAAAAAACGAAGACATGTCGTCTCACTACAAACACTTTTTAACAATGACATGGTCCATGCTTGCATTACATCGGACCAGTCCATGGAGTAGTCCATTTTATCAAAATGGGTCAGGTGGTCCAATTTTATTTGCTGGGTAGATTTAGCATTTTTTGTCTGATTTAGCTGCAAATTTTTCATTTAGCAGTTAGCATTTTGTTTAGCATTTTTCAAATGCATATTTAGCATTTTTAAGCATTATTTAATTTAAGAATATTAAAGTAATCTTTTTTTGAAAAACGACCACACACTTTTGTTGAATGCAAATACAAACCCCTACTTTTTGCTATAGAAACTGTACAATCTTTTAAAGGACATTTCATATCAAATGGTTTTAAAATTTGATCAGTTTGATCCATTAAATTCATGTTAAGACGATTTTTTCATTCAATTACGATTTTTAATATTTTGGAATCGAAAAGAGATACCCAAGGCGAATTCATTCCAGGTAATCTCGGTACTACAACAAGTATAACTCGTACAAAAACCACAAGCAATTTGTACAATGGCATAAACGGAAATTGTTTTATTTCACAGAAACAAAGATAATAAAAAAAAAATTTTGACATCAGGGGCCTAATTCTGGCATTCGTGATCGAGTACTTTCTCGATTCGAAAGCAATTTTATTTTGGTCGATACTTAACCAATCGAAATTATTTTTTCAGTATTGTGAAACTCAAATTAATGCTTTATAGCACTGAAAAAATAATTCCGTTTCGTTCAGTATTGACTGAAATAATTAGATAATAAATTGCTTTCGAATCGAGAAATTACTCGATAACGAATACCAGAATTAGGCCCCAGGGCTTTTAAGACCACCCATAATAAATTCGACTTGGAGATAGCATAACTTTTGAAATAGAAAAAAACAAGTATGAATTACATGCCCAGATTTTATAGCTCAATTTATATGTCATCTTAGAAAACCGTTTAAAAACTAATAAATGCAAATTAAGCGAACGAAAGAATTTATTATTGATTTCACTGTAGAAGAAATTACAACTTTGGAACATCAGTGGCTGAAACCAAATTCATATGACAGTTGATTTCTGAATAAATGTATATGGATATACACATTCATTACATGAAAATCCATTCAGTGAATTAGCTTTTTTTGCTATGCAGTTATTGGTTTTGCCAGTTAGCAACGCGGAAGTTTAAATTGGGTTTTAGTGGTATAAATATCTAAAAAACGAAAATTCGAAACAGAATGACGTTAATATATTATAATGATATCTTGATCGATTCTTCAGAAGCTGAAGAAGAATATTCATTTGATGACGTAATTAATTTATAAAATGAAATATTTTATTAAACATGTTATATAAATTTTATTAAAATACTAAATAATTCCCATTTATGGGTCAAGTTCCTTTGATTTTTTGTTATGTGATGGTACCTTTTGTTTAAAAACTTTTTTTGTACGTATATAAAGACTGAAATATGTATATTTCTTTTATAGTTTTAAGACTTTTTATGTTTCATAAATATTATATTGTTTTTCTTTTATCAGTTTGATTTATTGATACGATGTGAGATTATATTATAACTAAAATAACAAAAAAATAAAACAATTTAAACTTTAGCATTATTTTTTGGCAGTTTAGGATTTTTGTTAGCATTTTTTAGCATTATTTTTAAGCCGATTTAGCTGTAAAATATTTTTGGATATGGCCACACTGACACTTGTCGAAGTCACACCGACGACTGAATTGAAGAGCATAAAAATATGTGTTTGTAGTGGTATGCAGGGATGTTAGATGTGACGATTTTACGTCATTTTGACGATTTTTTTTGATGAATTTACCAAAATGACGATTGACGATTTTTGATGTAAAGTTACTAATGTTTTGACGAATTAATCCCGTCAATAAATTTACTTTAAACTTTAATCTGGCATCAATTTTATAACACTTTAATCTAGCAAGCAGGTTTGGTAGATGTGACGATTTTTCGTAATTTAAACGATTTTTTTGAGAAAATGCAATAATATGACGATTGACGATTTTTTGACAAAAGTAATAGTGTTATGACGATTTTCTGGCATCGATAAAACACAAGAAATATTTACAATTATATTGAAAACAGTCCAAAACTTAAAAATCAATTTTTCGAAATACAAAAATTTTTGGAAATTAAACAAAAAAATTCCTCCCCCATCACAAACCAGGTGGATTTCATTAGAAGAATTAGTAATTCAAATTCTACAATTGCATTTCTATAAATCGGTACTGCAAAAAATATACACTAGAGCCCCGATTTGCGTCAGTCCTATCTGGTCCGCTTTTAAAAAATTGGTTAAATCAGCTTTGCGTTTTTATGATTTCGATTGGCGTCGCCACATACAAATGCATTTTTCGATGAATTCATTATCACATGTGAAGAATTTTTCTATTTGTGTGCAAAAAGGCAAATCCCATTTAATTCTGTTAGGTAAGTATTCTTAGTAAAATTGCGTGTTAGGAAGTAAGAAGTTACTTTTTAATAAGAAGTTGTGTAGAAAAATCAGTGCAATGAGAACAAAATGTATTAGTTTGGAACTAATATTGGACGTAATTAAACGTTTCAAGTCGGGTAAAAAGAATGTTGATATAGACAGAATCCTTGGTTGGCACCTTTAACAATAAAAACAATTTGCATAAGATAAAGCGCTAAAAGTTACTCATTTAAAAATAGCTCGAGTTAAAAGCAAATGAGATTTTAATTATTTTTTAATATTTTTCTGAATATGGATAAATGAAATAAAATAATTTTTGTTATGCATTTATGCAAATATATTTTTTCTTATGTTTTCTTTTTAAATGATATATATATATTCAGCTCACTTACTGAAATTAATAGAATAAAACTTAACCATATCACTTTCTTCTTCATAAATAGAATTTCTTGCTAAACATTTTTATTTTCGAACCAATCCAAGCAATAAACTGTCTTTAATTTGTAAAATGTATATATTTGACGTTTTGTTGACGATTTTGTTCAATTTTGGTGACGATTTTGACGAATTTTGTTAAAACTTTTGACGATTTTTGAGGAAAAAAGTCTAACAACCCTGGTGGTATGTACAATTGTGCAAAGAAATGGAAACCCCTGCTGTAGAAGATTTTGTTTAATATGTTGAGTTGATGTTCTCTTTGTTAGTGTTTAGGTGACCAGCTTTCGTCGGCGAAGGACCCCTGCAAATAATAGGACCAGTCCAAACACGCGTGTAAAGAGTAGTCCACAAAGGACCAGGACTAGTCCAAAAGTAACCCAAACGTATGGAAAAAACCTGGTCTATTTAACATTACGATGTCCTAGGAGAGGATCATATAACCCACCTTTTACCACTAAGGAGTAGTTTTAAAACTACTCCATGGTATATAACCCACCTTTGGACCACTAAGGAATAGTTTTAAAACTACTCCATGGTATACTCAAGAGGATTAGTTTTGAAGTCGTTTAAAAACGAAAGCACGTCGTTAAAAAACGAAGACATGTCGTCTCACTACAAACACTTTTTAACAATGACATGGTCCATGCTTGCATTACATCGGACCAGTCCATGGAGTAGTCCATTTTATTAAAATGGGTCAGGTGGTCCATTTTTATTTGCTGGGTACAAACACTTTTTAACAATGACATGGTCCATGCTTGCATTACATCGGACCAGTCCATGGAGTAGTCCATTTTATCAAAATGGGTCAGGTGGTCCAATTTGCTGGGACCATGAACAAATTACCATGTATAAATATGTGTATGGATGTGTATTTGTAGATGGATGAGAGTAATTTCCCTTTGTGTTAGAAAAGGTAATCTTGAGGTAAAGGGAATGTACCAGTGTTACCACTAGCATAATTCAAAATTACACTTGAGATGAAGCAAAATTACACCTGATATAAAATTTAAATGTTATTTAATAAAAAGACATTTACAAATAAGCCAAACACAATAAACTCGTTGAAAGAAGAAGTCAAGCTGTTAAGATTCTTATTGTAATTTAAAATAAACTAACAAATATTACATTAAAGAACTAAAATAATTAATAAAACTTTAAATAAAACTCCTAAAATAATGAGTTTAACTTCCACATTTGCTTGCATATATCTAGGAAAGGTTCAAAATGCTCATTGCCATCAGCCATTTTCATTGATTTTTGAAACATATAGGCGACTTCATGTTTTAAATAAAACAATTTATTTTTTCACGAACAAAGGCGATTTAGAGAAAATAAACTGTCAATTAGACTTCAAGGCATTGTTAAATTTATTCGTGAGATGCAGCCAGCAATGCTCAAAAAACTGGAACAAAATTAGACGTCTGCAATGCGTTACGTTAAGGACAGGCACGGTGCCTATTTGTTTTAAATATGTTTGGAATGGCAATGCTGAGTAATAGTCTGCGATAGCAATTCATTTTTGTATGTTGTCTACCATTTTAAGTTTCATAGTCTTAAAAAAAATACCCTTTATACCTTAGTTAGTAAACAAAATGCGTGCATAATTCAGTTTTACAACTGTTTAAACTGGTTTTAGTTTGAATAGCTTTTTTCAATAAACTTCAGGTTCTAAATTACTATGATAGACATATTTATCCAAATCTAAAAGTCTATATTGCGACATTTTTAACCAAACTTTTTAAAATATATAAGTATTTTTAATGATTGAAGTCTTTTCTTAAAAAGAAACCGAGAGTTTGGTTCAGAAGATTGTGCAGTTTTTGTCAACAATATTTAAAAAGAAATAAATGTTATCTTTGAACTCGAATCTTGATTTTTTTGGGTATCTGAATAAAGAATTTCAAATAACACCTGAATTACACCCAAGAGAAATTACCCACGCCCTACCCACGACAGTAAAAATTATACCAAATTCGGGTAATTACCCACAAAGTGGCAACACTGGAATGTACATATGAGATAGATGATGAAACTTAAGAAGTTAGATTAGTAGATTGGTAGGGTGACCAAGAGCAAAGGGGGGGTGGACTGTATTTTATACTTGCGTGTGGGTTAACAGGCAGGACGTTAATGAGAGTTGACCAGGTGGATCTACTCCAAGAGATACCACTATAAAGCCGAGGTAGGTGTAGGGACGGCAGACTCAGTAGTTCCAGAAATAAATAACGTTAGCAGATTAGATTTGAATTCACAGTTTAAGTTTTATTTAACAAATTTGATTAAAGTTAAAGCTATACGATTTTAGCAGATAAGATTTAAAATTAAAGTTTAAGTTAAAGAATAAATTTAGATGTTGGCTCTTTGGCGCTTGAAAATTAAGTGATTGAGAAATACAATAATGACCAACCACGAAGGTTGAGTATAAAAGATGGCTATCGTATTAGGCGGTAAAACTGACAATTACAGATGTTAGTTTATCCGCTCAATAACATTATTATTACAATACAGTGGCTTTAAAACTAGCTCGTTAGCAATTTTGAAATTCATTTAAATGACGGTTATAAAATAGTAAGAATAATAAAAAAATTACATTAGTAATAATAATTTTTTACAAACTTTGTGTTAGTTTAAACAGTCTCCGTTAATTATATTAACGTCCTGATCTGTGGGTTGTGTGGGAACTGGATGCAGTTCTTCTTGTAAT
The DNA here is from genome assembly GCA_949318255.1 of Pollenia labialis. Lineage (NCBI taxonomy): Eukaryota > Metazoa > Arthropoda > Insecta > Diptera > Polleniidae > Pollenia > Pollenia labialis. The sequence goes on from OX439143.1 coordinate 59,224,488, forward strand.
ACCCTACGTACTGCACTTGCAATTGCAAGTTCTATTTCCCTATTCATTTGAAATGGTGGAGGATCATTGTTTCCATTATTGTTATTATTGTTCAGAATCGGAGCTCTGATTAAATTATTTTGAGTTGCCATTTGAATAAAATTTTATTAAAGAAAAAGTAACCTTGTAGAATTACAAAGAAATATTTTACGTTTTTTTATTTATATTTTTTGTTTCTATTATCTTAGTGATATTTTTCTAAAAAAATTTCTTATTAAAATTTTCAAATATGAACATACTTAAAATACTCTTACGTTTCTAATTTACTTACAATAAGATTATTATCGTTGTTGCTGTTGTCATTTTCCTTTTGCAGGCGAGAAATTGTTGATAGTGGATGTTGCCGTTGCTTATTATTTTTGTAGGTGTTGTACTGTTGATGTTTCCTCGCTGCCCAGGCAAAATCGTTGCCTGGTGACTTACTTCCTTTGACACTTTCAAGTTTTAATGCACAGTTTTTCAATAGCAAAATTCTTCTCTTCTCTATAGAATTTGGATTAGACGTTGCACAGTTAGACATCTATGTGAGTGTTTTTTAAGAAGTTTATAAACTGTTCCTTAGTTTTAAATGTTTTAGTTTCACTTATATTGCTTCTTACTTAGTTTGGTTTTTAGTTTAGTTTTGCTAATTTCTTCAAAATAAATGTTATATTTTAGTTTCACTTATATTGCTTTTTTGTTTTTAGTTTATTTTTAAAAAAAAAATTTTAAAGCTCTTATTCAGTCAGTGAAGAGAACTTAAAACGACAACATCGGACAACACTGCATTAAATATTAAATCATAATTTTTTCCCTGAGGATGACCAACAAAGTTGGTCGAAATATTGGAACAAATAAATAATAAAAATTAAAACAAAAACAAGAGTTTTTATTTTTATTATAATTTATAAACAGACCTCAAGCCGAACAATATAAACATAACACATTTAAGTTCTTATATATGGTATATTTTAGTTTCACTTATATTGTTTTTTTTATTTATATTTTAAAAAAATTTTTTAAGTTCTTATTTTAAGTCCTTAGTTTTTAATTAATATTTACTTTTAATTGAATTTTGTTGTTTCTTCTTTTTTTTCACTTTAATTAATGTCTTTAGTTTTAATTTAGTGTACTTATTTTAATCGCCGGCACAGGGGAATTAGTCCGTTTCAATTTTTTTACTATGGTTCCCTCTTGTGCTCCTTTCTTTTGCGATGTGTGTTTTTTTTCAAATGAATTCTAACACTGCTCGGTTACGTTTTATTTATTTTTTCTACTGAATTTTATTAAAATGTTTACCGTAATTTTGCTCGGGTACGTTTTATTTATTTTTCCACTGAATTTTTTTTAAAACATGTACCGAAATTTTGCTCGGGCGCCAGTTAGTATTTTGTAAAAATAAAATACGTTTTGTTCGAGTACTTGACCATAGACTACGAATAGACTCGACACGGGGAAAAAAGTGTTGCCAAATTACCACGTTAGTATGTATGGGACAGCAAATTTTGTTTTTCATATATAACTGTCTCTTTCATGTTATCTTGGTAATAAAATTTTTTTGTTTACTGTTATTTATTCAATTTATGTTACTTGTTATTAATTTACTTAATTTACTTGTTCAATTTATTGTCAAGTATCTTTTTAGATTATTGTAATCAAATACTAAAAAAATATATTGAAGTCTTTTATAAAACTTTGAAATAATAAAATTACATATTCCCATATCTTTAATAATAACTACAAAAATATAAAAGGTTATGGGCCCAGAAGATAAAACAGGAATACCACAATTTAGTGGACAAAATTTTGAAAACTGGAAGTTCCGAGTTGAACGACATTTGGCGTCAGCCGATTGCTTGGACGCTGTTAAAAGGTCAGCTCCAATAACCGAAGCTGGAAATGATACTAACAATTCCAATGCAGATTGGAACAGGAAAGATTTAAAAGCCCAAAATATTATAACTTCATTTATGCATGATGATTGCTTAGAATGCATTCGTGATGAAACTACTGCTAAGGACATGTGGGACTCATTAGTATCATTATTTGCAAAGAAGTCGTGTATGAATCAAACTATAATTCGGAAGGAATTAGCAAGTTTACGTTTAAAAGAGGGGGATGAGTTAAATTCCCATTTAATAAAATTCGACTCACTTGTACGACACTGCTTACCAGTAACACACACATCACAAAAACGCTCCTTTTCTATTTTGTTTAAACCAACAACCATATCAAACTGTTTTAGTTCTTTCATACTCTGATGTCCCATGTGACCTAGTCGTTTATGCCAAAGATTATATTCGTCACTTATTGCGTTATATGCATTTAATTTTTTGATCTTTAATTTTATTTCAAATAAATTTCCACGATTTACTGCAGTTGCTATAATTGTATCATTTATTTTAATCACAGCTTTAGATTTTTGAAACGTTACTATTAAACCTGCATCCACCATTTTCTTAACAGAAAGTAAATTTTCACGGAAATCTGAACTGTATAACACATTTAACAAATTAATTGGATAGCCAGTATCACTTGTTCCTTGAATTTCACCAATTTTTGAAACCGTGATACCTTCATCAGCTTTTGCAACAACTATGTAACGAGGCTCACTTAAAATCTTTATTGAACTAAAAACATTAATGTCATTAACAAAATGATCAGTTGCACCAGAATCTAAGGCGAAAATTATTTCTTCTTCCTCGATAATTTTGTTTTGAGTTTTTTTACTGTTTTGAACCATAAAACTTATACCTTCTGCAACTTTGGCCTCTTTAACTCGGCAGTCTTTCATCATGTGCCCAAATTTACCGCACTTGTGACACTTGCCGTTGAACCTCTTTTTAGTTTTAAAGTAGAATGCGGATGAGTTTTCAGTTTCCTCAGTTATGCGGGATTTTTTTTTAGACCCTTCAGATAATAGCCTAGATTTCACAATGCTCAAAGTCATTTCATTTACAGGTAAATTCTCTAAAGCTGTTACAATTGCATCATATGATTCAGGTAATGTTAAAAACAGTTGGGAAATCACATCAGCACTTTCAAGTTTTGCACCAGCTGTTTTTAGTTGTCGTACAAGTGAGTCGAATTTTATTAAATGGGAATTTAACTCATCCCCCTCTTTTAAACGTAAACTTGCTAATTCTGGAACTCGTATTAGGGCTACAAGAGCACTAGAGCATATACATTCTGACGTATGTGGCCCAATTAGTCCAATTTCGTGGAATGGCTGCCGATACTATGTTTCATTTATAGATGATTACACACATTTTGCATTGGTTAATCCAATGAAAAGGAAAAGCGATGTGTTTCAGTGTTTTAAAGAGTTTGAAGCTCTAGCAACTGCTGAAATTGGAAATCAAATTTCAAAGTTAACTGTGGATCAGGGTACAGAATACAAATCAGCAGAAATGATTACTTTTTGTAAAAATAAAGGTATTCAGATTCATGAAACAATGGCGTATTCTCCCCAACAAAACGGCGTTTCCGAAAGGTTCAACCGCACCCTCAATGAAAAAGTTCGTGCAATGTTAATAGATTCCAATGTTCCCAAATTTTTGTGGACTGAAGCAATTTATACTGCTGTGTATATAATAAATAGAAGCCCAACTAAATCTCTATCAGTCTCTAAAACTCCTGCAGAACTATGGCACAAAATAAAGCCGGATCTATCTAAACTAAAAATTTTTGGTTGTGAAGCTTACGCATGGATACCAAATCAAAAGAGGGCTAAATTAGATGCTAAAAGTAAAAAGTATGTGATGATTGGTTATTGTCCAAATGGCTATAAACTTTGGGATCAAGAAAACAAAAACATTATTCGTTCCAGAGATGTTAAATTTAACGAAAGTATTTACCCATTTAAGAAGGATGAATGTGTGGTTGTTAAATCAAATGATAACGCCACTCAAAAGAGGGATAAATGTGTGGTTGTTAAATTGCCCAATGAAACTTTAAATGTATTATCTAATGAACCTGTTTGCGACATTTTTGCTGAATTGCCAAATGAAACCTCAAATGAATTACCTAATGAAGCTATTGTTGAAGTATGCTCTTATGGATCTGATAACGTAGATACACAAAATAGAAGTGAAAACATATTGAGTTTGCCAGATAATGATAGAAACATTGGCGAGTTTTTAGAGCACAACGAAAATGTATCAGATGATACTGTTACTACATCTTCAATAAAGTTAAGAAGATCAAGTCGCGATCGTAAAAAACCTCAAAAGTTAGCGGATTATTATCTTTCAACATTTCAGTGTCTATCGGCACAAATTCCTATTAATTTTTCTGATATTGAATGGTCTAATGAAAAAGAAAAGTGGTTGGCAGCAATTTATGACGAATTGAACTCAATGCAAAAAAATAATGTTTGGGATATAGTACCGAAGCCAAATGAAGCGAAATTAATTAAAACAAAATGGGTGTTTAGAATAAAAGAAGATGCAGATGGAAATCCAGCGCGTTTTAAAGCAAGGCTGGTAGCAAAGGGTTATCAACAACAACCAGGTATTGATTATGATGAAATTTATTCACCCGTTGCTAAGTTGACTACAATTAGACTAGTTTTGGCCTTTGGAGTTAATAATAGTTACCTTTTTCACCAAATGGATATTAAGACCGCCTTTTTATATGGAGATCTAAAAGAAAATATTTATATAGATATTCCTGATGGTATGAAAGTCAATAATGGGCACGTCTTAAAATTGAAAAAAAGTCTATATGGCCTCAAGCAAAGTCCACGTTGCTGGAATGAAAAACTCAATAATTATTTAATTGAAATGGGTTTCACAAGGTCACGTCATGATTATTGTTTATATATTAAGGATTCTTGTAAAAATGTGATAATTTTAATAATTTATGTGGACGATCTTTTAATTATTGCAAATACCATTTTTGAGATTAATGAAATAAAATTACAACTTGAATCCAAATTTGAAATGTCCGACTGCGGCGAGTTAAAACACTATCTTGGAATAAAAGTGCAACATATTCAAAACTCAAAAGGAATAACAATGGATCAAGAAGTAATTATAAATAAAGTATTATTAAAATATGGAATGAACGATTGTAATGCTTGTCTTACGCCAATCGAAAAAGGAATAAATTTAAAATTATCAAGCCAAGAAAATATTACGACGAATCCCTATAAAGAGCTGCTTGGAAGCATAATGTATCTAATGGTGTGTTATCGGCCTGATTTGGCTTTTGCCGTTGGTTACCTTGGTCGTTATCAGCAAAATCCAACTGAAGAGTGCTGGAATGCTCTAAAAAGAATTTTGCGTTATTTGAAAGGAACAAAATCTTTAAAGTTAACTTATAAAGCTAACAATAGTGCGGATATTTTGGTAGGATATGCAGATGCTGATTGGGCATCCAGCACAGTTGACAGAAAATCTACGAGCGGTTTTGTGTTTTATGTTTACGATTGTCCAGTGTCATGGTGTAGCAAAAAACAAACGACAGTGGCCTTATCGTCAAGTGGAGCAGAATATGTAGCTTTGGCAAGTGCAGTTTCTGAAGGTTTATGGTTATCTGGGTTACTTGAAGACATAAAAGTTTTTAAGTCAAAAAATAGTTTTACCATATATGAAGACAATGCTGGATGTATCGCGATGTCTAAAAATTCAGAAAGCAAACGCGCGAAACATATTGACATAAAGCATCACTTTCTTCGTGATCATATTAGTAGCGGAAAAGTTATTGTTAAACAAATTTCAACAAACAAACAAATAGCAGACATATTTACTAAGCCTTTGCAAACCGAAAATTTCATAGCAATTCGAAATATGTTAAAGTTATCGAATTGAGAGGGGGTGTTATTTATTCAATTTATGTTACTTGTTATTAATTTACTTAATTTACTTGTTCAATTTATTGTCAAGTATCTTTTTAGATTATTGTAATCAAATACTAAAAAAATATATTGAAGTCTTTTATAAAACTTTGAAATAATAAAATTACATATTCCCATATCTTTAATAATAACTACAAAAATATAAAATTAACATTTGTAAAATTTTTTAATTGTGAATTTTTGTGAAAATTTGGCGCAAAATCATAATTTTCTTCCATTTTGAGGAAAATTATGATAGTTTTGGCGCAATTTCGTTGATGGCAATTTGTAAGTTGATGACGTATAAGGTGGATGTTTTTTTAGTGGCAAAAAAACAGACGAACGAAGAAAATGTAAGTTTTAAAAATGTTGTTCTTAAAAATTTTTCTTTTAAATAAATAAATTGTTTTTTTTAGGAGTCGCAAATGTATTATGGGTTGTCTACCAGGAGAGAAGCTCCACAACTTTCCAAAGGATCCGACCAGGTAAGTCTTTTTTTCTTTTTTATAAAAAAGTGTAAAGATTTTGTGTGTTATGTCTGTGTTTTGTGTAACGAATAAATTTTAGTTTGTTCAATGTACAAAATTATTGAAATGTTTCCTGTGACAAAACCAATTGGATATTTTTTAGAAAGAACATGTTTCAAATGTGCGTTAAGGTTTTGTCACAGGCATAAGGGTTTTGTATATTGAATGAATTTAGTTTTGTTCAACGTACAAAATCATTAAAACGTTTCCCGTGGCAAAACCAATTGGATATTGGTTAAGAAATACCTAGATAGTGTTTTTAAAGTGCGTTAAGGTTTTGTCACAGGCATAAGGGTTTTGTATATTGAATGAATTTTGTTTTGTTCAACGTACAAAATAATTAAAACGTTTCCCGTGGCAAAACCAATTGGATATTGGTTAAGAAATACCTACATATTGTTTTAAAGTGCGTTAAGGTTTGTCACAGGCATCAGGGTTTTGTACATTGAGTGAATTTTGTTTTGTTCAACGTACAAAATCATTAAAACGTTTCCCGTGGCAAAACCAATTGGATATTTTTAAAGAAATACCTACACAGTGTTTTAAAAGTGTGTTCTTGGAAATTCTTAGTGTATGGGACTGCAAAGGCTTTGCATTTAAGGTTTAAGCCTTTAAAGGGGTAGGGTTTATTCGTTCAAAAGACATTTTTGGACAATTTAAAAAAAATAACTACCTATAAGAATTGGCCACAAGTATTTTGTTTTTGTTATCCTTTAAAAAAACTGAGTTTTTTTGTTGAACACACTTTTAAGTAGGTAGAAATATAATAATTGCCTATGTTAAGCGCTGGGTGATCAGAAAATTGGCTTACAATTTTTATTTTTCAACACTATCACGAAACTTAATTCAGTAGCCCGTTTCTGTATTTTTCGCATCGTAAAATTTTCCGCATGAATCCAGTGAATCGGGACAGAAACAGTGCAAAATGAAACAAAAAATGGTTTTTCTCGCACAAGTGTTTCTGTATCTTTCCGTTGCGAGAATTATCTGTCATTTTAATAATTTTCCAGCAATTATTGGAAGGATGCGAGAAAAAGTGTTTCTATAACAATATTTTGCGAAAAGTTTCTTTCAAGAACTGTCAAAATAAGTCACATTTGAAATTGGTGGCGAGTAAACAATATGTAGATATTTTGAATTTAAAATATGTTTATATACTATTTTTTTAAATAAATAAAAAAAAATAGAAGGAATATAAATGATAAATGCATAATTTATATGATGAAAATAAACAAAAAACAATTGTTATATATTGTTAGTTAAAATTTTTGTTAGCCTTTTCTTGTTTTGGTTTTAATCAGTGCTGCCAGATAAATTTGTGTCAAAATCGTCAATTTCCTGAGAAAAAAATAAAAAAGATCGTATTTTTTGTTTTAAAAATTGTGCAATTTAAAATCAATTTTAAACAAATTTGTTTCGACTTTTATTAAAAAATAATCAAACAAAAACATAGTTAAAGTTCATGGGCATTTAATAATTATTATTTAATAGTTGAGATATACATCTTTAATTTAACTATTCCTATAATCTTTTTCTTTTTTACCTGAAATAGACTTAGTAGAATACCTTGTAGTTAAAATTAAAAAAATCGGTTCATAAATAAACGGGTTAAAGACCCAGTAAAATCTTCGCCTACAAAATAATATGTTAAGTAATCAGAAACACATAAAAGCACTACATACAATTCTACTGAAAAACTAATGAATTTTACAAGGGTTGTGCCAAAAAGAACAAATTCAAAAGTAATTCATTTATTTTATCTTAATACATCCAGAAAAAAGTAGTTATCGAAGTTCTTATGGAAGAAAGCTACTTAATAACGAGTTAAAGAAGTTATCCATTTTGAAAAAGTTTTTACTGGGAGACAATCAAATTTCTTTCTTGCCGGAATAATGGTTTTGGCACAAAAGTGTATATATAAGATAAGAATATCAAATATCAATCATATTTTGTATATGTATATAAGAAGTATTAAATGTTCAAAATAAGCCAAGTCGGTCCATTACTTTCCCTCGAAATTTTGCTTTTACCGATACATTTTTTAGGGAAGAAACAAACAATTTCGAGGACAATTTTCACAATAGGGATAAATATAAAAATTTAAGCAGCCTTGTTTCTAAAGATATCTTTTTTTCTAATAAACAAACATATTAAACTATTTTTTTATTTTCTTATTTCGAAGACTAAGGGGCTTATAGTGTAAAACGCAACGCCAACAATTTCATTAAAAACAAAAATAAAATCAAATATATTTAATAAATTTGTTGTTGCTTTCTACAGACATTCATATTATTTTTTTTTCAATTTTCAACGCCACAAAATAGAAGTGTTTGAAATTTAAAAATTCAAGATGAATTTCTGTAGAAGGTAACAACAAAATTATAAAATATTTTTGATTTTGTTTTTGCTTTCGTCACTTTTTTAGAAAAAATCATCAAAACGTCACTTTGTTAATATCGGAACAAAAAATCGTCAAGATGACGATTACTCGTCAAATCTGGCAGCCCTGTTTTTATTATTTTTATTTCTTTTGTTGACGTTTCGCTTTTATTTGACACTTAATTACTGGAAATATTCCAGTATAAACAGAATTTGTTGTGTCTGTTTTCGCATTCAAATACAGAAACACTTTTATCTCATAAATCGAGAAACGATGGAATTTTTTGTTTCACACTTCATGTAAGAAATTTTACGATGCGAGAAATACAGAAACGAGCTACAGTTTAATAAATATATTTAGGAACACATACACGGCACTATCGTTTTTAAACACATAAATGTAGATGGAAATCACTTGGTCTATTTGAAAGATTCGGCACAGTCTTTATAACACTCTTGTTTACAAAAGTTTTTTCTCTTTTTTTTAAACCAATTTGTTATCCTGAAAAGGACCGTTTGTTTGATGATGGGTGGTGGTGGTTGATTTCTTTCTATCAACAAATTTAAGCCTGTTCGCCACAAATACGTCTAACCATTTGTCATATTTATAACATGTTTAGCATGGATTGCACCAGAAAGACAAAAAAAACATTAACATTTTTATTTATTTAAATTTTCAGGCACTTGAGGATACTTACCAATGATACTGTAAACAATTCGGCCACTACATTTTATTTCCGCAGGTAGTTTAGCACACGAAATTCATTCCACTCATTTGACCAAAACGGCAGACTAAGGAATACAAAAATTTCTTATTGATTTTATTTTTATATTTGCAGGTACTTACCTTGATCTTTGTCCGAAAATCCATTGTTGGGTTCATTATTACCTAATTGTGTGTCTAGATGCATTGCTACTTCTGCCTGGAAGAAAAAAAACCAAAAGGTAACAAAAAACTAATTTTAACATTTTTCTTTTTATTTCAGCTTATACTTACATATGCTGCATTCAATGTATCAATAGTTTTTTTGTTTTTATTTATTTAAACTTAAGAAAACAAAAATTTTTGAACAAATAAACTTTTTTTTTACAAATTTCTACTTGAAAAATTTTATGTATTTATTTGTTTGTTTACATATAAGGTAATGTATAGCTTATTCTTCTTTCGTGTTGCCAACACGGTATTACTTTTTTTTTCCTCTCGCTAAGAAAATCGTGGTAATCACATATGATAACACGATTTTTGTACGTCAAAGTTGCCATATCTGGTTATGTCTGTGTACTTGACTGCGACTGAAGAATTTCTTTATTCATTCCATATTAAAAAGAACAATTATGCTTATTCTAGCTAAAATAATTTCATGATAATAAAGTAATAATTTTATTTAAAATAATACAATTGCAAGCTACTGACATATTGTCAGCAGTTTTGATAATTAATAATTAAGTGTAACCTGATTCAAGCAGAAGGAACTTTAAATAGGTAACATGTGCCACAACGAAAATGGAAGGTAAGTAGAATAAATTAACCCAACAAAGAACGAAATGGTTATTTCGTTAACTTATATACAAATATTTAAATCGCGTTAAAAATAACATTTTTGTAGCAAGTATGGCAACTATAAAAATCTAAATTTTAATAAATATTTTAAATTAATGCATTTAAAGCGTATATATCAAACATTTGACAGTAATATAACAATATATATACACAGCCGAATAAATATAACAAAAAAAAACTGTAAAAAAATGTCATCATATTACACGCAAGACATATACAATTTTGATGACAGTCCTCATAGAATGCAAATGTCATCAAAGAATAATGTACATATATAAAATGTATTAAACTACACGCTGTACATACATATCCTTGTATACATATATATTAACAAAGTTATTTATAAAAAAGAGTAGTTTTTGGGGATTCAGTATTTCGGTTATAACTCAGCCATTTTTTTAACCGATTTGACAGAATAATATACCGACGTGTTAAAGAAGAAATTTACCATTTACTTGAGTTATATAGCTTGGACTCAAAAGATGTATGGTTCCCGAAAGTGGGTGTTTAAAAAAAAATTTGGGATCTGAACAGATTTTTTTGTAAGGGTGGTACCACGCCCACTTCTTCAATCCCGCCCACATTTTGTAGGGTAGTGTGTATTGACAAGCTTAATGTGTGTACCTAATTTGGAAACTTTGGCTCTTGCCATTCCCCAGATATACAGCAAAAAGTAATAAACATACAACAAACACAAGGAATTTTTTGATAAAATTAGAGGTAGTCGTGGTTTTTTGCTCATATCTCAGCCATTTTTGGACCGATCTGGCTGAATTTCAATAGCAAACAATTCTGGACCATAAATGTATAACCTGGCCCCCATCATGGGGGTCTTCGGGAACCAATTTCAACGAACAGACGGACAGATGGACACACGGACATCGTTAAATCAACTTCGCTCCTCATAAGGACCCAGAATATATATTCTTTATAGGGTCTAACATCAATATTATAGAAATTACAGACGGAATGTCAAACTTATATCTCTTTACAACTAATTATGATGGAGTGTATAAATATATATATATACATATATCAATATTCTACGTCACAAGGTAAATATTTCAAGTAATGATTTAAAATTTATCCAAATCTTAAAATTATTGAAAGAATTTCGCAAATCAAATTTTCACACTTTTTCTATAATTTTTATAACTGGGACACATTGGCCTGCAATCACACCTGTTTCAATTTCACAATTAAAGGGCTGTGAACAACATTTCCACCTGAGAGATCAAGACCGCCGTAAGCGGTCACAATTATTCAATCTCCCTTCAAACTTTGTAATTTATACACGCCGCCTGCCAAAGCTTGAAATTTCAGCGGATGTATTGTTTTCACACTTTTTCTATAATTTTTATAACTTTTTGAATTCTTAATCTTTGTAATACATGTCAGGCTAAGAGTTCCAAATATCAGAATGCTGTAAATATAACATTTACTCCTTACAAAAAAAAAAAAAAAAACAATAAAAATAAAAAATTAAATTCGTTTTATTTTGATGATGATATAACTAATTTGTCGACCCACGGTTAATGTAAAAATATGTGAGAACGTCAGCATAAAATTTTGTGTGCTTTTTTTACAACACAAGTGACTGAACGTGTAGTAAAATTTATATGAAAAGCACTCAGTTTTTTGAGTGTTCAGTCACATGTGTTGTAAAAACAGCACATTAGTTTATTTTAATGTAAGCGAGGGCTAAACAAATAATCGGGTTCTTATTGATTCGTGCCACACCATTAAATTTATGTAACGGACCAACCATTAAAGTTCCGAAATGATTTTCCGGCCGTGCTCAGGGATATTGGGATTGTGTCTTGTCCCTAACAATTCAAACTAAGATCTATTTAATTTAAGTGTAAGTAGCTTCCCAATCGACAAATTAAATTCAATTCCACGAAAATGAAACCATATAAACCCGATTTGAAACAAGGTGATGAGATTTAGATGTTGTTATCTCTCCAATGTTCAGTTTACAACCTTAGCCTTTCATGAACAAGATACATAATCCAATTTGTATCAAAGCCTTTTAGTGAATAGCAAGGAATAATGTATATGGCTTATTTTATATTCATCAGGATATCTTACATTTTTCTTCGTCTGATACTCTTATGATAATCTAAAGTAAATTGTTAGTTTGGTTTGATTTCCTTAATCAGTTTTCCCCCTTATATCAGCAACAAATTGTTTCTTTTTTTCCCCCACAAAACGAGTTCTTACTTATTTTTTATATACATACATATTTTCTATTAATAAAAAAAATATCATCGTTTTAAATAAAGAAATTTCCTGGCTAGCTATATTTTATTTATCTATATATATAAAATCAATGCCACTTCTCGTTGTAATTCTATAACTCAAGAACGGGCTCACCTATCCGAACCAAATGTTTAGGCTTTGTTCGGACTATTGGTAGATGGTTTATGTGAAGTTTGCACAAAATCCGTCAATCGGTTTACGGGTAAAATCGGTAAATCAGTATCTCCGGGCTTAATAAAGATATGACAAAAATTCAGAAAGGACCAAACACCTGTATTGACAACGAATAATGATTTATGATTATTACTCACCGTTTGAGTAACCAACCCAAGTACGGAATAACATGAATATTAGACCGAAAGAAGATCACATTGCAATTTGGTCAGTTTGTTTGTAATTGCTTACAAATTGTTTTATGACAATGATAAACAAACTGAGGAACACACACGTTAGCACATGTGTTGAGTGTTGTGTTAGGTAGTATTGCAATACACAATTTGATCACATATGCAGGCCATATGTGCATAGCTACATTGTGGTAGGTAAAGGTTTTTGTTATTGTGTATTGGGTCAAGTTTATTAATAGTATTCTAGATAAGAATTAGAAAACTCAAAAATAGTATTTAAGAAGTTATTTTAAGTATGTATTGTAAAATTAATCTAAGAGTAGAGCTAAGCAAAGTAAGAACTCCCGAGTTCTAAATAAAGCTCCCTTTAAATTCGAAAATAAAATAAAAACATATCTTTTATTACATGGCGATCCTGCCAAATTAAAAAGACAATAAGAAAAAGTGCTCCTTGGTAGAGCACTAGAAAAAAAAAGAAAGAATATTTTTTCAAAAGATTTTGTTATTCGTGCTCAATTCCCAGTTTTTATTATTGATAAAAACACTTGAAATTTATTGTTGATGGGATAAGCTATTCCTATGCGCATTTCACTGGTTGCTTAGGCCAGATCATCAGGAAACTTCATCCATAAAGATTTTAGAAAAACTAAAGATATTAAACCAAATAAAACTGATAAACGTATAAGAATTATAGCAACAGTTCTACTTGTAATAATATCAAAGCTTAAACAAAACAACATCAAAAAAAAAAGAGAGGGGAATTAAAACAAAATTAGAGCACTTATAGATGGAAAACATAAATGCATGTTTAAATAGGTATATAACAAACGGAAGGAAATCATTAAACAATCCGTACACTTCGGAAACTATTAATAATAAGAGACAGGAGCTTCGTAGAATCGAATTAGAGGCTGATCATTTATTTGGGAGCAAGTTAGAAAGTAACACTGAGGGTGAATATTATAGAACAGCATTTAATAAACTAAGAAGAGAGTATTTAGACATTCTGAAACAACACGAAGAAAAAAGGGATAAAGAGATACAGATTAATACTAGACAAATAGTGAGTCTACAATTAGTCGAAATGGATACTCCGTTAGATATAAATGAACTGTCTTCAGTTTCAAAGTTAATTCCTAGCTTTAGTGGAAAAAAGAAGAGGTAAATTCGTTTCTGGCAAGCTTAGAAATTGTCAATGCTGGTGTTGCAACGACAAAACAGAAATCCTTATTTAGCTTTGTATTTAATACAAAATTAGATGATAGGGTTCAAAATAGGGTTAAGCAGATATCGGTACCGTCAAATATTAGTGAACTTTTGATTAATTTAAGACAGGCCTATAAACCAAAGAAAAGTCCAATTATACTTCTAAATGAGTTAACAAATAAAGTCCAACTACAGGACACGATAAAAAAATTTGCAAGTAAAATAGAGACTCTAGTGTCAGAATTAAATGAAGTACAGATTGCAAATTTAGTCGAAGAGAGCAGAGAGATAGTAACAAAAAGCAATAGTGTAATTGCTTTTAACTCATTTAAAAATGGTTTAAAGGACAGGGAAATAATAAAGACTATAGAAGCAAGTAGGGTAAAAACTTTTGCAGTCATCTGACATGGGACACAACCAGATAATGTTCCAAAATGCACACTATAATAGTAACATAGGTTCTAATAACTATAAGCGCTATAGGAATGACGGGAATTCCAGAAATACCTACAACAGAAATGGAAGCTACAATAACAATGTTAGTTACAACTACAACAATAACAATGGTAGAAACAATTATAATAACGGCAATAACTATAACAACGGCAACAATAGCTACAGAGGCATAAATCACCAGAATAACAGCAGAAATGGACAGAACTTTAACAGCAACGGGAACAACCCTAGAGGAAATAGTTACAATGGTAGAGGTCAGAGAAATTTTAGAATGAATAACCGTGGCAATGGCGGTAATTACAATGGAAGAAGGTATGAGAACAGAAATCAACAGATTAACCATATTCAGGAGCAGGGAAACTCAGAGAATCCGGAGACTGTCACGTATGCGGAATCTCCGGACGAAAACCAATAAACACGAAAAAGATATATAGCATTTCATCCGACCTAAAGAACTTTATTAAATTAAGTGTACAAGGGTCAGGCGGAGTACTGACATTTCTTATAGATACAGGAGCAGATATTTCCTTGTGTATAGAGTTTTTTTTTCCCGGAGTTTTTTGATTCCCGGATAAACGGGAAACTTTTTTAAATTTCCCGGGATCCCGGGATCCCGCTCCATATAAATAATACAAAGTAAATTTGTTTTAAATTAATGAAAAAAACTTTTTTTTTAAAAAAAGCGTAAGGGAACTTGTTCACAAAGTAAGTAAAAGGAATGCCTAAATACTACAAAAATTAATTAAAGGTTGAAAGAGGAACTTGAATTATTATTACCTTACGATTTTATATGTAAATTTGGTATCATTATGCTCGAGATACAAGATAAAAAGATAACATACATAAACATAACAATTTATTACATAAAACAATAATAAAAACATACAAAAATTGTGGTACTCAAGTTATGAGATCAAAAAGTTAATTCATAAAATAGATAAATTATTTTAAATAAATATGTTTTATAAGTACAATATATATTTTAAATAAAAATGTTAACATGTTTCAACAGCTTATGAAATAACATTAAGACACACTCAATGCGTTAAGAAAGTCGGCAAAGAGTATATTTCTTATTTTATTTACTTATTACCATGTTTCCGAAAAATTTCGTTCACTTTTTTACCGAGATTGGACAAATAGTTTAAAGTGCAAAATTTAAAAGTTGTTGCATATTTCTAATTCACAGTCCGAAGTAATTTTTCTTTTTTATAAACAACGTCTATATCAGTCAAATGTATCTCAAAGTTGATGCACAAAATAGCATCAAACGGACTTCTTCTTACAAGATCCACTTGTAATATTTAGGACAATGTGTTTTTAAAATTGTATGTTGTAGTATCTTACACGAGTTTCCCGGTTATATAAGCCGTCACAAAATGAAACAAATTTATGTTTATCACCTTATAAACATATCGTCATATCTCAAATTTTTTTTTTAATTTTAAGTTAATTAAGCAAAGTGTTCCTTCATACTTTCGTGTAACAAAAAATCGGTATTTTATATCAAACTGAACCGAAGTTATAGCAAAATATATCTTGAAATCGGTATATTTTGCAAACTTTAATCGCATTTTGCCAAGCTCGACATTTTTTTGTAGATATGACTTTGCTGCAATAAAGGAGCGATACTTTTGGATACATCCTATTGTTAAGACTTATCCATGGACAATTAACTGCCTGCATCTTATCTTGAATTTATGTTCTTTTATAACTCTTCACTTCACTAAATTTATTAATTATCAACTGTTGCACGGCACATTCTGCTTTTGGTAGATTTATTGCGTCAGTAGACATTGATTTACGAACGTACTCACTTCTTGTTATTGATCTAATCGACAACCTATCAACAGATGCTAATTTTTAGAGAATATAAAATTAAATTTCAAAGTATAAATAGCTTTTTTCAGAAACTATGTGGAACTTTTATTTCCCGGGATCCCGCAACAAAAATCCCGGGAAAACGGGAAATAAAATAATGGAAATTCCCTACTTGTGTAAGAAAGACTTACTGCAGAATCATGAAGAGGATTCGGATGATTATTGCTGCCTAACTGGGATTTCCAAAGAAAAAATAAGATCATTGGGTTCCACCGTACTAAAGATACAACTAGGAGCAATAATTTTAGAGCACAAGACACAACTTGTAGGGAACGATTTTCCAATCAATACAGATGGGATACTTGGAAGAGATTTTCTTTGCAGATCCTCCGAGAACTGAGATAGTGATACCTTACAGTCTAAACATAGATGAAGACAGCGTAATTTGTAACAGAGAAGTAGCACATGGTATATTTTTAGCCAATGCAATTGTCCCAAAAGATGGAATTCGGCATGTGAGGCTACTGAATACTCTAGACAAGACGGCAATTATAAGGAACTTGAGGATAGAGACAGTCCCTTTGAAACATTATGACATTTATAGAGCAGATAATAGTACGGTAAAATACACTAAGAAAAGATTCGAAAGATTATTAGGTGAACTCAAATTAGACAATACAGATCTTAGGGCCAGGCAAGAAGAGATAAACAATCAGGTGAAAGAGTTATTAAAAAACAAGATAATCGAGCCATCGATGAGTCCTCATAATGCACCACTTTTACTAGTTCCGAAGAAAGGTCAAACTGATTTGGGAAAATGGAAGTTGGTCGTAGATTTTAGAAAGTTGAACGATAGGATCGTTAACGACACGTTTCCATTGACAAGATTGGACGATATTTTAAATAGACTTGGTAGAGCTAAATATTTTTCTACGCTAGATATGACAAGCTCTTTTCATCAGTAAGAACTTGAACAAGACTCAAGACCTTGCACAGCGTTTTCAACAGTAAATGGTCACTATCAGTATGCTATGTTGCCATTTGGGCTAAAGATCTCTTCAAATAGTTTTCAGCGTATGTTGACCATAGCACTTTCGGGTTTAGAATCCGAGGCATTCCTATATGTAGATGACATGATAGTTTTTGGGTGCAGTTTAAAGCATCATAATGATAGTTTGCTCAAGGTATTTGAACGTTTATCGAGGCATAATCTTAAACTAAATGCTGGCAAATGTTGTTTCTTAAAACCCGAGGTAGTTTATTTGGGACATTTGATAACTGCGAGTGGGGTGAGGCCTGATCCAAGCAAATATGAAGCAATTTCGAAGTATCCTATACCAAAGAATGCTGACGAGGTAAGGAGATTCGAAGCTTTCTGTAATTATTACAGAAGGTTTATAAAAAATTTCGCACAGATTGCAAGTTGTTTAAATGAATTGCTCAAGAAAAATGCGAAATTTATTTGGACGGAGCAATGCCAGTCTGCATTTGAAGCTCTAAAGGCAAGACTAACTAAGCCACCTATACTCCAGTATCCAAATTTTGATAGAACTTTTGTACTAACCACAGATGCATCAGATTTTGCGCTTGGTGCAGTTCTTTCGCAAGGGGCTATAGGCGAAGATTTACCGATATCATTCGCTAGTAGAGCTCTCAATAAACATGAAAAGAATAAGCCAGTTATAGAAAAAGAGCTATTAGGCATTTATTGGGGAATCCAATTTTTTAGGCCTTACCTGTATGGAAGGAAATTTACCGTAGTAACTGACCACAGACCGTTGGTAGCACTGTTTACGCCAAAGAATCCAAGTTCGAAGCTTACGAGAATAAGACTGGAACTCGCCGGTTATGATTTTGAAATAGTTTACAAGAAAGGTTCGAATAATACCAACGCTGACGCTTTATCGAGAATACAGATAGACTCGACAATATTGAAGTCGATGATTCCACAATAAAATGACGGAAACGCAAAGAGGACATTAGTGATTACAAGAGGTATGAGCAATAAAAATATAGACGACAAGGATAATAATGAAGAAATCAAAAAGAAAGGAAGCACACCCTATGTATGGGATTGTACGTCAATAAATGACATTAAGAGCGCAAGAAAATTGAAATTTTTAATAGAGACAAGGCCGAATGAAAAAGATTATAAATGTAATGTAGAGAATGATGAGAATGAGACGCGTGTCAGATGTAGTGATAATCCGCGATACTTAGGTACAGTAGTTTTGACTTAGCTGCACAATCTCCTTTGCACGATTTTTTGTGCAGGTAAATTAAAAATGCAGTTATATTAAATGCATTTACCTGCCTTAATGAACAGGTACACAATTGTGGTTACCTACACAAAAGTGCAGCTAAAGTTATGTGTTTGATTTAAAAGTAGAATAAAAAAATTTTTTTTTTAATAGATAAATTTATATTTTATTAAAATTTTATTTCAACCCAGGAACTTACTGGGAATCTCACAAAGAGTCTTTTGATCATCGACGAGCTCATTTTTCAATTGTAGACGATTCCTAGCACGGGAGAAACTGTTACACGTGCTGATTCGTATGAGAGATTCTTCCATAACACAGCGAAAACGCTTATATTAATAGTAAAGGGAATCGTTTGTGATGTATGTTGAGATTATCGAACGAGTCTTTCAAAAAGCATGCTAACAGTCGTATGAGACTCATGTAGGTATTATTTTACAACTCGTGAAATACTCAGTTGATGACTAAGCTACCTAAATAAGGGCATCAGGTGTATTTTTCATGCCAAAACTTCTAATTTTCATACAATTTCTAAAAAACAAACCTTAAAGTCGCGAAATCAACACCATCCTGTCGGAAAATCCTTTTTTGCAGTTCCTTAGGCCGGTTTGTTTTATTAAAATTGTATTAGCAATAGCATTTTCATACTTCAAAAACTGACTCTTACAGAGAGTCCCAAAAGGTTAATTTCAAGATTTAAAGACGAGTGTGTCAAAAAATAATTAAAATAAATAAATTAATTAAAATAAGATTTAGATTTTTTTGTTACTCGTCAGATAATCACCAGAAGATTCTTTTAGGACTTGTATATTAAACATAATGGTCTAACAAACAGCCTTGCTAGCTGGGAAATAACAGATCATTTTATACATGTATGTACATATGTATGTTTATTTAATTTAAAAGAAACATTTACAAAAACAATGAGAATTCACAAAGAACTTAAAACATAAAAAAAACAAAATAATTGCGATTTATATTTTTATAAACAGCTTAAATTGGATATTTATGTGAAAAGGTGGCCACCATATAGTTTTATGTGTGCAGCTAACTTTGATGTTTTGCATGAGAATATTTTAAAGCTGCCCAATAATATGAAAAATGTGCAGGTATAAAAAATGCACGTAAACAAGGATTTTGAAGAATAATTCCAGAAAATATTTATTTTGGGCAGTTAACTCAAAGTGCAGCTAACTTTGATTTTTTGTATGAAAATAATTTTAAAATGCCAAAAATTTTGTGCATTTATCTTAAATGTGCAGGTATAGAAAGCGCACTTAAAAAAGGAATTTGTATGGAATTAGAGAGAATAATTCCAAAAATTATCAATTTTGTGCAGTTAAGTCAAAAGTGCACGTAAACAAAAGGCAGTTAAGTCAAAACTACTGTATTATGTTGGAGAAGCTATCATCTTATTTAGGAAGAACAAGGTATAAAGAATTTGCACTCGCTAAGGACGATGCAATATTTGAGGAAATTTCTACAGATGAGTTTAAGAATAAATATAATAAGTCAAATAAAGAAAGAGTCGTGATATTGCTATATAATAAACCTCAGATTATAACGGATACAGACAAAAAGATGAAATTAATAGAACTACATTATAACACCCCGCAGGGAGGTCATTTTGGTGTAAGGAAAACGTTGTTAAGGATTAGACAAAAGTACGTTTGGAAAGATATGTCAAGAATGGTGAAAGAATTTATATCGAAGTGTGACTTATGCCAAAGAAACAAGCAGGTGAAGCACACGAAGGAACCGTTTAAGGTTACGGATACCCCTAAAAATAGTTTTGATACAGTTGTAATAGACACAGTAGGTCCTCTTAGACCGACGAAGAATTTTAGGTACAAACTGACGATGCAATGCGAATTGACAAAGGAAATAGTTGCTTGTCCTATGGAAACGAAGGAAGCGAAGTCAATAGCTAAGGCATTAACAGAGAATGTGATACTGAAGTACGGGATATTTAGAATCCTCAAGTCAGACAGAGGAACGGAGTTTACAAATGAGCTAATGAATGAGATTTGCAAGTTATTGAAGATTGAACAGAGATTCTCAGCGCCATATCATCATGAAACTTTAGGCACGGTAGAGAGGAACCATAGGGTTCTCAACGAATACTTTTTATCTTTTGTGGAAGATGGTAATTGGGACGAATGGATTCCATACTATACGTTTGCGTATAACATTACTCCTCATATAGATACAGAGTATTCACCTTTCGAGTTGGTATTTGGAAAATTGCCTAGTTTGCCGGGTGATGAGGTGATGAACCATCCGAAAGTGTATAATTTTGATAACTATGCAAATGAATTAAAGGCAAGATTAAAACACTCATTTGTTAACGCAAAAAAGCTTTTAGAAGTAGTAAAAGAGAAGAGAATGGTAGACTCATTAGGCAAAAGTAATAGCATAGAATTAGAGATAGGAGATTTGGTTTTAGTGAAGACAGGTAATAAGATGAAAAGGGATTCGCCTTATCAGGGTCCATATACCATAGTAGATATAGACGATTTGAATGTTTTAGTTAAAATTAAGGATAACGTTAAGTCAGTTCATAAGAATTCATTAAAAAAGTATAATAGTTAAATAAAAAGTATATTATAAAAACTATTTAATAAGAAAAATTTTTGTACATCAATCTATCTATATAAATAAAAATCAATGTTGTTCGTTGGTAATTGCATCAGTTGAGAACGGCTGGACCGATTTGGACAGTTTTTTTTCTTCTAATGATCGTCATGGTCCAACTTAGGTTTTTACGGAAAGAAAATTTTGCCACGCCCACTTTCACGCCCACTTTGTCCGATTTTTCTAAAATCAGAAAACGACTCCATCGATTTGACTAATTTTTCTTTCAAATGTTCGTATCAATGCATTTTAAGTTTCCATCGAAAGAAAAATTTACCACGCCTACTTTTACGCCCACTTTTTCTATTAAGCACATAACTTGAGGATGGCTTGACCGATTTGGACGATTTTTTCTTTAACGTGATCGCCATGGTCCAACTTAGGTTTTTACGGAAAGAAAATTTTGCCACGCCCACTTTCACGCCCACTTTGTCCGATTTTTCTAAAATCAGAAAACGACTCCATCGATTTGACTAATTTTTCTTTCAAATGTTCGTATCAATGCATTTTAAGTTTCCATCGAAAGAAAAATTTACCACGCCTACTTTTACGCCCACTTTTTCTATTAAGCACATAACTTGAGGATGGCTTGACCGATTTGGACGATTTTTTCTTAAACGTGATCGCCATGGTCCAACTTAGGTTTTTACGGAAAGAAAATTTTGCCACGCCCACTTTCACGCCGACTTTGTCCGATTTTTCTAAAATCAGAAAACGACTCCATCGATTTGACTAATTTTTCTTTCAAATGTTCGTATCAATGCATTTTAAGTTTCCATCGAAAGAAAAATTTACCACGCCTACTTTTACGCCCACTTTTTCTATTAAGCACATAACTTGAGGATGGCTTGACCGATTTGGACGATTTTTTCTTTAACGTGATCGCCATGGTCCAACTTAGGTTTTTACGGAAAGAAAATTTTGCCACGCCCACTTTCACGCCCACTTTGTCCGATTTTTCTAAAATCAGAAAACGACTCCATCGATTTGACTAATTTTTCTTTCAAATGTTCGTATCAATGCATTTTAAGTTTCCATCGAAAGAAAAATTTACCACGCCTACTTTTACGCCCACTTTTTCTATTAAGCACATAACTTGAGGATGGCTTGACCGATTTGGACGATTTTTTCTTTAACGTGATCGCCATGGTCCAACTTAGGTTTTTACGGAAAGAAAATTTTGCCACGCCCACTTTGTCCGATTTTTCTAAGATCAGAAAACGGCTCCAACGGTTGCAACGCGAAAAACAGTACGATTTCGATGCCTTAAGGGAATCAGTTCGAACAAACGTTCCACTGTTGAATCGACAACAAAAATATGCATACGACACTCTCATGAAAGCTGTAAAAGATGAAGCTGGAGGGATTTTTTTTCTAGACGCTCCCGGTGGAACTGGCAAAACTTTTTTAATCGCGTTAATTTTGGCAACGATACGCTCGCAGAATGATATTGCACTTGCACTCGCATCGTCAGGAATTGCATCTACGTTCTTAGAAGGCGGTCGAACTGCTCATTCAGCACTCAAGTTGCCATTAAATATGCAAACCAATGAAAATCCAACATGCAACATATCGAAGAACAGTTCGATGTCCAAAGTTTTGCAGCAAAGCAAACTGATCGTTTGGGATGAATGTACAATGGCGCATAAAAAATCTTTGGAGGCATTAGACAAAACGTTGCAAGATTTACGAAACAATCAAAGCCGATTTGGAGGTGCGATGATTCTGTTGGCAGGTGATTTTCGGCAAACGCTGCCAGTGATACCACGATCAACGCCAGCCGATGAACTTAATGCATGTTTGAAGTCGTCTGCTTTGTGGAAATACGTCAGGAAACTCAAACTGACTCTGAACATGCGTGTCGAGCTGCAGAACGATCAATCTCGAGACGTATTTTCCAAACAATTGCTGGACATAGGAAACGGCAAAATCCCGGTGGATATTTCGACCGGCTGTATTCAATTTCCCGTCGATTTCTGCCAGCTCACCGAATCAAATTTCGAACTCATCCGAAAGGTGTTTCCAAACATTACACAAAATTAGAGAAATCATGATTGGTTGAGCGAACGTGCTATATTGGCTGCGAAAAACGTTGATGTCGACGAATTGAATTTTAAGATTCAAAGTGAAATTGCTGGCGAATTGAAGATGTACAAATCGGTGGATTCCGTTTCTTCTCAGAACGATGTCGTCAACTATCCAATCGAATTTTTAAACTCCCTGGAATTACCCGGATTACCGCCTCATATTCTCCGACTAAAAGTTGGATCGGTAATCATAATGTTACGAAATATAAACCAACCACGTCTTTGTAATGGCACCCGACTTACGATAAAAAAATTGATGAATAACGTCATCGAAGCAACAATACTTAAAGGAAAGTACCTACAAAGGAGAAAATGTTTTGATACCTCGGATCCCAATGATTCCAACCGACATGCCATTCGATTTTAAGCGCTTGCAGTTTCCAGTAAGGCTTGCATATGCAATGACAATCAACAAATCTCAAGGGCAGTCATTGCGTGTTTGCGGCATTAACCTTGAGAATCCATGCTTCTCGCATGGCCAATTATATGTCGCCTGTTGCCGCGTCGGAAGTCCATTAGCATTTGCTTACGCACCAGACAACCAAACAAAAAATGTCGTATATCACAAAGCATTGCAATGAACATATCCTTGCAAAGCAATCGAATAAGTTTTATTTTTTTTACTGGTTACCTGAATATTGATCTATCAATTAAAATGTAAAAAGAATACTATAAGATTCACAGCACATACATATGTATTTTCAAATCAAATGTAAATCAAACATACCCCAAATCTACACAGAAAAAACTGAAAATCGATTTCAGTAAAGAAATTCGCACAATCAAACAAATTTTTGTTTAATTTAGGTCCTATGAAGAAATTCGTAAATTCAGTAAAACATTTTCCAATATTTTATCCAAAAAATTTTTTGTAAATATAAATATTTACCAAAACAAATATATTTAATTTTTACGAATTATAATGCACAAGCAGCAAGCATATTTTAATTTCCAACAATGATGCGTTGAAAATGATCAATTACTGCTAAAAACAAAATATTTATTGATAGTAAAGAACAATTTAAAACAACAGTTTATATGAAAATATTTTGTGGATAATTTTTTCTGTGTATATGAATAAAATTTTAATTTAAAAATACTTTTTTCCTTTTTTTAACGGATTTTAAAAATCGAACACAAAAATTTTTTCTAATTGGGACAGAACAACGTCTGTCGGGTCAGCTAGTATCATTATAGAAAAGAAATGAAAAGAAAACAAATATTTAACATAATAATAGAGGAAATACCTATAACATTTAAGATAAGAACTATTTAATAAGAAGAAATTGTATGAAAAAGTGAATAGCATGTTTAGCATAAAAACTATTAATATCTTAAGGTACACAGAAAAAATTATTGCCGAATTATTTTCAAACAAACGATTGTTTGAAATTTTTTTTAATTTATACAAAATTTTTTACTGATTCAATTAATATTTTTGTTTAATTTTTATTTAATCAACAAAAATGTTGACAACTTTTCAATAATATATTATATATATATATATATGTTGTCGTTTTTTGCATTTTTTATTTGATCGTAAGCAACACTTCTTTATGTGAAATATAAGAACAACAACACAAAACACATACAGTTTATTTTTGGACGCTTTAAAAAAGTACAACAAGAAGAAAGATGATAAAATAGCGCGACGAGGTTATTAGTAAAAAAACAAAAAAAATAGCAGGTAAAAAAAAGGTTTCATTCTTTTTTAAACAACAACAACATTATAAGAAACAAAATAAATTTTTTGTTGGTTTCAAAGTTGGAAAAAAAGAATGAAAAACAAAATCCCGTATTCAATTTTTGAAAACTGTTTACTTAAATAGGTACATCAAATACAAAAATAAAATGATGACGAAAAACATATCGAGTCGGTCTGCTGCCGTTGTTTGTTACATTTCTTCTTCTTTAAGCCTGGTACTCTGTTCAGTATTTCGTGCGAAATGTTTTCAAACTCAATATAAAAAAAATTTCTGTGAAATACAAACGGAAAAATGTATATAGAGTTGAACTCTGTTTATATTACGAGAAACATGCAAAATGTTTCTAGCAACATTTTTATTTTCCGTGCGAAACAAGTGCAGCTCATATTATTTCGCACGGAATTTTAAGCAACAGCGTATCATTTTTTGTAATATTTTATTTTGTATTTGTGAGGTGGGGTTTATAACAAGCGTTTCAAAAATAAAAATGTAGAAAAGTGCAAAAATGAATAATAAAATTAAATTTTTTTTGTTTTTTACTATAGAAAATTATTAAAAAAAAAATGGTTTTATTTTTTTAATGGCAATTATCAAAACACATGATTTTTGTCATAGATGGATGTAGTGCACTAGTTTAAAATTATTGCAATAATTTTGTTGATGTTAAGTGATGAATAGAAAATTAGCAATTTCACTACATATAAGTGATTGCAATGTTAAAACATTTTGCGCTAAAAAAATAGTTTGATTTAAAAAAAGCAATCATCAGTTAATTGCAGTTTTTTTTTCTTCACTTATTTGACTAAAAATTTTGCACACAATTTAAAATACAAAACTTGTGTTTTAATGATTATATCCAAGAATTATTCCGTTATTGACAGAATTTCATTTAGTTTTATTTCCTTTGCTTATGCATATCATCGGAAAAATCAAAAACCATGCAATTATTATTATTATTATGTTTTCGTACAGCTTTTTGATTGCAAGTTCAAATTTGGAACTATAAATTTGGATTGAGTGCAGATTTTATGCATACAATCACAGTTAGCGATAGTGAAAAAATTTTCAATACCAATTAATTTTTTTAGTGTTAGTGAAAAAAAATGCAAATCATCACTAAAGCTGGTAAAAAATTTTAAAAACTAATTTTTTGCAGTTTTATAGATAGACAATATTGATACATGACAAAATTTTCGTGTGAAATAATCAATGTTGCTCAACATTTTTCGCAAGTTCGAACAGAGTACTAAGCTTTAGCCAAGGAAAGGATACAGCAACAGTGAGTGATGAGGAAAAACATTGTGTGTATATAAACAAGACTTCGTTCAAAAATAATTCCAACAAAACATGTGTCTCAAAGCCAGCCGCCGCTCTGCTTCTGCCTTCATCTTCTCCTTCAGTGATAGCTTGGGTGCGCGTCATTGCTTGTGCAAAAAATTTTTGTTTGATTCAGCAAAATTATTTGTTTGAAATTTATATGAATTTCAGTAAACTTTTTGTTTGATTCTGTAAACTATTTGTTTGAAAAAATCAGTGTTTTTTTTTAGTAAACAAAATGCAAATAAATTGTTTGAATATGCGAATTTGTTTGTAGGACCGATTTCAGACAAAAAATGTTTTGATACTACAAATTTTTTGTTTGAATTCGAAAAATAATTTTTTCTGTGTAATCCTACAATTTTTGTTATTGTAGTTACAAAAATTCTATGATTTCTCTCAAGGGCAAGGGTGTAGTGTGACCTTAGTTATTATTATTTGTATTGACAACGAATAATGATTTATGATTATTACTCACCGTTTGAGTAACCAACCCAAGTACGGAATAACATGAATATTAGACCGAAAGAAGATCACATTGCAATTTGGTCAGTTTGTTTGTAATTGCTTACAAATTGTTTTATGACAATGATAAACAAACTGAGGAACACACACGTTAGCACATGTGTTGAGTGTTGTGTTAGGTAGTATTGCAATACACAATTTGATCACATATGCAGGCCATATGTGCATAGCTACATTGTGGTAGGTAAAGGTTTTTGTTATTGTGTATTGGGTCAAGTTTATTAATAGTATTCTAGATAAGAATTAGAAAACTCAAAAATAGTATTTAAGAAGTTATTTTAAGTATTGTAAAACTAATCTAAGAGTAGAGCTATGCAAAGTAAGAACTCCCGAGTTCTAAATAAAGCTCCCTTTAAATTCGAAAATAAAATAAAAACATATCGTTTATTACAAACAGCACATTAGTTTATTTAAATGAAAGCGAGGGCTAAACAAATAATCGGGTTCTTATTGATTCGTGCCACACCATTAAATTTATGTAACGGACCAACCATTAAAGTTCCGAAATTATTTTCCGGCCGTGCTCAGGGATATTGGGATTGTGTCTTGTCCCTAACAATTCAAACTAAGATCTATTTAATTTAAGTGTAAGTAGCTTCCCAATCGACAAATTAAATTCAATTCCACGAAAATGAAACCATATAAACCCGATTTGAAACAAGGTGATGAGATTTAGATGTTGTTATCTCTCCAATGTTCAGTTTACAACCTTAGCCTTTCATGAACAAGATACATAATCCAATTTGTATCAAAGCCTTTTAGTGAATAGCAAGGAATAATGTATATGGCTTATTTTATATTCATCAGGATATCTTACATTTTTCTTCGTCTGATACTCTTATGATAATCTAAAGTAAATTGTTAGTTTGGTTTGATTTCCTTAATCAGTTTTCCCCCTTATATCAGCAACAAATTGTTTCTTTTTTTCCCCCACAAAACGAGTTCTTACTTATTTTTTATATACATACATATTTTCTATTAATAAAAAAAATATCATCGTTTTAAATAAAGAAATTTCCTGGCTAGCTATATTTTATATTTTATTTATCTATATATATAAAATCAATGCCACTTCTCGTTGTATTTCTATAACTCAAGAACGGGCTCACCTATCCGAACCAAATGTTTAGGCTTTGTTCGGACTATTAGTAGATGGTTTATGTGAAGTTTGCACAAAATCCGTCAAGCGGTTTACGGGTAAAATCGGTAAATCAGTATCTCCGGGCTTAATAAAGATATGACAAAAATTCAGAAAGGACCAAACAGCCTGTTAAAAATATTTGGATAGGTGTCTGGTACTTTTTGGCAATTTTGATTTTTAAGGGGATAACACGAGTAAAAACTGAATTTTGGTACTCTTTTGAACAACATTTATCTTTGAGAGGGATAGCAATAGAAAAAAACTAAAAACGTAGTTTTACTCTCATTAAAACAATCTATAATGAGTTTTTGTACTTTTTCGAAATTTTGGAATTTAGGGGGAAAAGGGCTAAAAACGGGTAAAATCGGTAATATTGTATCTTCGGACCAAATGCATGTAGCACAAAAATTCAAAAATATCCTAGAAGGCTAATGGCACTTTTTTCAAATTTGGTGTTCCGAAGTGATAAAATGGGTAAAAAAATAATGTTGGTACTTTTTTACAATTTCAGTTATCTGTAAAAAGGATGAGCGGGAAAAAATATTTAAACGACATTTTTCTTCCCCTAAAATGCTTTTAAATGCAGGTTAGAGTTCTTTGCTTAATATGGTTTTTTTGGGCGGTGTAAAGGGATAAAAGCGGGTAAAAATGGTAAAATCGGCAACTAAGTATCCCTGACTAAATAAAGATATCACAAAAATTCAAAAAGGAACAAAAAACGGGGGAAAAACAATTTTGGTATATTTTTTTTTTCAATTTCAGTTATCTATAAAAAGGATGAGCGGATAAAAAATATGTCTTCCCCTAAAATAATCTCAAATGTAATTTCGAATTTTTTTTTTTTTTTATTTGGTGTTTTTTATGGGAAAAGGGTTAGAAACAGATAAAATCGGTAATTCTGTATCTTCGGACCTAATACAGTGTACCACAAACATTTAAAAGGATTCTAGAAGGCTAATGACAAAGAATGGACATTTGTAGGGTTCTTTTTTGAAATTCGGTATTTCAGGGAATTAAAGCGGGTAAAGCAAGAATGGTTTTTACAATTTCAGTTATACGAGTATAGTCGGCATTTGAATACTTCCCCTACAAAAACAACAAAAGTCCTGAACTATAAAAGTCAATGCCACTTTTCGTTGTAATTTTATAACTCAAGAATGGGCTCACTATCCAAACCAAATGTTTAAGCTTTGTTCAGTTTATGGTATGAGTGTACAATGGCGAATAAAAAATCTCTAGAAGTCTTTAATCGAACAATGCAAGATTTACTTGGTAATCAACAGCTTTGATGTGCTTTGATACTACTGTCAGGGAATTTTCGTCAAACATTGCCTGTCATTCCTCGATCAACTCTTGCTGATGAAACAAATACCTGTTTGAAGTCATCAGTTTTTTGGAGATATGTAAAAAAATTGACCCTGAACATTAATATGCGTTTTTACCTACAAAATGATCCAGCTGCCCATGAGTTTTCAAAACAATTGTTGGAAATTGGTGATGGCAAAATACAAATCGACAGTACCAACGGATTGATCGCTGTACCGAACAATTTTTGTACAATTGCACAATCGATAGATGAATTGACTGAATGTGTTTTTCCGAATATTCTTCAGAATTACAGAAATCATGATTGGTTGAGAGAACGTGCGATTTTAGCACCGAAGAACATTCATATCAATGCCATTAATTTCCAAATTCAAGCGAAACTGCCAGGTGTGCTCACGACATATAAATCAATTGACAGTGTTAGGAATCAAGATGAGGCAATTAATTATCCAATTGAATTTTTAAATTCATTGGAACCACCTGGTATGCCACCGCATTGCTTGAATCTGAAAGTTGGTTCTTTGATTATATTATTGCGAAATATAAATCCACCAAAACTGTGTAATGGCACCAGATTGGCAGTGAAAAAGTTATTGCCAAATTGGATTGAAGCTACGATCTTAACTGGTAAATCAAAAGGAGAAGTTTGTTTCATACCACGTATCCCTATGATTCCAACTCAAATGCCATTTGAGTTCAAACGATTACAATATCCTGTGCGTTTATCATTTGCGATGTCCATCAACAAGGCCCAAGGCCAAACACTACCCGTATGTGGTGTGAATTTTGATGAATCATGATTTTCACATGGCCAACTTTATGTTGCCTGTTCCAGAGTCGATACCCCCAGCTCCAATTAAATTTTTTTATTACTTCACTTGATACGTAGCGAAGCACGTACCGGGTGGCTAGTTTCTTTATTAATTACAAGTTGAGTTTTCATCATAAATATTAATTTGATAAAAGTGCAGTGCTTAAATGGGTTTTGCTACAAGGTACCAACCACTCATTCATCACTGCTCAGGTTTTGACGGCATTTAGAATTTTTACGATTTCTGGTCTGCCCAAATCTAAAAGATGTTTAAAAATGTTTTAAATATCTTAGAAATTATAACGGGATCTGACAGGATGGTGCATAACAAAAATTAGATTAATTTCACTCTAACGCGAGGACATCTTTAAAGTAACTTAACTTTTTCTGAAGTTCATCATGGAAAATTAAGCTATTTATCTGATATTTACGAATCTAAATGCTGGTTCGGACCCGTCAATACGTATTCCAAGTTACACGCTTTTAAACATAAATATTTTAAGCAAATGTTAATGCTGTTTTGAACTTTCTTAAAAACAGTCAAGTACTCTTAATTTTTAAAGTACCGTTAAATTGTTAGTGTTGACCAATTTCACAACAAATTTTTACATTTTCGTATTAATTTGATTTTAATTTTTAATAAAATTTAAGGAAAAAAATACTAAATTTTGCGACGTAAATCGAATGGCGACGCATAAAAATTTACTTAGCTTACTTAAATAATGGCAACGTAAATCATTAAACATTTTAAGTTTTTTTTATTGTTTTGTTTTTAATTTTAGAGGTTCGTCCCAAGGTTACTAGAGCAAAATGTTTACATTTCCAAATTTAATCCAGGCTCCATAAAATTTCGGTTATCAATATAATGTTTTATCAAGATAACAAATAAAAAATATGGATTAAACTTAAAGCATACATTCATGATATTGTTAAGCAAATAAATTTACTTAAGAGTTATTTGTAGTTGTTGTTTTAAGTTATCTTATAATTTTTATTAGCAAAAGAATGTAATGCGTAATTGTAGTGTTGTTAATATCACTGTACATGTACCTGTAAATATATATGTACATTAGGGCGGGTCGATTTGAAGGGACGCAAAAAAATCGCCCAAGTGACAATCGTGATAATCGTATTCTAGGGATCAAAATAAGAAACTCTAAACTTTACCTCTAAAATAAATTCTAATGTTCCTTATTTTGACTCAAATTTTGAAAAATCCCACTTTGGCCCATTTGAAGTGCCCCAATCGAGTCTAAATGTATGACCGACCTCCTAACTTTGGAGGGCCGACCAACCCATGCTGGTGGTAAACTCCCTGTAACCCTCCTGGGGGTCGCAATACAAAAATTTAAAAATCACCATTTTTGCACTTTACATGAAACAATCAGCGAATTGGCTAAGTTTGTTTTGTTTTGAAGTTTATTTTTTTTTAAATACAACTTTATAATAGAAAAGAAATTAAAAAAAAATATTAAGGGTCCTCATGATATCGTTTATAAGTCTCGTAATCTGTGCAAACTGTGCATTTTTACGCCCTCGTAAATGAACTGTCAAAAATTGTATGAGAATTCATTTACACAAACTTGGTAAATTTGCCCAACAATTTTGTCTCGTAAACTTGCGCTGTTCAATTGTGCATTTATACAAACAGATCTTTTAATGATTTCAACGTCGTTTTCAATGAAAAATCCAAGGGTCTATAAATCACAAACAATAAATTCTAGCAATAATTGCAGTAAATTGGTCTTTTGGCTTTCTTTGAGCATTTTTAAAAGCAAATTTCTCATACATATTAACCACAAATTTAAACACAAATTTTTATATTTTTGCATTTTAATTTTTAATTTATTTTTGTATTGACGTTTCTTACAAACTGACATTAATTGTTTAAAATTACACAAAAGTAAAAAAGGGGCTTCATGAAACAAGACTCGTAAGTTTGCGCATTTGCACAAATGGCAATTTTAAGCGACATCATGAGGACCCTTATTGTTTGAAATCTTTTTTGCTCTCAAGTCTGGACAATTTCGCACGGCTCTCTGATGACGTCGCCATAACAGCATCTACATTTTGACTCGTTTTGACACTCAAGCTAGCAATTTAACATGTCGTTCCGTTCCTTGTATAAGTGACGGAATGTTTAGATCATTAAACAGTGGATCATCTTGATTTAAATATTCGTTCAATGTATTGTACGGATTGCTTCGCGTGAATGGTGGTTCCAATACGTTATTTATATTATTCAAAACGATCATTTCTGTGTAATTTGTGGAATGAAAGTTTATGTCTGGTTTTTTATAAACTCTAAGTTCCGTTGGGTCTTCGACATCGGTTCGATAGCGTATAATTTTATTTATAGCACAGTCTCGCTTTTCTTTGCTATCATCAAACAATGTTGATAGCAAGATATTTACCGAATGCGCATAATATGAATTATGTTGAATTACTTGATTGACAATACTGCGTAAAGGAGATTGTAAAAACCGTGACCAACCAATGAACTTGAAAAATAATACACTACCGTACACGACAGAGCTGTTATACTTGATATTGAAGTACATTGGCGCATAAAAATTAATTATAAATTCAACCAGAATCCGTAAATTTTTTCTGGAGCTGGGGGCATATTCATCAACGCAATTTTCTCATAGCCGTCCACCACCTGAAAATAGTAAAATAAAGTAGTCAAATAATTAAAAACGGTTGACAATTATAATAAATGAGTGATAGCAATTACTTGCCGGAAGAATTTCACAAGTTTCGATTGCGGATTGATTTATCCAAACAAATACCGAAACTGAAGTTCGTTGAAGTGTAGAAGGCAAACGAACCAATGCAATGGTATTTTCAACAGCAATTCAAATCGTCGTATAATTCCATCGTGTGGCCCAGTGTTTGTTGGCGCACCATCAGTGCATATACCATTTAATGCATCCAGTGATCTATTTTTATCGTTAAAAAAAATCATTTAATTTGGTTGTTTTGTATTCAGCCGTTTCATGTTCCAGTCTTACTTAAGTCTATGTTCACACTATGAAAGTTTTCTTTCGGAAAGTGTGAGTTAATTGGTGAGAGGGGAGAGAATAACAGCATGTTCTCTTCCTCTCTCACCAATAAACTAAGCCTTTCTGAAAGAAAACTTTCATAGTGTGAACCCAGACTAACCAATGGTACTTGTTTTCGTAAAAAATAGTTGTACTTTCGAAAAGGGTTTGTTATTGTTCGTAATAGAGAGTTGCTGTTTCGAAAGGAATTTTTTTGTTTTGTAGTAACCCCTCTGATCTTCATATAAATGACATCCAAATAGAGTTTCTAGAAATTGTTTGTAAAGATTGTAATAACTTATAAAGGACGTTATAAATTATAGACAATAATAATTAATCTAATATATTAAGAAATAAAATGTCCTTTATTGGGAAAAACTGAACCCAATGTATTTTTTATGACATGTGTGTGTTTTAGACAGTTCCCTGTAGGAAGTCAAACACATTTATAAGTAACTTCAAACTGGTTTTTTTATAACCACATCTAGTTGATTAAGTGACTTTTTTCCTTGTCGACGACTCATTATTTTAACATGGGCATGTCATAGGCAGTAGTCAATTGGCCATCTTTGCATGACTTTTAAACTGACTACTAACTACTTATTGTTCAACCTATTTGTAGTTAATTAATAGTAAAGTCGGTTTATAATAAATTATTTAAATTTGAAATAATTTTTGTCAAAAAAATATGTGGTCCTATGAACAAACATGCATATTTCTATATAGAAATTAATATTTAAGAACATTTTGCATCAAATTGCTTTAAATGATAATGAATAATAGTGCTGAAATAAATACGCTACATAATTTCTAGTACATAAACAGATTTGAATCGTTTTAATTTTTAATTATTTTAAAAAATTTGTATATATTTTTTTCATTTGACTTCATGACATGCTTGTTTTACGTATTTTGCTTTTATTTGTGTTTTACGTGTGCCTCTATGCAATATATTTGGTTGATATCTGCATGTGATTTAAACCAATTTGTAGTCATTTGAAAAATAGTTAACTTAGAGTTAGTGTTTTCTGCAACTGACTATTTAATTTACTACAGGGTTATTCCAGCAAAAGTTGCTCAAAATGCATCTCATCACAAAAAATTGAGAATAAATCGTGATAAAAATTGCTCTAATATTTGTTTTAAATTAGAAGATTTGACAGTCCTGTTTCATTATGTCAATCATTTTATAAAAATTATTTCGGTTATAAATTATTACCTCGTCTCAAAGTTGTCGAAATAGTTTAAATTTTTCCTTTTCTTTCCCGATTTTGTAACAACTTTTAAAATAAAATGCAAAGTTTGACCGATGGCATGGGTTCTATAAAGACATGCGACTTAAGAAACCATCATAAAAACTTGTCTAAAGGGATCAAATTGCATAAACTCCACATAAGATGACGATGTCCTTAAATCGCTCATGAGGCATATCCATTGTGGTGTGGGCTATGTGTAGGGTTGCCAGACGGCCAGGATAGTCCAGTTTATTTGGGGCTTGTCCAGTTACCATCTCAAAAACAATTTGTCCAGTTAAAATTTCTTTCTTTAATATTAAAAATTTTTTTTAAGAACAATTTTTGATTTTTTTTAGTTGAACTGTTAATTTTTTTAATTTCTTTATATTTTTTAACCCTTTCGCTACAAGTTTAGACTTGAGTTCATCAAAAAAATAATTTAATGAAAATTAAATTTGATACATTTTTTTATTCATTACATACTTAATATAAAGGAAAAATATATATATTGCCCAAATATATTCCAATTTAAATCCAAAAAATGCGATAAAAGTTACGTTCAAAATCTATGTACATAAATGTTTGTATTTTCCATACCAATTTGCAAGGCTTATTCGAAAATACTTTAAGTATTTAAAATAATATATACTCACAAGAAAGGAAAAGGATGTCCTTTCAATAATTTAATAAGACTAAATTTTGATGAAAGTTTGAAAAATTTTCAAATATATTTTCTTACAACTAAAACAAGAGTTAGTTACTTCTGTAAATCGTAAGCAACATACAGTAAGGGCCATTATTACAACTTGCCAATAGTTAAAAGTCGGATTTTGTCGGACCGATAAATAGCTTTGCATTATTAAACCTTCATTTATTATGTTTTCATCTATTAAATATTATTATCATTGAAAATAACAGCAATAAAAAATGGAAGTTGTAATAATGCAAAGCTATTTATCGGTCCAACAAAATCCGACTTTAAACTATTGGCAAGTTGTAATAATGGCCCTAAGAGATTTAAGAACAAAAAAAGGGGATTTTTCTGGTGTTTTTAAATGGTTAGTCCGATTGAAATCAAATACCAGATGCTAATTAAGGACTTGTATTCCAGTTTAAGTAAAGGATTTGGGATTTATAGACATATTAGGAGAGCCACCAGATTATGGCACCTTTGCTATTAGAAACATAAAAAACAATCCAGAATTTTTGATTTAACCCGATTTTAGAAAACTTATCATTGGAATGCACCGGTCCATTTCATTGGAAAAAGATCTAAGTCCGTGCACAAATAATTTTGGATTTTCGGATAGATATAGGGATAATTAGAAAAAATCTTCTCCAGTAAAATTCGTGTTTTCGAGCTAACGATTATTTCGCAAAAAATAGTAGATTTTAGGTGACAATATGTAATATGACGTAAAACTGAATTTATGTTGTTACGCTTCCTCATTTTTTTTCATGTTATGGTATAGAAAATTATATCAAATTTTATTATTTTTTTTTTTGTACTTTTTAGATTGTCCAGTTATTTGAATATCGGTTTCTGGCAACCCTAGCTGTGTGACACCTTGTCCGTAGATTTTTTTTCCCGGAGTTTTTTGATTCCCGGGAAAACGGGAATCTTTTTTAAATTTCCCGAGATCCCGGGATCCCGCTCCATATAAATAATACAAAGTAAATTTGTTTTAAATGAATGAAAAAAACTTTTTTTTAAAAAAAGCGTAAGGGAACTTGTTTACAAAGTAAGTAAAAGAAATGCCTAAAAACTCCAAAATTTAATTAAAGGTTGAAAGGGAAACTTGAATTACCTTACTTGATTATTACCTTACGATTTTATATGTAAATTTGGTATCATTATGCTCGAGATACAAGATAAAAAGATAACATAAACATAACAATTTAATTCATAAAACAAAAATAAAAACAAACAAAAATTGTGGTACTCAAGTTATGAGATCAAAAAGTAAATTCATAAAATAGATAAAATATTTTAAATAAATATATTAACATGTTTTAACAGCTTAGGAAATAACATTAATACACACTCAAAGCTTTTAGAAAGTCGGCAAAGAGTATATTTCTTATGTTAATTACTTATTACCATGTTTCCGAAAAATTTCACTTTTTTTACCGAGATTGGACAAATAGTTTAAAGTGAAAAAGTTTAAAGTTGTTCATATTTCTAGTTCACAATCCGAAGTAATTTTTCTTTTTTATAAACAACGTCTATATCAGTCTAATGTATGTCAAGGTTGATGCAAAAAATAGTATCAAACGGACTTCTTCTTACAAGATCCACCTGTAATCTTAAGGGCAATGTGTTTTTAAAATTGTATGTTGTAGTATCTTACACGAGTTTCCATAGTTTGTTTATTTCGGTTTCCCAGTTCATCCCGGTTAAATAAGCCGTCACAAAATTAAACAAATTTATGTTTATCACCTTATAAACATATCGATATCTAATTTTTTTTTTTTAATTTTAAGTTAATTAAGCAAAGTGTTCCTTCATACTTTCTCGTAACAAAAAATCGGTATTTTATGTATCTCAAACTGAACCGAAGTTATAGCAAAATATATCTTTAAATCGGAACATTTTGAAAACTTTTACTTCATTTTGCCAAGCTCGATTTTTTTTGTAGATATGACTTTGCTGCAATAAATGAGCGATATTTTTGGATATCTCCTATTTTAAGACTTGTCCATGGACAATTAAAATTTACTGCCTGCATCATATTTTGAATTTATGTTCTTTATTAACTCTTCACTTCACTAAATTTATTAATTATCAACTGTTGCACGGCACATTCTGCTTTTGGTAGATTTGTTGCGTCAGGTAGACATTGTTTTACGAACGTACTCACTTCTTGTTATTGATCTAATCGACAACCCATTAACAGATGCTAATTTTTAGAGAATATAGAATATAAAAATAAATTTCAAAGTATAAATAAATTTTTTTTGAAACTATGAGGCACTTTTTTATACCGGGATCCCACAACAAAAATCCCGGGGAAACGGGAATTCCCGGGAAAAACCCTAGTGCAAATTAAAACCAATGAAGTTCAATGATTCTAATACGTATTTTCATTAGTGGTCAATATAAATTTTTATATGCATTATCAATTGTATTATAAATAAATTTGAAAGAATCATGAAAATACTAAAAAAAGGCATATTGTACATTTTTAAATTGTTTATTAACCCAATAGAGGTCAAACAAAAACTGGCCGTAATTTTTTAAGTTCAACTTTATTTATTGATAAACATAAGTTAAGAAAAAAAAATATAAAATGAGAAAATTAAAAAAAAAATTTAACTGAGTTTTTGGGGTGTACTCAACTGAGTCCGTGCACAAATAATTTTGGATTTTCGGATAGATACAAGGATAATTAGAAAACATCTTCTCCAGTAAAATTCGTGTTTTCGAGCTTACGATTATTTCGCAAAAAATATTAGATTTTGAACTTTTTTGTTCCTTATGCCCTTTTTGATTTTAGGTGACAATATGTAATATGACGTAAAACTGAATTTATGTTTCCTCATTTTTTTTTAATGTTATGGTAAAGAAAATTATATCAAATTTTATTTTTTTTTTTTTTGTACTAAAAAGTCCAGTTATGTCCAGTTATTTTTAAAAAATCCAGGTGCATTTCTTATATTGTCCAGTTATTTGAATATTGGTTTCTGGCAACCCTAGCTGTGTGACACCGTGTCACTGACACGTAGCTCCATCTTGCTGAAACCACAAGTTTTTCTTAAAACACTATTCACCGTTTAGTCCGCCAGCCCACAACCCACACCAATTAATGACTTTTTGGGAATGAATTATACGCTCTTTATTCGAATAAGTTTTAGCCGTATTAAAATGATTTGCAGGAGGGGATTTTATAGTGGAAATATAGTAAATAACGTATCAATCGTTACAAAATTCGGTAGATTGGTTTTTGGTATTAAAAAAACCTTAATGGACCTAATTGAAATACAGTTGTGCCATGTTTTTCAGCGTATTATTTGTTTTAAAGTGCTTTCCAAAAGTGGGCTTTATATTGAGCACACGGTAAATTTAGTAGACCGATCATCACGAAGTTTAGTAGTACGATTTCTGACATATAAATGAGTTTGTTCAAAACTTAATACCAAGCGGTGCATTCAGACAGGATATAAATTTTTTAGATTGGGTTTTCCACATTTGGATCTACATATAACTCCTTTCTTACTAAAACGATTGTGTCGGATTTCAATCCAAAAATGCTTAGGATAACTAAAAACAATTTGCCGCCAATATTGTTATTTTCTTTTGATTCCTTCAAAAGTGAGCGTGATCTCAACAGACGAATATGGCTACATCGGCTTTGAAATACTCATGGACCCAGAATATTTACTTTATGGGATCTTAGATGAATATTAAAAAGTTTCAGACGGAATGACAAACTTAGTGTAACCTCTGTTCAAGGGTAAAACAATATTTATTTAGCGACAAATAAAAATGGCTATGAAAATTAAATTTACAAGTACCAAAACACGTCGACGCAAACCAAAACAATGGAAACCGAGGTAGCGTGAATCAAAGGATTACCATCAGAGGTCCAATCCGACTTAACGCCGCCGCCGAATAGTCCAGGTAGTTTCGGCTTAGATTTAAGCCGACTTAATGAGCTTTGCCAAAAATTTTTTTACTAAGACATTAAAAAATTACAACCCTGGGCTTTGAAAATATGTATATCTCGTTCTTTTCACAACAATTTTGCTTGTATAATTATAAAGTTAGAAAAATCCATTTTAACTTTCTGATTGGGTTTAACACATTTTGTTTCCTCTTTTGTTTAGTGTCAATTACTTTAATCTTTAATGCTTTCAATTGTTTGCATTTGCTTTTTAGAAAATACGCCAATTTTATAATTTTCAATTCATCAAAACGAAACTTTTTTTGCCAAAATTCAGAGATATGTAGGTATAAAAAATTATTTTTCTACACAAAGTACGAGTAAAATTGTAGAAAATGCATTAGGGTCAGAAAATTAAGAGCTTTCCAATTAAATTAATCTTTTAAGTAATTTTGGATTAATAGAATATTTTAAAAAAACGTCTGCAATAGAGAAGCTTATGTAGAAAAAAAGGCAAAGCACATGTTTTGTCTTAAAGTGCGGCTATTTCTTGTGAGATTTTTAAATTGGCCAGAGACAGTTAGTTGAAAAATATAAACTCAGCAAGATATGTTTAAGCAAATAAATACTATTTATTTTAAACCCTTCAAGGGGTATAAATTAATTTAACAACGGCTTCCGCCGGCTTACAGCCGCCGCCGCACAGAATTATGTATCAGCTTGGACCTCTGATTACCATACATGACAAAACATTTTATTTTGTTGTTTTTTCCATTAAAATGAAAACAAGTTTTTATTGTTTTGGGCCTGTTCGGAAATGCATCACTGCGCTGCATCAGAAAAGCAAACTTTTTTTAATGCCGATAAAAAATAATTTCAAATTTTTTTTATTGTGTGACTATTATTTTTGTGAAGTATTTGACAATTTTTTGGTTCACATCAACTTCACTGATATATATTTAAGCATTTGAAATCACTGATGCAGCGCAGTGATGCATTTCCGAACAGGCCCCTTGTTTTGCATTTTAGAGAATCGTCTCAAGGAGACTGGAAATACGTGTTTGTACACTCACAATATTATTACAGTAACGGACTGTAGTTTATTTAAGAAATATTCCGTACAGTCATTTTTAAATAAATAAACATTTAAAATTCCAAGCAAATTTATTTTTAACTGATTCTAACAGTTATTCAAAAAACTAAGTGCATATTAATACGGATTTTCAGTTGCAGTTAATGTTGTCCGTTGATTGAGTTAAATTCGTCTTTATGTTAAAGTAAATAAAAATGTAATTTAAAGCAACGAAAAGTTCATTTAATTTTTACTGTCAAAAATTCAACCGCGAATTCCGTAAAAACAAATCAATATTCAGTTATCTTATATAAATTAATTGTCAAAAAATTAACTACATATT
This sequence comes from Pollenia labialis, assembly GCA_949318255.1. Lineage (NCBI taxonomy): Eukaryota > Metazoa > Arthropoda > Insecta > Diptera > Polleniidae > Pollenia > Pollenia labialis. The sequence goes on from OX439143.1 coordinate 59,265,010, forward strand.
CCGTAAAAACAAATAAATATGCAGTTATTTTATAAAATTTTACTGTCAAAAATTCAACACCATATTCAGTAAAAACAATTAAATATTCAGTTATTTTATATAATTTTACTACCAAAAATTAATTTTTACTTATCTATAAAAAATGAATTGCTTATTTTGTGTAAGCAATTCCCATTTACTATTTGTTAAAATAATTTAGTTAAATACATCAAATTTTAAAAGTAAAATAATTGCGAAGCCATATCGGTCATGCTGCTGCTGTCTTATAATTGAGAGTTCTTCTGTAAACAACGTGGTCAGTACAACAAAAGTAAAACAAACGTCTGTAACTGGGTAAGTAAATAAAAATATTCTCCCTCTCTCGCTTATAAGAAATACAAGCGGACAGGTGTCTGTCTGGTATTTTTTAGAAATTCGGCTCTTTTGCGGAGTAAACGAAAATTTAATAAAATAACTGAATATTTAATTGTTTTTACTGAATATGGGGTCAATTTTTTGACAGTAAAATTTTAATAAATAACTGAATATTTAATCGTTTTTACTGAATATAGTGTTGAATTTTTGACAGTAACATTTTACAAAATAACTGAATATTTATTTGATTTTACGGAATATGGTGTTGAATTTTTGACAGTAAAAATTAAATGAACTTTTTGTTAAAAATAAATGAAAAATAGGTAGACCGGTTTTTAATTGAACTTTCATTTATTTTATATTACAATTTCAGTTAATTTTACGTACAGAATATTGTGAGTGTATATCCAAATTTAATTTAGGCTCCATAAAACTTTATTTATCAAAAAAAATGTTTTTTTTTGCAAGATTACAGTTGACAAATATCTCTTTGAAATTTAATATAAAGCAAACATTTATGATATCATTTAGATAATAAAATGTTCTGCTGTTAATCACTGCTTTTTGGCCTCCAACTCAACTGTATAAAAATCTTCACAGAAATGAGGATTTAAACAGTTTTTAATTAGAGATCAACATGCTTCCAAGTTTTACAACATCAAATAACATTGATTATTATTATTTAGGAGAGGTAAGCAAATTTCTCTGGAGAATTGTAAACTCAATACTAAAGAAATAAAAAAGTGCTTTTTATAAAGGAAAAACTAACAGTTCGTATTTTAATGTTTAAGGGGACTGCTAATGAAGCTGCTTTAATATGCCAAGACTACGGAAAGGATATTTTAACATTCGATAGTACAGAAGAATATGAAGAGTTTTATAATCAAATATTAACTTTGTAAGTTTATCATCTAGAATTGAATACGAATCAAATAAATAAATCATTTGTTTTTGTTTTGTTTTAGTTGGTGCGGAATCGAATACATTTTTTGGATCGGAGTAGTTGGTGATGGAAAAAATTTTGCATGGTTATCATCTGGAAAACCCGTAATACCGTCCTTGTGGAATAAAAATAGCCTCTCGGGGGTTAATAATTGTGTGTCGACTTCTATAAGTAACCGCGGTTTGAACCAACAAGACTGCAGTATTTCGGGTATTGTTATATGTCAGGATCGAGTCAAATCGGAAAGCTGTTGCAAGAAGAAAAATGTATTTCTAAATATTAAACAAAATAATTTCTAATGATAAATGTGGATAATTAACGTACATATGTATATACATTGTATATATATACGAATGACCATTCGTTCTGTACTTTACAGCTTCATTCTGTGTGAATTATTTTCTAGTGAAATATCTTTAATTGTTCTGTATTTAATTGAATGTGTTTAAACTAGCTCAGAGTGGGTAAACCGTATCCTTGTTAATTGTATTTTTATCGATTTCACTATTTATATTACTTATTGAATTGTATTGCTTGCATTTGAATTAAAACCGTCAATTAAATGAATTTCCCAATTGCTAACGATCTAGTTTTAAAGTCACTGCATTGTTATACTAACAAACGTTCCACTAAAGTTATTGAGCAGATAAGCTAACATTGTCAATTTTTCTGCCTCATACGATGGCCATCTTTTTTTCTATACCCAACCTTCGTGGATGGTCATTATTGTATGCTATACTTACTTACTTTTCAATCGTCTTAGTAAACACATCTTTTAATTTAAAACCGCAAATGAGCTAAAATTGTAACTTGAATACTTTTATCATATTTTATTCTAGAACTTTAAATTTAACCACAATTTGTCAAATAAAAGTTAATCTTTGAATTTAAACCTTATTGACTAAATCTATTTATTTCTGGAACTACTGGGCTTACAATTCCTGCACCGGCCTGGGCTCCATAGTGGTACCTCTTGGAGCTGATCAACCTGTTCAACCATCATCGGCGAACGCATTATATTCCTTGGATATAAAGGAGATTTTCATTTCGAAAAAATATAAATACTGTACAAACAATGCAAGTGCAAAAGATTAATGACGATGAAGATTGCAAAAACTTATATTAAATCTACTATTTAACAATAAAGTTCCTTTTTTTAAATTTTTATTGCACATTCTATTAAAATTAAACAGGTGATTTTTTTTAATTTTTATTTTAAATATTTGAAATATATTAATAAAAATGCATCATATATTTTTTTGATTGTGTTCAGAATGGGTTATTTATTACTATACTCAGAATAATGTGTTATCGAAATGACAACCGAATGTGGTCAATATACCAACGGTGTGTTGTCAAAAATGATAACAGCATGTTGTCGAAATGACACCATTATGGTTGTAATATATTAACATTTTGTAGACAGAATGAGACCAAAAGGTGACGAAATCACAACGTGGTGGTTAAAAAATATCGAAACCATCTGTTATCAAATTGAACACAAACGTAGTTGGCTCACTTTTGACAACGACTGGTGTAAATTTTGGTACTTTTATACCGGATTTTCCCTCTGTGTACATACATTCCACCCCTATTTATACATGGTGACATAAAAGCGGCAAGGCTTTTTTACATTTATGTCCCATACAATCCACTCTTTCTTACTATTGAAATTCAACAACATCGGTCCACAAATGGCTGAGATATGACCAAAAATCTACGACTGTCTCTAATTTTTCCAAAAAAATCGCTTGTGGTTGTTGTTTTATTTTAATGTGTTTAATTTTACGCATACAAACACATGCACATTTATGTATGTCAGTGTTGCCACTTTGTGGGTAATAACCCGAATTTGGTATAATTTTTCCTGTCGTGGGTAGAGCGTGGGTAATTTCTCTTAGGTGTTATTCAGGTGTAATATGAAATTCTTACTTAAGATTCCCAAATAAAATCATGATTCGATTTCAAAGATTACAGTTATTTCTTTTTAAATACTGGTGCTTAAAAATGCACAGTCTTCTGAATCAAAGTCTCGATTTTTTTTAAGAAAAGACTTCAATCATTAAATATATATTTTGGTGGACCCTTAGATTAGGATCAAGATGACTATCATAGTGATTTAGAACCCGAAGTTTATTGAAAAAAGTTATGCAAACTAAAAACTAGCCTGGGTGAAGATGTTTCCAATATTGCAATATACAATTCATTTTATTTTTATCTTGCAACTTTTTAATGTTTATTTTGAAGTATATTTAACGCTTTTTGCAGTTGTAAAACTGAATTACGAAAGGTTCAGTTGTAGAAAACTCTGCAGTCATTTTGTTTATTTAATAAGTTATAAAGGGTATTTTCTAAGACCATGAAACTTGAAATAGTATACAACACAAAAAAAAATTAATTTTAATCACAGATTGAAACACTGCTTTACCATTTGAAACTAATTTAAAACAAATAGGCACCGAGCCTGTCCTTGACCAAAAGGATTGCAGACGTCCAATTTTGTTTCTTTTTTCGAGCATTGCTGGCTGCATGTCACGAATAAAATGAACAACGTTGACCTCCAATACGCCAATTGTTGCTGGTTTATCAGCATTAACCGGTGACTTCACAGCCCAACGAAAAATAAACATGAGGTGTCACATCGCACGGCCTTGAAGTCTAATTGACAGTTTATTTTCTCTAAATTAACACATCGCCTTCATTAAGTCGCCTATAAATTGCGAAAATCGATGGCTGAGCGAAAAGTAAAAGCAGTATGACAGTTCGGTCGACAGCTAACCTTTCGTAAGCTCTATGGTGCTATAAAAAAACAACCATTATAAAGGAATGGCAATGAATATTTTTGCAACCAAATATGAAAGTTAAACTTATTATTTTTCATAAGGTTTTAACACTTTAATGTTATTTTTGTTCATTTATTTAAAATTACTATAAGAATCTTAACAGTTTGACTAATATTGATTTTATTTCAATAAGTTTTTTGTTTTTTTTTTTGGTTCTTTGTAAATGTATTTTTATTAAATAAACGTTCAATTTTATATCAGGTGTAATATCATTTAAATCGGGTAATTTTGCTTCATCTCAAGTGTAATTTTAAAATTTGCTGGTGGTAACACTGATGTATGTACATGATATGCGGCTCAAATAAAGAAACAAACTCGTAGATTCAATATATTTTAATAAAGCGTTCCTACCCCAATTGTCTAAGTTGACGCCTGAGACTCGTGAGCTCGAATCTGGATAGAATATTTTTTTATTTTTATTTAATTTTTTTATGTCCTAAAAAACGATTTTAAAATTATAAAGCTTTTTGATATTTTCATTTATTTGGCAATGACACCGTATTTTATTTAATTTCGCCAAGCATCAGTTACGTCCAGCTCATATGCCCAATGGGCAAGCTGTTAAAAAAGCACTTTAGTGCTTTCACACCGACGAGAGCTCAACAGCCAATCAGATCGCGGTGACAACAATGCTTGCTGCTTACTTTGAAAAGAAAGAACAACAAATTGTAAGTACTTTGCAAAGAAACAATAACAAATTGTTAGAGCTTTGAAAGCTTTTTATCGAAAATGCAAATATCAAATCAAAACGATTTAGAAAAAAGAACATGTAACAAGTTTACCAACATAAGCCTTAAGCTTAGAAAATGGATTTGATTACTATTATAAAAGGTTTATTAATAATTGTTTAATAATGAAAACTGATCCCTTGCGATAACATAACTTGCCTATAAAAGTCTTATTGTAGAATAAGCCAACAGAAAAACAAGTAAGAGTGCTATATTCGGCTATGCCGAATTTTAAATACCCTTCACCATGGAAAGAACAGAAGTTTATATATATATATATTTAAATATATGTATATAAACATGTATATTTATAAAATATATATCGTTTAGTTTTATTTTATTATTTTCACATAATTGCGTGCTATTAAATATATTAAAAGTTTAATTAATATATAGCACGTTTAGTTTTGATCGAATTTCAGTATTTGGTCATACCGACATCTTAAAGTATAAAATTACCATTTACTTTGGTGATAAAACTTGTGGTCGGAAAGTTCTATGGTTCCCGAAAATAGGTATTAAAAAAAACTATATTTTTGACATTACTTTTTTTTTACCGATATTCCGAGTTTTTCTAAAGATTTCCGATATTGTGTTCTTCTAAAGATTTCCGATATTTTAATATCTAAAACGTATGAATAGGTCATAATACAGCTCTAAAATTTTAGTTAATGTTTTTTAATCCTTTTTTGGAGTATTTTGCACATAACTTAACCATTTTTAACCGATTTGGCAGATTTATATACCAACGTGCTTAAAAATAATATTTCCATTAAATTGGCTTATAGGCATATATGTATATATACCTACATATATGTACATATAATTAAGCAAACTTTATTATAAAAAAAAACAAACTTAATTATAAAAAGAGTAATTTTTGGGATTTCAGTATTTTGATTATTACTCAGTAATTTTTTAACCGTTTTGACAGATTTATATACAAACGTGTTGAAGAAGAAATTTACCATTTACTTATGTTATAAAGCTTGGACTCGGGGAGATCTATGGTTCCCGAAAGTGGGTATTTAAAAAAAAAGAATTAATTTTGGTCATAACTTTTTTGTATCTGAACCGATTTTTCTGAATTTTTTATAAAATATGTTCTACTAAAATTTTTCGATATTTTGGTGTATAAGTCATATCCATGGGACATATGGCAGCCCTAAAATTTAGGTTTTTATACAATTTTTAATTTTTTTTTGTACGGGAGGTACCACACCCACTTTTCCAATCCCGCCCACATTTTGTAGGATGGTGTGTATTGGCTACCTAAATGTGTGTACTTAACTTGGAAACTTTGGCTTTTGTCGTTCCCCAGATATACAGCAAAAAGTAATAAAATTACAACAATCACAAGGGATTTTTGGAAAATATTAGAGGTAGTCGTGGTTTTTTGCTCATGTCTCAGCCATTTGTGGATCGATCTTGCTGAATTTCAATAGCAACCGTTGGTAGACTATATGTGACATAAATGTAAAACAACCTAGCCGCTATCATGTCTGGAGTCTCCGGAAAACACATATCAAACGTAAGACGGACAGACGGACGGATATCGTTAAATCAACTTCTCTCCCCATAAGGACCCATAATATATATACTTTATTGGGTCTAAGATCAATATTGTAGAAATTACAAACAGTATGACAAACTTATATATACCCTTTTCCACCTGAGGTGAAGGGTATAAAAAAATAAAAAATAAATAACAAAAAATAGGTATAGAATATGATTTTTGTTTTACATGTAAGTTAAGCGAACGATTAATATTTACATTGTCAAAAAAATCAAAAATTGCTGAATTATTTTAAAATCTTTAAAAGAATATAAAAAAAGCCGAGATTTGAACCCCGGTAACTACTAACGACGCTGCGTGACCAACCGCCCAGACAACTCAGCCATTAACGCTTATGCAAATAAAGAATTAAAGTAGAATATATTCCGTCACTTTGCTTATTGAATATGTAGGTACGTATTTTTCAATTTAAGCGACCAATCATGTACAAACATGTGTCTGTTTGATATGCCTAACATTCAACACGTTCGAATAAAAGCACAAACAAAAAAAAACAAGTATGAGTGCTATATTCGGCTATTTTAAGACCACCCATAATAAATTCGACTTGGAGATAGCATAACTTTTGAAATAGAAAAAAACAAATATGAATTACATGCCCAGATTTTATAGCTCAATTTATATGTCATCTTAGAAACCGTTTAAAAACTAATAAATGCAAATTAAGAGAACGAAAGGAGATATTATTGATTTCACTGTAGAAGAAATTACAACTTTGGAACATCAGTGGCTGAAACCAAATTCATGTGACAGTTGATTTCTGGATAAATGTATATGGATATACACATTCATTACATGAAAATCCATTCAGTGAATTAGCTTTTTTTGCTATGCAGTTATTGGTTTTGCCAGTTAGCAACGCGGAAGTTAAAATTGGGTTTTAGTGGTATAAATATCTAAAAAACGAAAATTCGAAACCGAATGACGTTAATATATTATAATGATATCTTGATCGATTCTTTAGAAGCTGAAGAAGAATATTCATTTGATGACGTATTTAATTTATAAAATTAAATATTTTATTAAACATGTTATATAAATTTTATTAAAATACTAAATAATTCCCATTTATGGGCCAAGTTCCGTTGATTTTTTGTTATGGGATGGTACCTTTTGTTTAAAATCTTTTTTTGTACGTATATAAAGACTGAAATATGTATATTTCTTTTATAGTTTTAAGACTTTTTATGTTTCATAAATATTATATTTTTATGCTTGTATTATGTTTGTGAATACGGGGGTTATTCTTTAATCAGTTTGATTTATTGATACGATGTGAGATTATATTTTAGGTATTTTAACTAAAATAACAAAAAAATAAAACAATTTAAACTTTAGCATTATTTTTGGGCAGTTTAGGATTTTTGTTAGCATTTTTTAGCATTATTTTTAAGCCGATTTAGCTGTAAAATATTTTTGGATATGGCCACACTGCCTAAAGCAGTGATGTCAATTATGATTGTGTTGGTGAGATTACTCTTATCTCTTACATGCCCAGCGGGCGAAATATGCGGTTGCGAGGCCTTATTAAAGACCTTTTCTAAGGGTCATCTATGTTCGATTAAATTGTTGGGAATCAGGTAAGGTATTAAAACTTACAAAACATTTTCATGAAAGGGCGATGCAAACACCAGGGCCAGCATTATGCGAGGAAATATAGTTCATGCTTTCCATTCATTTTTCATCAGACCATTTAAAGTTAACTTACATTTATTGCTATGAAGACTTAAAAGCAATAAATAATAATACAATTATCGAAAAATGTTGAGTTATGGACAGACACAATCAGTTATTATTTAAGAAACTTTGCTTATTTTTTGGAAAAATTGCGCAGTTTACAATATTTGAAGTCTTTTTACAACCTAATACAATTCTTTCCAATATTTTTCGTTTTTTGCTCAACATACCTTTGCGAATTCTAACAATGAAAATTCATTTGCTCATACTAATGCAAATAATTAGTTTAAAAATATTCTGTAAGTATTTACCACCATTATAAAAAGAGAAGATTTTACTAGCCTATAATAAATACTTTTATTTACCAATAATATCTTCTAAATTTATATTGCAGTTTCGTAACAACAAAACATTTTTTAGGTTTGCGGATGTTAATTTATTGCGTTGTTTTGAGCAAATGTATTTCAAATCGGAAAATATTTGTTCGCAAAGATATGTTGAGGAGAAAAGCGACAAACATTTGAAGGAATTTTTTTTAATATAGGATATAGCGCCCCGTCTAAATTTTTCCAGAACTCAATAAAATTTTCCCTGTCTGGAGGATTAATTTCGCTCCTAAGTATGATTAGTTCCGACTGGATGCTGAATTCATAACTCGCAATGTCGCACTTAAAGGGATTTTGGAATATGTTAAGTAGTGGTTTTATATCCTCAAAATCTTGAAAACGATCTTGAAAGTTGTAAAAAAGTTTTCAAAAATTGCCAAATACTCAGATTTTTTCAAATATTTCTCCTTGTCATAAATAAGCAAAGTTTTAGGAAAGTTTGAAAAATCTTCATTATTTATTTCATTTGTTAATAAAAATAATTTGGTTTTAAAATTAAAAACAATCGTATATATGTCACTTAAATTGTTTCCCTTTCCTTGTAGTTCCAAATTTAGCTCATTTAAAATACTGCTTGTATCCGCCAGAAACGCAAGGTCTAAAATGAACTCATAATCATTCAACTGTATTAATTCACATTCGTCTAAATTTTCAGTTTCCCAAAAACGCAACACCTCTTTTCTAAGATCGAATAACCTGTTTAGACAATCACCCCGACTAAGCCAACGAACTTCCGTAAACATTTTTAAGTCGTGGTGATTGGCGTTTACGTTTTTAAGAAAACTTACAAATTTTCTGTGCGTTAATGAATGATGACCCCCCCGTATTCTATTGATTATCCGCTCCGCAGTCTTAATAGCGGCATGATCACTTATAAATTTTGAGGCAAGCTTGGACTGATGAATTATGCAATGGAAAGCATGTACATCAATTCCATTTTGCTTAAGCTGTCCTACGAAACCTTCATACTTCCCGGCCATAACGTTTGCACCATCCGTGCAAACTCCTGCTAATTTTGAAGCTTGTGTAACAGATATCAGGTTTTCAAAGACTACGTCGTATAATACCTTACCTGTTACATTACCGTAAAACGTTTCAAGTGAGTACATAGTTTCAAAAACATTGTACTCACTATCTATGCATCGAACACATATGACCAATTGGCAAAGATCATTAATGTCGGTGCTTTCGTCGAGGCAAAAAGAAAAATATTCACAATTTTTTAACTTTTCCCTAATCACAGATTGTATATGTGCAGCTAAAATTGATGTGCGCTTGACGACACTATTACGGCTCATGGGAAGCGTTTTTATTACGCTGCAATCGATTTTCAGTTTTTCCAAAACTGCATTGAAAAGCTTTTTTATAAATGCCCTATCGGAAAATGGTCTTCCCTGTTTTACTATTTTCAAAGTTAGCAAATTTGATATTTCTATTTTTAACTCTTCTATCCTATCTTTATGCTCTTCTTATTGTGATACCCAACTTTTCAAGCTATCCAAATAAACCTTTTTTTTAATCTTATATTGGTTTTCCCTTTCTTTTACTTCATTTTGTTTAATATCATTATGGAAATGATCATAATGCCTTTTCAAAGTATACAATCTCTTAAGTTCAAATGTTTTAAAACATAAGAGACATTGAAAATAATTAAATGCATTTTTTATCATAAAATATTTTTTATATATATATTTTTTTTAATAAACTCATCCGCTTGCACGTCCGTTATCGCTGTCTATTAAATGAAATTCTTATTTGAAGTTTACAGGTATACACAATTGTACATAGCAATGGATTTCCCTGGTCTATTTATTCAAAAATAAAATGAATTACATGAGAATTATAACGTGAAAAAGTTATTTTAGTAAAAAGTTAGGGTATTCATAGTGGTAAGTAAAATAGAAAGGGTATTTACGGTGTTGGGTTACTCATACTTCAAACATCTGTGCATACATTTTAATTCTAGCTAATGGTATATCATAACTTTTTACAAAATACCAAATGCGCACCTGAGTTTGCCTGCAAAAATGTATAAAGTCATTATAACAGGTCAAAGTTACGTTAAATAAATACCATAAAGTAGTAAGGTTTACTCTTTAGACTCGGTCATATAATTGTAGCATAAAAAAGTAAGCAATAAAAATAGTGCGAAACAATAAAGTTTCATTAATACATCAATAAAACACATCTTCTTACCCAAACATTTTACCTGCTGTCACATTTGCTTTTATGTGTATAGATTTACACATAAATTGTAGCAAAACAAGACTTTTTTAACTTGTTTTTTAAATATTTTTACCTACTTAAGAAAAGAGTTTTCAAAAAAAAAAACCCACCGACGCGATTGGTACAGAAACAAAAATATTTTTACAATCACAAAATACTAACAAATTCTTGTGGCTTTATCTTTTCTTAATAATTTCTGCATTTAGGTACGTCTTTTTAACGAAAGAAAAAGGGACCCTGTTACAGGCATCAACGAATTTTTTCACGAACAAAACACATATCGTTAGCTTAAATGCAAAACAATTGTTTTGAAAATTTGAAATTTTTGTTGAGTAGGATTCACTTTACATACAGTGCACTCTGGAAAACGTCAACTAATTAAAACCGCGGGTGTTGACGTTTAACAAATTGTTGACGTTTACGAATGTAAAATTTTTATATAAAAAGCATATCGATAATGTGCTTTTAAACGTTTTTATTAATTATAAACTAAATCCAAACATAAACAAATTCAAAAAGGAAATAAAAAAGGCATTCAACCTGACTAAAACCATAGAAGACAACTGGAACTAAAAGAATACATTTTAAATGAGATCATATTTTTAATTTTTCATGCACACATATGCATTTAAAAAAAATCTGTTATTTTTTTCTGCTGTTTTTTTCTATCCAACACTTGGAAGAGAGCCTTCTCTCTTAAACGTCTTAATTCATTTAAGTCATTTTGCTCAACATTCTCGCATTGAGCCCAATCCAAAGCCCTGTTAAATATTTCGACGGCTTCGCTTGGTTTTATTGTCTGCACAAAAAAGCAACTGAACATAAATAAAAAGACAATACAGACATACAGTTGTAATTTTTTTTACTCTACTTACAAGGTGGATCCCCAATTTCTGAATTGATTTCATAAAATAAATGTGTGTGTGTACAAATGTGTGTATTTTAACTGCTGCTTAATTCGAAATTTTATTTTATTCAGAGTTGACGTTTTAGAGCTTTATGGATGGGTTGACGTTTTAGAGTAGGCAATGTAAAAAAAAGGGTTGACGTTTTGGGATGTTGACGTAAACGAGTGTTGACGTTTTCCCGAGTGCACTGTATATATTTTTATAAAATTTTAAAATTCTATCTTAAAAAATAACCACAATTGCACAATTGTGCAAAGAAATGGAAATCCCTGTTTTAAAATCATTGTACAATGTCAAAAACAGAAATAAAACAAAACAAAAACATAGATAATAAATAAAATAAAAAAGATAATAAAACAAAAAAAAAGATGTACCTACATACAGTTATTGTATATTTATTTATATACATAAATATATTTAGAGGCCTCAAAACAGGCCTTGCAATATTTGCGATATTTCCCGCAGAATGAGAGTGTTTCTCAGTAAACAATTATATTTTACGCTCGCAAAATAAAAGAGCGTAAGCGTACATGTGAATTAATTTGCACAATTGTGCAAGGCGCTGACATCCCTGGCCTAAAGGCATTGCAATAAAAATAAAATGCAACAACAACAATTACGAAAGCAATGCCTTTATACATAAATAACTTTTGCTCATTCATACATACTCATGTGCATACATATGTATGGCTTTGCAATAGCTAGGTTAACCTACTAGTTAGTATGGATGTATTTAAATTACATACAACTTTTTATGTACATATGTAGGTACGTATATGCTTGCCGAAATAAAATAAAACACTGTGTCATTGCCAATAAAATGAAAATATCGAAAAGCTTAATAGGTAATTTTAAATCGTTTTTAGGACATAAACAAATTAAATAAAAAATAAAAAATAAAAAACAAATAGATACCTATAGAATATGATTTTTGTTTTACATGTAAGTTAAGCGAACGATTAATATTTACATTGTCAAAAAAATCGAAAATTGCTGAATTATTTTAAAAGCGTTTAAGAATATAATAAAAACAGTTAAGAAAAATTTTTTTTGAAAATGTAGATGCCAATTTGAACCCCGGCAACTACTAACAACACTACTTTAACCAACCGCCCAGACAACTCAGCCATTAACGCTTATGCAAATTAAGAATTAAAGTAGAATATATTCCGTCACTTTGTTTGTTTAATATGTAGGTATGTACCTACGTATTTTTCAATTTAAGCGAGCAGTCATGTACAAACATGTGTGTGTTTGATATGCCTAACATTCAACACGTTCGAATAAAAGCACAAACAAAAAAAAAACAGCAACCACAAGGGATTTTTTGGAAATATTAGAGGTAGTCGTGGTTTTTTGCTCATAACTCAGCCATTTTTTAACCGATTTGACAGATTTATATACCGACGTGTTTAAGAAGGAATTTACCATTTAATGTGTTATAAAGCTTGGAATCGGGGAGATCTATGGTTCCCGAAAGTGGGTATTTAAAAAAAAAAATTAATTTTGGTCATAACTTTTTTGTATCTGAACCGATTTTTGTGAATTTTTTATAAAATATGTTCTACTAAAAATTCTACGATATTTTGGTATATAAGTCATATCCATAGGGCATATGGCAGCCATAAAATTTAGGTTTTTATACAATTTTTAATTTTTTTTGTACTGGAGGTTCCACGCCCACTTCTCCAATCCCGCCCACATTTTGTAGGATCATGTGTGTATTGGCTACCTTAATGTGTGTACCTAATTTGGAAGCTTTGGCTTTTGCCGTTCCCCAGATATACAGCAAAAAGTAATAAAATTACAACAACCACAAGGGATTTTTGGAAAATATTAGAGGTAGTCGTGGTTTTTTGCTCATATCTCAGCCATTTGTGGATCGATCTTGCTGAATTTCAATAGCAACCGATTGTAGACTATATGTGACATAAATGTAAAACAACCTAGCCGCTATCATGTCTGGAGTTTCCGGAAAACACATATCAAACGTAAGACGGACAGACGAACGGATATCGTTAAATCAACTTCTCTCCTCATAAGGACCCAGAATATATATACTTTATAGGGTCTAAGATCAATATTGTAGAAATTACAAACGGAATGACAAACTTATATATACCCTTTTCCACCTGAGGTGAAGGGTATAAAACCGAGTGTATTGTAGAAATTACAAACGGAATGACAAACTTATATATACCCTTTTCCACCTGAGGTGAAGGGTATAAAAATAAAAATGAGTAATTTTTGGGAATTCAGTATTTTGGTTATAATGCTAGGAACACAACTGGGACGAACGACGAATTTCGTCCAGTACGACGAATTATTCGGAAGAAATTCGCTGTATAAATTCGGCGTATGAAACACAATAACGACGAAAAAACAAAATGGAAATAAAATATGTTGTATAAACAAGAAAAAGTGGTACCATATGAACAAAAAATTCTTTACAAACAAAACATTAAGAACAACTAACTAAAATACTTTTTTATTGTCATTTTTTTTTACAATTTGTGTTTCAAATTATATTCAGTTAAAATTTTACAATTTCTAAAGTAAAAAGTAATTTTATTTACTAAAACACTTACCATTTTTAAACAATATGGCTACCCGGTACTGAACTGTACGTCGTACGCCGGCGTAAGAATTAGAATTAAATCTATTTAAAGTTTGCAACGTCCGGCGAATTTTCGTCGGCGCCCTGATTGTGTGCATTTTCATATACACAAATATTTTTTATTTTTGGCGACGAATATTCGCGGCCAAAAATTCGTCGTTCGTCCCAGTTGTGTTCCTAGCATTATAACCAAAATACTGAATTCCCAAAAATTACTCATTTTTATTTTTATACCCTTCACCTCAGGTGGAAAAGGGTATATAAAGGTTTGTCATTCCGTTTGTAATTTCTACAATATTGATCTTAGACCCTATAAAGTATATATATTCTGGGTCCTTATGGGGAGAGAAGTTGATTTAACGATATCCGTCCGTCTGTCCGTCTTACGTTTGATATGTGTTTTCCGGAGACTCCAGACATGATAGCGGCTAGGTTGTTTTACATTTATGTCACATATAGTCTACCATCGGTTGCTAGTGAAATTCAGCAAGATCGATCCACAAATGACTGAGATATGAGCAAAAAATCACGACAACCTCTAATATTTTCCAAAAATTCCTTGTGGTTGTCGTAATTTTATTACTTTTTGCTGTATATCTGGGGAACGGCAAAAGCCAAAGTTTCCAAATTAGGTACACACATTTAGGTAGCCAATACACACCATCCTACAAAATGTGGGCGGGATTGGAGAAGTGGGCGTGGTACCTCCCATACAAAAAAAAATTAAAAATTGTATAAAAACCTAAATTTTAGGGCTGCCATATGTCCTATGGATATGACTTATATACCAAAATATCGAAAATTTTTAGTAGAACATATTTTATAAAAAATTCAGAAAAATCGGTTCAGATACAAAAAAGTTATGACCAAAATTAATTTTTTTTTTTTTAATACCCACTTTCGGGAACCATAGATCTCCCCGAGTCCAAGCTTTATAACATAAGTAAATGGTAAATTTCTTCTTCAACACGTTTGTATATAAATCTGTCAAATCGGTTAAAAAATTACTGAGTAATAATCAAAATACTGAAATCCCAAAAATTACTCTTTTAATAATTTTAAGTTTGTTTTTTTTCATAATTAAGTTTGCTTAAATATATGTACATATATGTAGGTATATATACATATATGCCTATAAACCAATTTAATGGAAATATTATTTTTAAGTATTATGACCTATTCATACGCTTTAGATATTAAAATATCTTTAGAAGAACACAATATCGGAAATCTTTAGAAAAACTCGGAATATCGGTAAAAAAAAAGTAATGTCAACAATATAGTTTTTTTTTTAATGCCTATTTTCGGGAACCATAGAACTTCCCGACCACAAGTTTTATCACCAAAGTAAATGGTAATTTTATACTTTAAGATGTCGGTATGACCAAATACTGAAATTCGATCAAAACTAAACGTGCTATATATTAATTAAACTTTTAATATATTTAATAGCACGCAATCATGTGCAAATAATAAAATAAAACTAAACGATATATATTTTATAAATATACATGTTTATATACATATATTTAAATATATATATATAAACTTTTGTTCTTTTCATGGTGAAGGGTATATAAGATTCGGCATAGCCGAATATAGCACTCATACTTGTTTATAATTAAGTTTGTTAAAATATATACAAGTGTATATAAATTATTCCTTAACACGCCGGTATATAAAACAATCAAATCGGTTAGATAACGGGCAATTTATTACCAAAATACTCCAAAAATGGGCTAAAAAACATCATTATTTTTATACAATCCTTCATTTTAGGTCATATGGAAACGACTTATGTATCAAAACATCGGCAATTTTTAGTAGAACATATTTCCCAAAAAATTGGTTGTTAAAACACAACATCCGACATAATGTGGACGGTTTGGATAAGTGGGTGTGGCACAAAATATAATTATTTTTATCTTAAAAATGGTGTTCACTTAATTTTTTGTTCTTATTGCACCATGGTGAAGGGTATATAAGATTCGGCACAGCCGAATATAGCACTCTTACTTGTTTTTATATGACGTAGTATTTACACAAAGTTTTTTACTTATACATATAATATTTAATTACTTTCTTTAAATTATGCACTGCACAAAACAAAAAGACTGAAAGAAAACTGTAACTAATAATACAAATTTTACATCATTCTCAAAAACACGTACAAAACTATTGCGAGAATAATTCAATTGCAATCATATTGGTTGTCATGTCATGTCTCTTATGATAAGCTTATTCTACAACTCATTTACATTTTGCTCTCTTTTGGTCTTTTGGGTGATTAACATACATAAAATAGTTCTATTTAATTTAATTAAATCCGTACGGATTGTAATCGTACATATCTGTGGTATTTTGACAAAACATTGTAAGTCAAATTTAAAAAGTTGAAAAAAATGATGTTAATCATACGAACTTTCATTCAAAAAACATTTTTGTACCTATAAGTTTTTAAAATTTTGTATTACAAATGAAATTTTTCTTTAATTTCGGTTTATTTTATTATTTGATAAAAATAATTTTTGCATCGAGTTTTTCTTAAAAACTTTTCTGCTATCTTATCTCGACTTAAGATGTTTAATCAAAATGCCACAGATTTGTACATGTGTATGTATCGGCAAAGTTATTTATGTATGTAGGCATTGCTTCCCTGCAAATAATAGGACCAGTTCAAACACGCGTGTGAAGAGTAGCCCACAAGGGACTAGGACTAGTCCAAAAGTAACCCAAACGTATTGAAAAAACATGGTCTATTTAGCATTACGAGGCAGGACCATATAACACATATTTGGACTACAAAGAAGTAGTTTTAAAACTACTCCATTGTGTTCACAAGAGGATTAGATTTAACTTCGTTTAAAAACGAAAACATGTCGTTAATAAACAAAGACATGTCGTCTTACTACAAACACTTTTTACAATGACAGGGTCCATGCTTGCATTACATCGGCCCAATATTATTTGCAGGGTTGATATCTTCTTGCATTTGGCTTGGTTGTTGTTTTTTTTTATTTAACCTCTTCAGACCCTGGGTACACATATGTGTACCTTAACTTATTACAAGTTTTATAGACAGTTTTATTGCTTGCTTTAAGCTACTGCGCTTTAAAAAAATATCAAAAGATGGTAGAGTTTAGAAGTTTAAGCCATTATTTTTACATTTTAATTTAAAATTTTGAAAAACCCATACTGTTTGGATATTTTTCCTCAATAACTAATCGTTAAGACATATGTGCACCTCTTTTTTCTACCACTTAAAGTAAAAAAAATATAAAAACCGAAATTTAAATTATTGAACTTTTAGCTTGAAATTAGCTCTTCTTTTTGTAAAATGCAGAATCAGTACAATTATTGCTAAGATCACCAAAGCTCCTGGAACCCCAATGCTGGTAGCTAAAGCGGTTTTATAACTGCTTCCAATCTTTCAATTTCAGCGACATTTTCGGTGTAGAGATCTTTTAACATTTCCAAGGACAACATTTCTTTATAATTGGTGATCAGATTAGTGGTATTGATCATAGCTGGTAAGGGTTTCATCATAGTGATTTGTTTATTGGAGTATGATCTTTTCCCAATTTATTTATTTATTTAATCAATGGATATTATCCTTACTGACTAATAACAAAATTGCCTTAAAATTAAAAAAGAAGAATATGCAATTTAAAATATACTACAACTTTACAGAATATATATATGTACATAAAAATTTACGAATTAAGAGAAACAATAATTTTATATTTTATGGAATTTAAACATAAAGAAAAATCAACAAATTGTGAAAGAGAATTAAATTGTCTACATAAACTCGAAAAAGGATCAGCAATAGCGTAATTTTCTCTATAAAATTTAACAAAAAGCAGATTATAATGACGCGTATTGCGACAAGGTATATTAAATTTAACAGACTCTAACAGAAAATCACAACAAACATTACCATTAATAAGATTAACCATAAAAGAAACATTTAACATTGTACGACGACTTTTGAGCGATGGTAATTTTATTAATGCCAGTCTACTAGCATAGGAAGGAAAGTTTGTCGAGTAACGCCAATGAAGATTACGTAAACAGAATAATAAAAATTGTTTTTGAACCGATTCAATACGAGAATTGTGAATGTTGTAAAATGGATCCCAAATGATTGACCCATATTCTAAGATTGGTCTAACGAGTGATACGTAAAGTTGCTTCGTTATGTATGGATCGGTGAATTCTTTAGCCCAGCGCTTAATAAAGCCAAGAATACCTCGAGCTTTATTTACAGTTAATGTAATATGAGAAACAAAGTTTAATTTAGGATCCATAAAGCCAAGAATACCTCGAGCTTTATTTACAGTTAATGTAATATGAGAAACAAAGTTTAATTTAGGATCCAGTAAGACTCCAAGATCAAGAAACGAATCAACCAACTCCAGTTGATGACCACCCAAAGCATAATTAACAGCAATACAGTTATTTCTATAAAAACGCATGCATTTGCATTTCATAAGATTCAGCTCCATCATATTATGATTACACCATAAAAAGAAGTTATTAAGATCCGATTGAAGATGAAAATGATCAGCAAAGCAATTAAACGAATGGAAAATTTTTACATCGTCAGCATACATCAATATATTGGCGAATTTGATAACGTTGGGCAGATCATTAATAAACAGCGAAAATAAAAGTGGGCCAAGATGACTGCTTTGGGGAACACCGGACGAAACATAAATGTACTTGGATATACAATTATTGCATTGCACTTTTTGCTTTCTTCCAATTAAATAAGAACTTAACCAGCGTAAACTTCTGCGGGATATACCTAATAAATCCAATTTAGTAAGAAGAAGATGATGGTTAACTTTATCAAACGCTTTACTGAAATCAGTATAAACAGCATCCGTTTGTTTCTTTTGTGTAAATGCACAATTAATTAAAGTTGTTAAATAAAGTACATTAGTTGTAGTTGAACAGCCTTTTCTAAAACCACGCTGGCATGCCGCCAGTAACGACGAGGTATGATGGCTGATGAAGTCAGTAACTAGTTTTTCAAAAAGTTTTTGGAATAGCACTTAATTTGGCAATTCCTCTATAGTTTGTTATATCGGATTTATTACCAGATTTAAATAAAGGTTTTATATACGAATCTTTCCATAATACGGGAAAATAACCACATATAATCGACGCATTGAACATAAAAGTTAATGGTGTAGCTAATGATTCAGCACATTGATTTAAAATACATGTTGGAACAAGATCAGGACCATGACTAAAAGACATCTTTAGCCGTTTTAAGTTAACCAAAATATCATTGCTATTAAAAGTAGGGAAAGAGATTGCATGGTTTGATGAGAGCATATAGGGATAACCATTACTATCGTCGTATGCAGCATCAGAATTAGTTGTGGCAAAAAAATCGGCAAACATATCACATATGACCTCAGAATCTCCAGATTCATGGCAACGAAATTTCATAACGGATGGGTATCCATTAGATTTTCTTTTAGACTTAACAAATGCAAAGAACGATTTTGGGTCACGAACGAAATTCTTTTTCAACTTATTTATGTATTGATTGTATAAAGCATGATTCAGCAGATTATATTCTGAACGACTGACAGAGTATTTTCCGTAATCAATAAATGATCCAGACTTTTTGAATTTTTTATAATTTTTATTCTTGAGATTTTTTAGCCTAGTAAGCTGTTTAGAGTTCCATGGCGGTCCAACTGGAGTATAAACAAATTGTTTAGGTATACAAATATCAAAAAAGCGTACATTTTTTTATAAAATATAGAAACCATCACATCAATATCCGAGCTGTTGTTTAATTGAGAAGGTAATACGTTGCTCCAGCACGTATTTCTTATTAATTGGTTTAATAAGTTGTAATTAGTCCGTTTGAAACAAAAAACTTTATCGACCTTAAATGGCTTTAATTTGACTTCTGATGGAATTGAAAAACTCACTTCAATAGTGGGGTGATAACGATCTTCAGGCAGCGTTATAGGTTCAGAGCGAGTAATAATACAATCATCAACATTATTTACGAACACCAAATCAAGCAGCTTACCAAAGTCTTTGTATACGTTATTCATTTGAAAAAGAGATAAACCAAGAATTTCATTCAGGAAGTCATCGTGACAGTTTTTGTTTTTGACTGAAATTAAATAAGGTGTATCAGACGTTTCCATCCAAGATATTGAGGGCAAGTTGAAATCACCAACAACAAAAATGGAGTCATCATTACAAACATTTAGCATAACAGAATTAATGGCTTGAACATGTTTTAAATAAATAGCACTATCAGAATCCGGCGGAACGTAAGAACAGGTGAAGTACATTTTTTTATTTTTCAATTTAACCACAACAGCAACAAATTCAATACCAAGAGTATCAGTAACTACAACTTCTGATGAATATAAACAAGAGACAGCAATCAAAACTCCACCACCTCTACGTGAATATCGATTATACCTAAATATTTGGTATTTATTAGACAGAATTTCGGTATTATAAATATCATCTTTTAGCCAGGTTTCAGTGAAGATAATTACATCGTAGGTGAAGTCATAACTATTAACCAAGAGAGAAGACAACTTGGTATTTAATCCACTAACATTTTGATAAATAAAATTTAAACGATTCTTAGAGCCAATTAGTTTTTTGAAGCAAATGGTTTTCTAGGTGGCAAACGAGCAATATTTGTAGATCTTGGATTATCTTTAAAGATGTATTCACGAACAATGATATTAGCAGGCCAAAAACAGGTATCAACAATCTGATCAAAGACACAAGCAGCAACAGCAATTTTAAACGATGTTATACTTCTGGGTTGAGAGTACGAAAATTTGTTTATAACAATATCAACATTAGATCCGAGTTTTGTTTTAATGTAATAATCAATGTCTTCTACGGTTGTATCGGAAGCCAAACGGGAAATAAAAATAGTACGTTTTGGAGGCACAACAATTAATGGCTTAGGAACGGTAAAATTGGCAACATTAGTTACCACACCAGAACCCGATGGACAAGGAGTAAGATCAGCAATATTTTTTGATCCAGTATCAGTACCGGATATAGGAATATTACTCATTGGAGGGATAACATTTAACGGAGCATTATTTAATGGAACATTACGAACTGCCGTAGGGTTTTGTGATGAGGTTGAAGCAGAATTTTTTAAAGAAATACAGTGAACAGAAGAAGTAGCAGCATCAGATTTTAAGGAGTCAGTCTGAGGGTCATCTTGTTTATCTTGATTGTTTATTCTAGATGATTTACGCCTTTTGGGTGACGACTGAACAGGAGATTTTATAGAGTCCAAACATTTAAAATCTTCAAATAGCTTACCATAGTTAGAAATTCTATCCAATAGCTTATTTGCTTCATCTTGGATTTCAGAGAAATGGTTTTTGTTTCCTTAGAAAAAACGGTAGAAAGCAACACCAATTTTTCTGCAAGAATTACAGCACCAGTGAAGTCCATTATCTTTCACAAGAGAATCGGCAACATGTACAGATAGTCCACTACATTTTACGTGACAGAGACCATTACATAACCAACAAGTAATCCTCTCATCATCATTAGTAATGGCACACTTTGTTTTTATGCAATTCATGATCATATCAAAACAAAATTGTTTGCTTGGTTGGTAAAAAATTTTAAAATTAACGGCAAAAGTTTATTTAATAGGATTAGAATATGCTAAGCAGTAGATTTTAAACTGTTGTAATATGTTGTATTTATTAATTACCAGTGCTTATGCAACTATAACAGCTGTTTATTTTGTTGTTTTTGTTATGTTCACGGAGATATTATTAGTTTTGTTTATTATTGTTAAAAGTTTGTTGTTGATCTTTTTTATATTTTCTACATATGTTTTGTTATGAATTTTAGAAAAAAGAGTCACTATTGTTATAAAACAGAGAAAGCAGGCACTTATTTTTTTTGTTTGTTGTTGTTATTTTTGTCTATTTTATTTTATGCTTTATTCTGTTGAGTTAAATGATATTATTGTTGTTTTTTATTATACCCTTCACCTCAGGTGGAAAAGGGTATATATAAGTTTGTCATTCCGTTTGTAATTTCTACAATATTGATCCTAGACCCAATAAAGTATATATATTCTGGGTCCTTATGGGGAGAGAAGTTGATTTAACGATATCCGTCCGTCTGTCCGTCTTACGTTTGATATGTGTTTTCCGGAGACTCCAGACATGATAGCGGCTAGGTTGTTTTACATTTATGTCACATATAGTCTACCATCGGTTGCTATTGAAATTCAGCAAGATCGATCCACAAATGGCTGAGATATGAGCAAAAAACTACGACTACCTCTAATAATTTCCAAAAATCCCTTGTGGTTGTTGTAATTTTATTACTTTTTGCTGTATATCTGGGGAACGGCAAAAGCCAAAGTTTCCAAATTAGGTACACACATTTAGGTAGCCAATACACACCATCCTACAAAATGTGGGCCGGATTGGAGAAGTGGGCGTGGTACCTCCCGTACAAAAAAAAATTAAAAATTGTATAAAAACCTAAATTTTAGGGCTGCCATATGTCCAATGGATATGACTTATATACCAAAATATCGAAAATTTTTAGTAGAACATATTTTATAAAAAATTCAGAAAAATCGGTTCAGATACAAAAAAGTTATGACCAAAATTATTTTTTTTTTTTTGAATACCCACTTTCGGGAACCATAGATCTCCCCGAGTCCAAGCTTTATAACACAAGTAAATTGTAAATTCCTTCTTAAACACGTCGGTATATAAATCTGTCAAATCGGTTAAAAAATGGTTGAGTTATGAGCAAAAAACCACGACTACCTCTAATATTTTCCAAAAATCCCTTGTGGTTGTTGTTTTTTTTTGTTTGTGCTTTTATTCGAACGTGTTGAATGTTAGGCATATCAAACACACACATGTTTGTACATGATTGGTCGCTTAAATTGAAAAATACGTACCTACATATTAAATAAGCAAAGTGACGGAATATATTCTACTTTAATTCTTTATTTGCATAAGCGTTAATGGCTGAGTTGTCTGGGCGGTTGGTCACGTAGCGTCGTTAGTAGTTCCCGGGGTTCAAATCTCGGCATCCACCTTTTCAAAAAAATTTTTTTTTAACTTTTTTTATATTCTTTAAAAGATTTTACAATAATTCAGCAATTTTTGATTTTTTTGACAATGTAAATATTAATCGTTCGCTTAACTTACATGTAAAACAAAAATCATATTCTATACCTATTTTTTGTTGTTTATTTTTTATTTTTTTATACCCTTCACCTCAGGTAGAAAAGGGTATATATAAGTTTGTCATTCCGTTTGTAATTTCTACAATATTGATCTTAGACCCTATAAAGTATATATATTCTGGATCCTTATGGGGAGAGAAGTTGATTTAACGATATCCGTCCGTCTGTCCGTCTTACGTTTGATATGTGTTTTCCGGAGACTCCAGACATGATAGCGGCTAGGTTGTTTTACATTTATGTCACATATAGTCTACCATCGGTTGCTAGTGAAATTCAGCAAGGTCGATCCACAAATGGCTGAGATATGAGCAAAAAATCACGACAACCTCTAATATTTTCCAAAAATTCCTTGTGGTTGTCGTAATTTTATTACTTTTTGCTGTATATCTGGGGAACGGCAAAAGCCAAAGTTTCCAAATTAGGTACACACATTTAGGTAGCCAATACACACCATCCTACAAAATGTGGGCGGGATTGGAGAAGTGGGCGTGGTACCTCCCATACAAAAAAAAATTA
The DNA here is from genome assembly GCA_949318255.1 of Pollenia labialis. Classification (NCBI taxonomy): domain Eukaryota; kingdom Metazoa; phylum Arthropoda; class Insecta; order Diptera; family Polleniidae; genus Pollenia; species Pollenia labialis. The sequence goes on from OX439143.1 coordinate 59,289,037, forward strand.
AAAATTGTATAAAAACCTAAATTTTAGGGCTGCCATATGTCCTATGGATATGGATATTATATACCAAAATATCGAACATTTTAAGTAGAACATATTTTATAAAAAATTCAGAAAAATCGGTTCAGATACAAAAAAGTTATGACCAAAATTAATTTATTTTTTTAAATACCCACTTTCGGGAACCATAGATCTCCCCGAGTTCAAGCTTTATAACACAAGTAAATGGTAAATTTCTTCTTAAACACGTTGGTATATAAATCTGTCAAATCGGTTAAAAAATTACTGAGTAATAATCAAAATACTGAAATCCCAAAAATTACTCTTTTTATACCCTTCACCGAAGGTAAGAGGGTATATATAACTTTGTCATTCCGTTTGTATGTTCCACAATATTGATCCTACACCCTATAAAGTATATATATTTTGGGTTCTTATGAAAAGCGAAGTTCAAATCCGGTTGCCCGTCTGTCCGTGTGTATGTTGAAATGGGTTTTCCGAAAACCCCAGAAATGATCTGGACTAGGTTGATGTATATTTATGTCACATATACTCCGTTCAAGTTTGCTATTGAAATTCAGCCAGATCGGTCCAAAAATGACGGAAATATGAGCAAAAAATTACGACTACCTCTAAATTTTTCCAAAAAACCCTTGTTGTTGTTGTATTTTTTTTATTTCTGTATATCTTGAGAACGGCAAGAGCCAAAGTTTCCAAATTAGGTACACACATTTAGGTTGCTAATACACACCATCCTACAAAATATGGGCGGGATTGGGGAAGTGGGCGTGGTACCTCCCGTACAAAAAAAATTAAAAATTGTATAAAAACCTAAATATTAGGGCTGCCACATGTCCTATGGATATGACTTATATACCAAAATATCGATTTTTAGTAGAACATATTTTATAAAAAATTCAGAAAAATCGGTTCAGATACATAAAAGTTATGACCAAAATTAATTTTTTTTTTTAAATACCCACTTTCGGGAACCATAGATCTCCCCGAGTCCAAGCTTTATAACACAAGTAAATGGTAAATTTCTTCTTAAACACGTTGGTATATAAATCTGTCAAATCGGTTAAAAAATTACTGAGTAATAATCAAAATACTGAAATCCCAAAAATTACTCTTTTTATAATTAAGTTTGTTTTTTTTTATAATTAAGTTTGCTTAAATATATGTACATATATGTAGGTATATATACATATATGCCTATAAGCCAATGTAATGGAAATATTATTTTTAAGTATTACGACCTATTCATACGTTTTAGATATTAAAATATCGGAAATCTTTAGAAGAACACAATATCGGAAATCTTTAGAAAAACTCGGAATATCGGTAAAAAAAAAGTAATGTCAACAATATAGTTTTTTTTTTAATACCTATTTTCGGGAACCATATAACTTCCCGACCACAAGTTTTATCACCAAAGTAAATGTATAATTTTATACTTTAAGATGTCGGTATGACCAAATACTGAAATTTGATCAAAACTAAACGTGCTATATATTAATTAAACTTTTAATATATTTAATAGCACGCAATCATGTGCAAATAATTAAATAAAACTAAACGATATATATTTTATAAATATACATGTATATATACATATATTTAAATATATATATATAAACTTCTGTTCTTTTCATGGTGAAGGGTATATAAGATTCGGCATAGCCGAATATAGCACTCTTACTTGTTTTTTATTGTTGTTGATTTTATGTATGTAAAGAAAGAATATATTTTTTTTAAACAAAAAAAACAATTGCTTTAAAAACACTTATTTATTTTTTATTTATTTTGATATGCAAATTATAGTTTTTTTTTTGCAGGATTATTTTAGTATAAAACACAGATTTTATAATGATTACACGGTGCTACAGTGTAAAAAAACTTGGAAAACGACCTAGCGTGGGTTATTGGTCTTGTTGAGTACATTAAAAATTGTGTCAAAAAATTTCAGAACCACCCTCAAATTCAGAAGTTATTTTAAAAAAACCGTTTTCAGTGATGTTCGTCAACTTATCGACCTGTAACTCAGTCATTTCTAGTCCGATTTTAATTTTTTTAACGGGTTTGGAAAGAAAACTGATTACGCTTTAAAATTACGTGCATTTTTTTATACATTTGTAAATTATAAGTATTGATTTTGTTAAGAATATCTACAAAAAAAACGAAAATTATAAACTTTTTTGATTTTAGTAGCTTTTCATTGCTTATTTTAATATGAAATTTATTAAAATTTATATTAGCGTATGAAGAAAATTTAGTTATTAACAAAACATGGTTTTAATTTTTCAAATCGGATAAAAATTGTATAAGTTATTCAACTTTTCATTAACACATATTTTTAGTATATTCTCCCTCCGCGCATAAAATATGAATAAAAACAAGTTAGAGTGCTATATTCAGCTGTGCCGAATTTTTAATACCTTCCACCGACTGTTCGAATATTTCAGGAGGGATATCTATATGATGTCTATTTATTATTAATTTATCTTTATAAAAACAGACATCAGCATTTAAATTGGTTGGTTTGAGGTTTAGATCTATATTATATTATTTAGCAATTTAAACTAGATTGAGTAACAGTTTCAATTCAAATTTTGTTATGATAGCATTATTTTTTACGGTTTTAGGCGTACTAAACTGTTTTCCGGTAGTAGGGTTCTTCTTCACGAAATTTCACAGTGTTATTTCTAGTCCTAAAAAACTGTGACGTACCAAATTTTGTTGTGATAGCATTATTTTTATCGGTTTTAGGCGTACTAAACTGTTTTCCGGGAGGAGTGTTTATATGGGGCCTAGGGTAAATTATGGACGGATCTTCACGAAATTTTACAGCGTGATTTCCAGTCGAATAAAACAAATTTTTGCAAAATCTTATCTCATTCCGTGCCTTGTTCCACCATTTATGTTATTTTTTAAATGCCTTCAATACAGTTTTTAACTGCTCATACAGTTCTAGCAAATGTTATGAACCCGAAAGTATTTGTACAAGCTGTTCCAGTATGCTTAAGAAAACTAAGTCCGAAAAGTTTATAAGCCAGCCATTACCATTATCTTTCCCAATGATTTAGCGTCATAAAATATGCCATAACCAACAAGACTGTTATTTTTGCCAAACAAACATCACTGGTTATCAATATAAAAATCGTGATAGCATTAAGTATGCTAATGTGTTAACTGTTACTAAGCCAGTATTAAGTGCAATTAAATGTAATGAAACTTTACATAAACAAAGTGATGATGAATCTGAAAACGAGGAATGTGATATGGAATATTTACCAAAATCGGCTGAGCCACATTTTGTGACAACTGCATATTTTTACGATCTTGTGCGAGATTTAAAACTTTAGTAACTTTTGCAAATATAAACCGATTTTAACAAATGATATCTCGTTTTTTTCTACATAAAATTATCTTTAAAATAAAGTGCAAATAAAGATAGGTTTTCATAGAAAAAAATTAAAATAACTCTTGTTGAATTTGAAAAATTAGGAAAAAAAATAAAAAAAATTAGAAAATTTTAAGAAAAACTCACCTAATTTTTTGGAATATATTTTTTATGAATACATTTTATAAAAGCTTAATTCTTTGCCTTTCCAAAACAGTTTAAAATTTTAAAATCGACCAAAAAATTTGTGAGTTAGAGGTACTAAAGTGCTACGACCTACCCTAAAACAGTTTTTTGAAAATAACTCAAAATTTTGAGGGTGTTTCAAAATGTTTGAAAACGGTTTTTGTATGTCCTCACCTAGGCCTACAACCTCCACTAGGTCGGTTTTCAAGTTCTGACAAAAAGTGTTTTTTTGTAGCAGTGTGTTATTATCAAAAGTTATTAACAAAAAACACGGAGCAAATTTTTCAATGCGTTGCGGTGAACAAAAAAAGTGATAGTAACATTGTTAAATTTAATTAGATAGGTACCATGCAATTTCACTTTCTTATTTTCAATCTGCAGTGTCCCATTATAACCATTCAAAAGCAGTAAGCCTGGTGATAATTCACTCACCATGGATAAATGCTGATTATTAGATGTTGAACAGGTTGATGGCATACCATTTAATAAACTTGGTAGACAGCTCAATTGGGTGATATCTTTCAGGTTCTCATCTTTGCAAACTGCCACATCATTAAATTTTCTACATGCCGACTTCACCTCGAGGAGAGTTTTTGCACAGTACGTAAATTTTAATTATTGATTTTAACTGATACGTTAGTTTTTTTTACGGGTTTAACAAATAAACTTTTACAAGTTTCTCTTTCAGTTATTGGCAAATCGACAATACAAAGGATTGTAGATTTAATTATTCCAATCTTAACTTCACCGAACTCTAGGGCTTCAATCAGATCTACGTAAGGCATATTTTGCTCATTGAAATGCTTCCTAGTGATGTTCAGTTCATACTCTGACAGTACAAAAGAATTCAAAATTCCAGATTTTGCCCACTGTATAGAGTAACCAAGATTGGTAAGTGCTTCCTTAATTATATGTAGCTTCCTTTCAACGTCTCTAACGATTTTCCGCTCAAAAGCATCATTTGACCTAACCCTATGTTATTTATTATACTATTACTTATATTTGTTATCTCTTGAAATCTTGTTTCTATAGACCTATTTTTAATAATTTGCTTGTCGTTGTTTTCCAAAAGTCTGTTCATGCTATCAGTACCAATCTGAAAATCATCGTGGTCAGGCGAGCCTGCCACCCACTTCCATACACTTCCCAACGCATTAATTGATCTAGTTTTGCGTCTGGGTTTTAATTCAATAATCAAAGCATGTAATTCTTGTATCTGATGTAAAAAATATGGATAATTGCTATTCTTTTTCCCTATGTCCTGTCTTATTTCAGTGTCCAATTCTTCAATTGCCTTTTCATAGGAGTCGAGGTTATCACCTTAACCATTCCAGTCTCTACTGTTACAATTTGGGCGTTTGAGTAGTCCAGCATCTGTACTTCTGCTGTCAATAAATTAGACATTAATCTGCAATTTTTGTGAACTACACGGTTAGAAGTTGTCAAAATTGTTCCTCCTCTGTCTGTCTTTCCTATTCTTTTATTGTTTCTCACAAAAACCACGTCATTACTCTCATAAATTTTTCTTTTAGTTTTCTTCTTATTATGATGATCTAAATCTTTCTCCTGTTTTTCTGTCAAACTCTGCATGATCTTTAATCTGTCCTGTTTTAAGGATGTAGGGTCTGCATTTCTACCAAAAAATACCTCAATAGGTTTTTTATTTATTGTAGAATGAACCGAGTTATTGTATTTATTTAAACAATTTGTCAAAAGATCTTCAAATCAACTATGGACGTTTTCTGCATTAGTACATCTCATAATTTCCGTTAATGTGGAATGGAAACGTTCGACCTGACCATTTATAGAACTGGTATAAGGTGGTGTTTTGTAGATTTTAATACCCAATTGATTTTCCAACATAAATGTTACAGAAGCTGAGGTAAGTGACTTCTCATTATCTATAACCACATTTTCAGGGGTACCAAATGACGTTAGCAACTCCTGTAAAGGATATATTATGTCCTCGGTTGCTCTTGACTTTACTATCCTGGCCTGAGCATACTTAGAATAACCATATTGTTTGTATGGTAAATGTCTAATGCCCGTAATTTCAACAAACAGTTATCTGGTCGTGTTCGTACCTAACAGTTATCTTTACCTATTCGGTAAAAATAGTTTGGTAATTTCAACGTTAATTTTGCCTACGTGTTTTTTCCTTTAAGTTTTCTTTTTAAATAGGGCAACATTTGTATTTTTATTAATATTTTTAATTAACTTTCAAAATCAATGGTGTAAAATACACTACAGTTCAACTAGTAGGTAAGACAAACATGTTTAAATTATCAAAAATTCGTTGCACCATAGATATCTATACACAGCCAGATATCTGCTTGTAGAAATTACGGGCATAAGTGTACGTATTGTCCTGGGTATTGTGGAATAGGTGTTTTCTCTAAAGCTATGTTATTTGGGTGACGATCATATTTATTTTCGCAACAAATTTTACACTGCTTTACTATTTTCTTTATCTTTGCATGCATGTGAGGGAAATAAAATTTTCTAAGTAATTGAAGTTTATTTTCTTTTGGGTTTCTGTGTGCTCTTTTATGTTCATTTATGATTTCAGTCTCTTGTTCAGCATCTGATGTCAAATCTTTAACCATAGTCCTCGTGTATTTCGTCTGAACTTTAGTAAAATGGGATGACCAGAGCTCTTGTATCTTACCTAGAATTTGGTCTTCGGTCATGATTTTAAAATCTTTAGAAGTTTGTCAATATCAAATTCTTTCTCTACTATTGTATGCCTATGGTATGTGGGAAATATTATTTCAAAACTGTAAGTGGGTAAATCGCCTGTATGATTTGGTTCTTGAACACATTCAATGGAGAATCTGTAAACTGAATTAAATTTTGGGAAGAGCTTTCGTGACTATGCTGTGTAGCAGTCAATGAATTCACTTCGGCAACTCGTGGAGGCCTAGACAATGCATCAGCAACTACATTACTACTGCCGGGTTTGTACTTGATCTCATAATTATATTCTTCTAAGATGCCACTTTTAGTTTACACCTTGTACCAATTTCCTTTTCAAAAAATCTTCTTTATCTTAGGAAACAAAATTTTATAGAACGCTCAGGATAACAACCGTCATTCACCTTGAGAAAATATTCAGTAGTTTTTTTTTATAGTAAAATAAAGGGTGGTAAAACCATAATCCACGATGTTAATTGTGAGTCACACCTTAACGTCAAGTTTATTGAGCAACTTAATTTGACATTTTTTTGTTTCACTATTTGCCAAATTCAACCAAACAGAGATACACAATTAAGCAACGCGTTAAGATTGTTGAAACCTTTTACGAAAATGTGCGTTCAATCTTACTGCATTTTAGTGCCCTTCTTGATTCTTGATAATACATATATATTTTTTTGAATATAATACATTTTTTAAATCTGTTAAAATTCAGGTAAGGTATACCTGGGCCTGGCCAGGCATTTTTTGCCTTTTTTATTTTATTTTTATATAATTATAGAGTATATTAGAACTTTCCTCCATCAAAGTGTTTCTTACAAAAAAATAAAAAGAATGTAACTTTAAATACCGTGGCCGTGGCAATTGACCAAATAAAAATGTTGTGCATATTGTATTATATATTGACTGATGTGAATAAAATCAAAAAAACGAAACTTATAGAAAGCATACGCAACACATAAGAATTCTTTCTTTACATTTTTTGTGAAGAATTATTCTATTTGACAACAAAATGTTCCTGCTATATCCTCATTCATGAAAAATAAGCAAACAAAAAAATTCATATCTGAATTTGTCTGATATGAAAAATTTAAAAAAATTCACATTAAAAATACAGTTGTAAACCTTCTTTAAGGCCTGCAAAGTGAAAGCGCTGGCAATTTTTCCCGCTGGGCAACGCGAAAGCATGTGTGTGTTTTGCTTTGTAAAATTATTTGTTGGCTGCAGCACCATGGTGAACCAAAATGTATGTGCTGCTTTTTCGCAGACATAAATTATTGGAAAAAAATTAAAAGAACTGCACATATCGTCATCGTAAATGCAGAATAACATAACATTTCATAAGTTTACATGCAAAGCAAAAAACATTGTAAAATGTTAATTATTTGAGATTTAAAATCAATTTTAAATATTTCAGATACAAATGCGATAACCCATATATTTTTGAAGTAAAAATATAATTTTTATTATTTTTTAAGATGTGTTATTATAGAGCAATTCCATATGAAAACGATCAAAAATGGCAAATTTTTGGACGACCCCTCGCCGATTTTAAGATAAATAGTCTCAATCGATTGCCCAGCAAAAAATAATGTACCTACATATTTTTTTTTTTTTTTTTATAGACACCACCACTAAGGTGTACACCACTGTCATGTGACAAAATTGAAGAATTCTAAACTACTAAAGCGATCGCAACGAGTGATAGCTCGTTGGAAAGGTATTGAATCAGGCTTTAATTGAAAAATAAAATTTTCCTAATTTTTCTTAGAAATTTACCTTTAAATTTTCCCATGAAAATTAAATTTTCCGATTTTCCACAGAAGCTCCTAAATTTTCCGGCTAATTTTTTTTTTGGATTCCTCATAATTTTTGCTTTAAGAATCAGCAATAAAAAAATGGGCCCCGACTCCTTGTTTGGACAGGAGAAGAGCATTTAAGAGACCACCTTGTTAAAAATACATTTTAAAAATTATTTTACATTTAAAAATACATTTATGAAGAACAAATCTTTCTTATTTTGCTGCTTAACTTAATTACAATATTTATTAAAAATGTAATGGCACACCAAACCCGACTGAGGCTACAGGTCATAAAATGTTTTGTAAATTTTTTAAATTACCAGGTAATAAATATTTCGCCTAAAATGACACGTGCAGAAACAAGTCATAAAACACGGATTTTCCATAAATATGGCGAAATATTTATTATCTGGTAATTTAAAAAATTTCCAAAACATTTTATGACCTGTGGTCGGCTTATTGGCAGTAACCAATTAAGTCCCTCTTTAAAAAACATTTTATGACCAGTAGTTCACGCAAATTTTCCTATTAAAGAAAAGCAAATATCGCTTATTTTTTTTACCTATTTTTTACCAAAAAATGAATATAAATACTTCACACACTCTGAGTCAAATTTCAGTTGAATACTAAACGTGAAAGTGTTAAAGTGTTTTTTTTGTAAAGTAAAGAGTGCAGCTGTAAAGACAATTTAAAGTAAAATGAATAAATTTTGCTGCAATCCGTTTAACAAGAGTGGACATCGTTCGAAAAAGATAAAAGTATTAAAATTAACTGGTGTTCCGAAGCGATACATAAATGAATTAAATATACAATACGGTGAAGAAGCAGAATTCATTTGCCCCAAGTGTAAAATCGATTTGTCTCAACAAGCAAATGCATTGAAACAAATGCAGCCACAATCCGAGAGTGAAATGACAAGTGAACAAAATGTTTCATCTGATAATGAGGCAGACATTCCGATGGTCAATATGTCTTTGAGTCCTTTGAATGAGGCTATTACCACTTTAGGTGAAACGCCTATTAGAAAAAGAAAGTTGCGAAGTGAAACATACAGGAAAGAGAAAAACGCAAGGTTATGAGTGCAATCGCGACAATGCAGTCAAGCAGATGACGTTGATGACGGCAAACAAATGATTGAGCAGTTGAAAAGAAAATTCAATTTAGCGACCACTTTTCCGGAGAAATATCTCATTTTATCTGTGCTGCCTCAATCATGGTCTATACGCAAGATTTCTGAACAGTTTCAAACATCTTTTTACATCGCGAGAAGAAGCAAAGAATTAGTTCGACAGAAGGGCATATTGGCGACTCCCACCAAGAAATTTGGCTCAAGGACCCTCAGCGAAGCAATGGTGAAATTGATTCAAGATTTTTACTGCAATGATGATAACAGCCGCGCCTGCCCAGGTGCACGTGACTATGTTATCACATGTGAAGATGGAGAAAAAGTACACAAGCAGCGCAGATTATTATTATGTAATCTATCCGAAGCATACCATCAGTTCAATGAGAAATACCCAGCAGAAAAAGTGGGATTTTCTAAGTTTGCCATCCTACGACCAAAAGAATGCGTGCTGGCATTAGACAGGCACGGAACGCATTCAGTCTGCGTTTGCATGTTTCATCAAAACATCAAATTAATTTTCTTTCCATGCAAGAAATTGAAAGTATTTCACGGTGAAATTGAAACAAATAGGGACCTCCTGTCGAAGTCGTTGTGCGCATACCCCACGGAAAATTGTTATCTGTCCAAATGCGACAATTGTCCGAAGATTGACGAGCTAGAGCAATATTTGGCGGAAAAGTTTGAACAGCTGTTAATTCAGGAGGTGCATTTCAAACAGTGGATAATTAGCAGCGGCAGATGTTCCCTTGAGACCGTGGTAAAGCAGATTCCGGAATTCATCGAGGAATTCGGATTCAAGTTGAATGAACTGAAGGCGCACCATTTCATATCCGAGATGCAATCGAAATTTCTAAAGGAAAGTAAGGAGAAATTAGCCCAAAATGAATTCATTGTGATAAGCGACTTTGCCGAGAATTACACTTTTCTCGTTCAGGATGAAATTCAGGCTTATCACTGGGCAAACGACCAGTGCACGGTGCATCCTTTTTGCATTTATTTCAAAAACGAAGATAACGAACTACAGACCGTAAGCCTTGTTGTTGTCGCGGAGAGTTTAGCTCATAATTATGTGTCCGTTTATTTATTTCAAATGAAACTGTTTGAATTCTTAAGATCAAAATTCGATGCAATCGACAAAGTAACGTTTTTCTCAGACGGCGCGGCTTCTCAGTACAAGAATAAAAAAAGTTTTTACAATCTTTGCATAATTGAAGAAGAACAAAACTGCAAGGTCGAGTGGCACTTTTTCGCGACGTCCCACGGTAAGGGCCCATGCGATGCGTTAGGGGGAACCCTAAAACGCATGGCGACTAAGGCAAGTTTGCAAAGGCCATATACTGACCAGATCTTAAATGTACAACATTTGTTTTCGTGGATTCAAAGCAAGGAAATTGCCATTAACACAGTTTTATGCACTCAAAAAGAACACGATGCCATGGAGCGACGAATTCAAAACAGATGTAATAATGTCAAAACTATAACTGGAACGCAAAAGTTTCATTGCTTCATACCAAATATTTCTGATATGTCAATTAATGTAAAGCGGTACTCTTCGTCTGCCGACGTGCTAAATTTAAAGTTACTTTAATTTTATAATGATGCCAAGACAATTGAAATTTTTAATAAATATTGTAATTAAGTATAAGCAGCAAAATAAGAAAGATTTTTTCTTCATAAATGTATTTTTAACTGTAAAATAATTTTTAAAATGTATTTTTAACAAGGTGGTCTCTTAAATGCTCTTCTCCTGTCCAAACAAGGAGTCGGGGCCCATTTTTTATTGCTGATTCTTAAAGCAAAAATTATGAGGAATCCAAAAAAAAAAAATTAGCCGGAAAATTTAGGAGCTTCTGTGGAAAATCGGAAAATTTAATTTTCATGGGAAAATTTAAAGGTAAATTTCTAAGAAAAATTAGGAAAATTTTATTATTCAATTAAAGCCTGATTCAATACCTTTCCAACGAGCTATCACTCGTTGCGATCGCTTTAGTAGTTTTTAAACAACTTTCACTAAACCAGTCACTATAAAAAAAAAATATGTAGGTACATTATTTTTTGCTGGGCAATCGATTGAGACTATTTATTTTAAAATCGGAGAGGGGTCGTCCAAAAATTTGCCAATTTTGATCGTTTTCATATGGAATTGCTCTATAATAACACATCTTAAAAAATAATAAAAATTATATTTTTACTTCAAAAATATATGGGTTATCGCATTTTTATCTGAAATATTTAAAATTGATTTTAAATCTCAAATAATTAACATTTTACAAAGTTTTTTGCTTTGCATGTAAACTTATGAAATGTTAGGTTATTCTGCATTTAAGATGACGATATGTGCAGTTCTTTAAATTTTTTTCCAATAATTTTTTCCTACAAAAAATGCAACAGACACTTTGGCTGGTTACCTTTGCCAAAAATATTTTCCACAAACAAATACACACACAGGCATTTCGAGCTGTAGTCATGCAAACTGTCGAGCAACAACAACATTGCTAGTGAGGATCGTTTTTAAAACTTTTTTTTCCTCATTTTACATGACTGAAGAAAGGCAAAATTGGATTTTTCCTCAAAAACATGAATGAATTTGCCGAAATATTAACAATTCATTCATGACTGTGAAAAAAGTTACATATTTTACATTTTTCATTTATGTAAAAAATTCAAGAATTGTTGAATATGAGCGATCACATATGACTTTCTCTGAACTCTGGTTTTAGGCATTAAAAATCGCGGCTTCGATTTCGGTTCAAACCGAACAGCTATCTCTAACTACCAACAAACATAACAGAAAAATTTATAAACTCATGTTTAAAGCAATAGTGACTACTTATTAAAGTAATTTATTTTTATTACATACAATTTAAAAAAAAATACAGTCAAAACCAAAAACTGTCGAACAAAAAACGAAAATTTGTTTACAACTTTTCACTTTTTGAGTTGGTTTGACATCGAATGTTTTAATTTAATGAATCAGAAGTAAAAGCAAAAGTTTTTATTTGCCAATGACAAATGAAAAAGTTGAAGAAATTACGGTTATTGTTTTTTGACTGCAGTTTTTGTAACGCTGATTTTAACATTCATAAAAAAATCATTCTTCGATGTACTTGCTAAACACAATAACTTGTAAAGGGGTTAACAGGTCAAACTGTTTCTTAATATTATTACTACAGCTCCTGCTTTGGAAAATAATCAAAACTGCCTCAATTTAATATTACTTTCAATACCAAAGTGAAACGATTACTTTTGACCGATACCGAGTATTTTTTGACCGATACTACTTGGTACTCGGTTGCATAGTATCGATTACAAAAATTCTTTATACTTGTGTAAAAGTATCGAATATGTACTTGTATTTACTCGTATCGTTTCATCCCTAGTATAGACTCATAAACTACTGAATTGATTTTCCTGAATTTTTCATAGTAACAATAGTAACGGACGTGAGTCCCGAAAATAAAATAGGCTACTTATTTCGATAGGTGCAGTTGAAGTGGTACTATCCATAGGATGTCAATATTAAGTATCGCATATCTTCGCTATCTATCGCTGCACCTAAATTCTTGAAATCTTTGTAGTAGGATCTTCTGAACCGAGAAATTGAAATAAGATAGCAGCAGGGCAAGTGGGATTCCCCATAGGGCGCCAATGGTAAAAATCGCATATCATAAGAACTGCTATAGTGAGAATGTTCAAACTAAGTACTGTTCACTGTTATGGTAAACTTCACCTTTGAAAATAAGAATAAACGGGGTAGACGCAGTGAGAACAACATCCCCCAAAGGATGCAAATATTTAATAGTGTGTAAAAAAAGTACTATTATAGCGAGAGTATTCAAACTTGGTAAAATCCACTGTTATGGTGAACTATAAATTTCAGAATAAAAATGGGTGGGATAGACAAAGGAGAAGCAACACTCCTATAGAACGGAAATATTAAATTCCGCATATCTAAACACAAAAGCTTTCAAGCTTTGTAGGACCCACTCGAATGGTAAACTACACCTTTCAAAATAAAAATAAAGAAGGTAGGTGCGGGGGGATCAATTAATGTTACCAGAAGCATCCTCTGGGCGCCAAAAGCAGGGCAGCAGTACCCAATATTAAGGAAATGTTATATCAAATGTATATCTTTAACAGGGTAGTTAAGCACACAGGGTTGATCTAGTAATTAATAAAATATATATTTTGTTCAAGCTCAAGGTCTGTTTGTATTCTTTAAATTCTTTATTTTAAAAATTTCAACATCCTTTGGATGTCATTTTATACGCTGTAGTTTTCCTGACATCTTTATTAAAAGGAACGACACATAAACGTATGTTGTGGACCTTAAAGTACATACATAGATTGTTCCCTCTTATAGCCTCCACAACTAGTGATGAATGAGGGTATAATAAGTTTGGCTTCCGTATGAAACTTTTTTAATACTCATTTAAGGCCCTGTAAAGTATATTTATATATTTTGGGTCCATCAGTAATTCTAAGTCGATTTGGCCGTGTCTGTCCATCTGTTGCAAACACGCTCACTTTCAAAAAACTCAAAATCTAGAGAGTGACTGTTGCAATTTAATTTTTTTTGTATATTGAACGACCTGGGTTAATGTAATATGTGTAAAGAAAGAAGGGGCGTAAAAAAATTGGATATTAGGGGAGAAGAATCCGTAATGACAGCCAGAAGTTGGTGTCGGATTAAAAAGTCACCAGGAGCAGAAATGAAGCCATATACAAGCCATGAATAACGATATGCAATATGTTACCATCAGACTACAAATTGTCTCGCAGTGCACAATAAACAAAAAGGGTATCCAGAGGTGTGGCACAAAATTAAAAAAATATTTCTGGAATTGTTTTCAACTACTCTTTAATCCTAGAGGGTGAATGCATAGATGGGGGTAGTGCACTTATTTTGCAGTTTCAACTTACACTTAGTGATAGTGCAAACATATTGCAATCATTTTATTGATGTTGAGTGATGAATTAAAAAATTTGCAGCCTCACCTAATATGAGTGATGTTAAAAAATTTCACTCAAAAAAAATTAGTTTGTTAAAAAAAAAACAGCCATCAGTTTATTGCAACTTTCTTGTTTTTCACTCATTTCAGTGCAACTTGAAATTTTGCATTAAATTTTATTTGTATTTCTTTTTATGCACTAATTTAATCTCAAGACTAAACTTCGTAAGAAAAAACAAAAAAAAAAAACAGTAACAAATAGGTAATTGCTTAACTTGATATGCCAAATTCTTTAAAATCCTTGCAAATGGAAGATACATTCTCTGTGTGGATGTGGTTCACAATTTCCTCGATTTTTTCGCAAGTGTGATTTACACATGAGTGCAGTAGTGCAGAAATATCAAATGTTAATGCTCCAAAATAAAGTTTCATTGTATGGATACAAATGCAGTTTCAAAGAGGTTTGAAGAATGTTTCTGCAGAAAGTGTTGTTTAATTATATGGACGTAATAATTTATTTAATTTTTGGTTTCAAATTCAAATTTTTATAAAACATACATCGGATGAAATAATTTTTATCAGCATATTCATGGATTTCGAAGGTTATCGTTCGCATTGAAAATTTATATGAAAAACAAAAACCAAATTCTAATATTTGTTTTTGTTTTCAAAGTTATTTTCTATGCGATCGTTAACGTTCGAAATCCATGAACATGCTGATAATAATTATTTCATCCAAAATGTCATGACTTATAATTGTTAAAAGATATGTGAAATTATGTTTATGTGAAGCTGTTTTGATTGCAAGTTAAAATTTTGCACTATTTGAATTGAGTGCAGTATTTTTGCATTCAGTCCGCGTTTAGTGATAGTGAAAAAATTTGCAATAAGAGAAAATATTTGAGGTTCGAAAAAATCTTTGTGCCCATTAACCATCTTTTTATGTTAATATTTAGGTAAATATTATTAAAATTGGGCAATATTTGACTACAGACCCTATAAAAATATCGCTCACGAAAAAAGCGTTTAATGCCATAACATCCTTTTAAAAAAGTTGTGAATTATATAAAATTTGTTGATGGTAAGTTTTAAATTAACTACTATGTCGTAGCAATACTTTGTAATGGTAGGTCCAGAACTAAACACAGGTCCCATTAAACCCCTTCTCTAAAATCGTTTTAAGACGAAAAATAAATCTCATAAAAAAATCTGACAAGATAACTTTTTAATATTCGGCACATAAGTCTTTTGTGAATATAAACCTCATAACATAGATTTATTTTGCCGGTCCATGATTGCCCAGTGGCCCTTAATAGAAATTTTACTGTATATACTGTGGTCGGACTTGCCTACACTTCTTTTTTAATGTATTTTTCTTGTTTATCTCTTATTAAATTAAATTCCAAAACACATACATACAAATTCTTAATATTAACCCTGAAGGAATTGTCAACGAAGTGTCAACTCTACACTACATTTACCACTTTATTTGGCTGAAATAATTCATATAAAAATTGAAGAAATAATAAAAAAATATTTTTAAGAATTCGTTTTCGTACCAAAATTGTAGACTAGATTTACTAAAATGTACTAGTGATTCTCTAGTTTCAATGTCTACATATGTTTCCAAATAATGACTGTGTAAGTAGTGGATCAGTACAGATTCACTAGTGACATTTCCTGCAGGGAAGTTAATAATCAAAATTAAAACTTTGAGAAAAATAAAATAAAAATTGTTTTATCTATGGGAAAGTATATATTTATTAAAAATTTAAGTGTACTTTAACAAAATTGATCTATTTCATCTTGTTTTCCACTCAATTTGTTGTGAAATTGATTACCGATATCGTTTACAGATTTTTCTATTTCCGCTTCCAAGTCATTGACCTGTTTCTCTGTTTCGTCAAGCAATGACTTAACACTGTTCTGTTGTTTATCCACGATACGTTTTATGTTCTCCTCCGTAACAGTTAGCTGGTACTCTATGTCTGTGTTAAATTCGCTTAAACTTTGTGCTACTGCGTTAGTTATACCATAGATATTGAACATTTGTGACGAGGCTACAACTTCTTCGGTCATCGATGAAGCGATTTGCTTAAGCGTATCACAATTCTGATTCTGTTTATCGCACTGCTTAACTTCACAAATGAAACCCATTTCAGTTTCGCAATCAAGATCGCCCCATTTGTATACATTCCATCTTTGCTCTATATTTACACAGTGTTCCTTACCTCCACTATTATCTGGCTGCCCTTTCTTCCAATAGGTGAAATCAAATTGGTTACCAGTGGCCGACCACACAATTTTCCGAGTAAGGTCTTGACTAGAACTGAATTCATCAGTGCCGCCGATCCATACCTTATTCCCATTAGCATTTTTTTCCAACAGATCAATAATAGCTGAATTTTTTGAATCTGAATCAATTTCAACAAGTGGAGAATTCATGCCGGCGCACTTATGCCAGGCCTGAAACCAGTTGAACTAAAAATTTCATTTACATATTAAATTTTTTCTTAAAATCTTTATGGGAAATTACCTTCTGTTCAACTTCAATAAGATATTCGTGGCCATCTGATGCCGTGTATGGCTGAGGGGTACTTGATACTGCCTCTAGTAGTCCGAGGCAAATTATAAGGACTTTTGCAATTAAGTTTAAGTTCATTATTGTGTCTATCCTTTTTAAAGACTTTCTTCAGCGAGTTGAACGGGTTCTTCAAGACTCAACGTTTAAAAGTTAAATGTGTAGATGTCTAAGAAATTATCGTATTTATACTTTTTCAAATGTGGTTATGGTTTAAAATGTATAATAGTTTGTCATATTATCTTATCATTTCGGCAATAATTTAAAAATTAAGAGAGTTACCCAGCGGTAGTGTGCTGGTATATCAGTGCGGGGGGCTAGCAAGAACGGGCTGAAGTTCTAGTTACATTGCTCGGTTAATTATGTTTTAGAATATAATTTAATAATGTATTTGTAATTCTTAGTAGATAAACAACTAAAGTGTGATACAGAAATAAAAAGTAGAAATTATAATTATGTGTCATTTAAATGAAAATAGTTGAAAAATAATTTTTAATTATTATTTTTTCTTATAAAAATGTTCTTTTATATGCGGAAGAACATATTTTTATATTGAAACAGAGACGCTAATTTTCAAAAAGGTCTTTTTTATGGAAAAGGTTTTTTATATTCAAATAAGGTACATCTCGTTTAAAAATTACTTTTGATCTCAAAATACATCATATTCGAAATAGTAATTTAAACGATTATTTAGAACGTTTTATGGCTTGTAACGCCATTTTTCTAAGATATCATAAGGCACAAGTTTCCAGTAAAAGTTCCATATAAAAGGGAATCCAATTAATTGGTTACCATGGACCTGTACAGCACAACGTTGACCGACCTCTAAAAAACTTCAAACAGTGTTACCTTTAATTTGAATTGGTACTCTTTTTAAGAAGTTTTTTATTTTGTTAAAAAGAATTGGTTTAAACACTTGGCTAAATCGAATTAGATTTTTAATAATTTTCTTACAGGAAATATGACGAGTTGAAGGTGAAACTGAATATATCATTTTTTTATTTATTTATTATTACTTAATTCTCCAATGAAACTAGTATTTCTTACTCACTAGTATTTTTATTTATTATATTTAGATACTTTAGTACATTTTATAAAATACAAATTTAGCATTAAATTTATCTGTAGGCATTTAAGAGGTTATTGTTGACGCCAATAGGATCAGTAAAATCAATACACGTATAAAAATTGTTCAATTCAGAGCTCATTCTGCGGATATGATCAAAATTTGCATATTTTAACCGAAAGTATTGAAGTCTAAGGGGCACATAATGTATGGAAGGACGAATAGGAGTTGAAAACTCAACCTTACGAAGTGGGAATTATGAGACAATTTCACCGTTTAACAAATTCAGTATTATATTTTAAGGTTGGCATATTAATTGGTGTTAAACGGTTTTCATACGAAGGTAAATTGATATTTGGATTCCCGTGGACTTTTTGATGACAGAATAAAATAAATTGCTTTTGTACGGATTCCAAGACGACCGTGGCGTATTCCAGAAAAGGTCTCACTAATGAAATGTATAACGGTCTTATGACATAGGGATAGTCAAACTCCTTCACCCAGCGTTTGATAAATCCAAGGACACCTTTGGTTTTGTTGATATACTGCGATATATGCGCATTGAAACACAGTTTACGATCATGTGTATACCTACAGATTACTGGACTTCTTCTGCAGAATAACATACATATGCGCGAAAGGGTCGTTTAAGAAAATAAAAGTCGGAAACCTTTTATAATGTCTTTTAAAGAAGATCTCTGTTTTTCAGCTGTTAAATAGGTATCACCGAAAAAAATTAATGATGTGAGAAGTTAAAATAACTTTTTATCGCTAGATGATGTCTCACACTACAATAATTTGTTTTATACAACTTAAACATATTTACAACTTTTTCCTCCGTATTCATATACGATTGTTAAATTTAACAATCGTTTATTAAAGGAAATTTTCATACAAAATTTGTTTTGTAAGCCTTTATTAAATTTAAAATATTTTTTGAATACGACAGTGTGTGTTTGTTTTTTTTATAAATCGAAGTCAAATAAATTTGATTAATTTTTTTTCTTATTCTATAGACGAAGCTCACCTTGTTTTAAGAAATTACCAAGTGTTGCCTGAGTGGATTTAAAAAAATATAACTATAAGATTTTGTTTAAAATGAAGTCAATATTATAAGAAATAAAATTTGTGTTTCGTGAAAACACATTGCTTTTCATTTCTCACAATAATTTTTTACATTTTGTTTTATATGCTATAAAACAATAAGAGTTTCGTGAATAAGTGCATATAGGACAAAGCTTTTATTTTTTAAACGCTTATTACTCTTAGAAGCTTTTCCAAGGACTGAATATTTTTTTACCAAGAAAAAACAGAAACTCTAGAAGTTTCCTTGGTAAGAAGGTTGCGACAACTTTTTCGGTTCAGTTTTTTGTAACTAACAACTTAACTTTAACAGCGATTTACCAAAAAAACATTTTAAAACACAATAACTTGCGAACGACGATATGTACATTAGGGACATAACTTTTTAACAATTTTTTAAAATTTGTTAATTTTGTTCGGCATTAGGTCATGACTCATCAGTTAAACAATATAACAATATTTTGTTTTAAAAATTATATTTTATTTCAACAAAACTAGAGGTCAACAATTTACAACATAAAATAAATTTTTTAAAATATCAAAATTGGCATAGCACAGTCCGATAGAGCATAAGTTAACACACCAACCGCGATGAAGTAAGGAAAATTTTTAATTTTATTTATTGTTAAGAAAATTTAATAACATGTGTATTTAAAAAAAAAATAGCTCAAGTATGAAATTTCATTAATATCACTGTGCAAGAAATTGACACTTTTTTTTTAAACAAGCTGGGCAAGCTGGCGTTTTATCATAATTCGGGTACGCTGAATCCAGTGGTTCCCGCCGTTTTTTTTTAGATTGGCTCTGGTTTTAGAGATACATATACGGTTATTTCGAAAATGGAGGAGGTTGCACAATAGAGTGGTTCGAAAAAAATAAGTGTTGCCATATTTCCAAACACGTTAAGTATTTCTCTTAACTCCTATAACTTCTTTGTTTATAAATAAAAATAAATAGCAAAAACTAAAAAATCCGAAATTCATTTAAGAAAAGTAAAACATTTTACTAATATGCGTAGTCGTTTTAGAAACATATTTATTTTTGGAAAAATAAATCAAAATTTCGAAATTTTTGTTTTTGGAAAATGCAGCTACGCTTCTAACTTTTTGCAGACGTATAAGAAACCAAATTCCAAACAAAACAAGCCATAAATTATTAAAATCTTTTGATTTTATTCACAAAAGACGAAAAATGTTAAAAACGCAATATTTGTATGGGAGCCACCCTTCGAAGTGGTGATAAGGGGCAAGTATGTCTCGAGAAAATGTTAAAAACTAATTGAGGTCGGTCATACATTTTATTGTAGTGTGCACATAAAATTGCACCATGCATGTTTGTTAGTGGTGTCGTTTGTTTATTTAGAAACTGAGGCTGTGTGTGGAAAAAAAAACACCTTCTATAGGGTGGATAGGTACCTGGGTACCTTCATGCAAATTGTATGAGAAATCTAATTTTTTGTCTTGTATTGTACAAAAAATCATTAACCAATGATATAATATTAGAATTTTACTCTGGTTTTCCCCTTTTCATATATTTTTTAAAATCCTACACCCAAAAAAAAAAAAAATTGTAATATCAGCAACTTTTTGCACCCTTAATAGGGTGAATAGGTACCTGGGTACCTGTATACGTTTTATATGGAGCAACTTGGAGGATCTTTTCTAAAAAAGTTGCTAACATTAGCAAAAAAAATTGCTAAACTCAGCAAGTTTTTGGCGCCTTTGAATTGTTTCGATATTAGAGGCTGGGGCAGTGCCCCTTAACTGAATACCAAAACACCTGATTGGCTTTTAGATGGAGTCGTAAAGTAAAAGTTTGCAGTCGAGACTAAGGACAGAGTTTCTTCCAATAAGCCAATGAACTTTTATTTTTTTATATTACATATACATACGTATTTCTTTTTTATGAATATTTAAAAATAAATAAGGGACATATACATATGATGAATCTGGATGGCTTTTAGTTTCATTTGAGTTAATTTTGCCTCTATTGTCACTGCCTCGGCTTCTAATATCCAAAAAATTCAAAGGCGCCATAATAAAGTTCTTCGAATAATCACAGCTGCCCCTTGGTATGTTAAAAATTCAAATATTCACCAGGATCTTAATGTTCCTTTAGTAAAAACTATGATTACGAAATATGCAGTAAAATACTTAAAAAGGCTCGAACTGCATCCGAACCCACTAGCTCGAAATATTTTATATCATAGCGGCCACACTCGCTTAGGAAGAAGAGACACTGCTGCACTTACCCAATTAGATGAGCGATAAACACCTAGATAAGTGAACAGCACCCATGATAAAGAAAATTTTTGTCTGGTACTGGCAGGACATAAAATAAAGTATGTATTAGGTTAAGATTTGATTAATTATTGTTAGTTCATATTTAATGTATGAAGATTCAATAAATAATATTGGAAAAAAAAACTGTATTTGAACAGAAAAAATACTACCACATCCAAATAAAACAGACATAATAAAATGCATGATACAAATACACAAGGTAGTTCCACTTCTCTCTCACAATAATTTTTTTGAAGTTTATCGGAATTATTTGAAGTTTGTTTTTTGTAAATATTAAAAAAATCGTTGCCACATATTAAAAAAGGCAACAAAATCCTTTTGGAAATTATAAGACAAAATGTGTAACTTGTATTAACAACTTTAATGTGAATTTTTAAGCATTTTAATTTCCTTTAGAGCTGATAATTAAGAACAATTTAATTCACTAATTATATATATACATGTTTTTTTGCGAAAATTAAAAAAACATTATTTGTATGGTCTTTCTTTATTAAAAAGAAATTCAAATTCATCAAACAAAATTTAAGCTACAATTATTTCATCTTTGAACATATATTTTTTATATTTTCATCTAATACTAAATTTTAATTACATATAATTTTTTTATAAAACTAGGCCCTGTATACAAATAATCACTCTGAATTTGGACAAATGTTGAATGTTCAAGTTTAGTCAAAAAATCGTTGTTTGGTTTGTTAAGCCCGCCTTCAGATAAAAAGTTTATAAATTCCATATCATTTAATAGCTTTATTTCTTCCCAAAGATTTTCAATTTCATGTTGTTCTGCGAGCTACAAAGAAATTTAAATTTCACCTTATCCTATCAAGAAAGTATAGCCGGTCAAGCCCACCACCACAATAAAAGAAAATTTTTTTGCAAGTGTAGCCTTTATGGGTCCCATGGGCAATCTTGGACCCGCCAGAACAAAATTCTGTAATTCAGTGCCGATTATTATTTAGATTTCTTTATCTGTATAGAATTGGTTTTCCTTTAAATAATTTTAGGAAGGGGGTTTATATGGGACCTATGGTTAATTTTTAACCCAACTGCACAACATTTTGACAAAGTAGCTATTGTGAAAGTCATTATCGCCAATTTTAATGTAAATACTAACATTTAAAAGAAAGTAGTGGCATTAAAAACTATTTTCGGAAGTAGTATTTGAATGGTATATGGTCAAATATGGACCGATTCCAATGCAATTAGGTTAGATGACTTAAATTGCAATAACATTTGTTTGAACCAAATTTAATCTTAATAGCAACATAATAAGATACTTTTCGGGCTCAAAGACCCTATTTCAGAATGAAGCTTGTATGGTGATATATGAAATTATGTATCGATCAACAGGCTTAGTCCTTGAGCCAATAAGAACCTATGTGCCAAAATTCATAAAATTATCGCTAAAATTGGGACCTGTACTTTGCGCACAAGTTTTACATGGGCAGCCTGGAAGTCGGCCAGCCAGACATCGTTACATCGACCCAGAAAGTGATACGTAAAGGTGGGATCAATATTTTAAGGAGTTACAAATATGAGCACAAATGCATCAATATTGTGTTGTGAGTGTAAAAAGGTTCTTCCTTGTGACAATTAGAACTTCATATAACAAATTTCATTAAATTATCTTCAAAATTGCATTCCTTTTACGTTTTAATTTTGCGCACACAGTGCGAATGGCAAGCCAGCCGGTCGGACGGCCGTACATCGCTAGATCGATTCAGAAAGTGATTATGAGTTAATCGGTATACTCAAACTGGGTCTAGAACCAATATTTTTTATGTGTTGGAAACATCAGCACAAGCTCTTCGGCATAAAATCGGAAGTTACAAAACGTTTGAAAAATGTTTTTAACTTTTTTAAATTTTATTTATGAAACTTTTTAATTTCAAAGTTAACAAATTTTAAAAATTTTTGATATATGAAAATTGTTAAATATAAATTAATATTTAATTTTTCCAAACTTCAAATAAAAAACAAAACAGAAACAGGAAAATGGGTTAATTTAAAACAAAAAATATGGTAGCACACATTTTTATAATTCCAATAAACGTCAGAACGTTAATATGGCGACAAAAAGAGAGAGTGGAACTACCTTCTGTATTTGTATCATGATAAAATGTGTATAAGTTTCGAAAATAATATTATTTGAATGTTTTACTCCTTGCATGAATATATTAATATTATGAATATTATTTAATATGAACAAAAAAAATTTATCATCATAAATTTCACAATTTTTTTTTGTTTATTTCAGTTTTTGATTACTTTTATTAACTCTATGCCACACACAACTTATTAAAAAACACTAGTTTTCACACAGTTTTTTACTTTGTAATGAGAATATACATAAATACCTAAAATTATCATACCTTCTGTATTTGTATCATGATAAAATGTGTATAAGTTTCGAAAATAATATTATTTGAATGTTTTACTCCTTGCATGAATATATTAATATTATGAATATTATTTAATATGAACAAAAAAAATGTATCATCATAAATTTCACAATTTTTTTTGTTTATTTCAGTTTTTGATTAATTTTATTAACTCTATGCCACACACAACTTATTAAAAAAGCACTCGTTTTCACACAGTTTTTTACATTGTCATGAGAATATATGTACATAAGTACTCATTTTACTATGTCTTATTTCTTGCACACGATCTAACTGTTACCACATACTTGTGTGTGTTGGCATTTGCAAATTGAGTAAATAAACATTCAAAGAAAAAGAGTGAATAGAATGTGTGCCTTTGTTATGATAAAGTAAAATACAGACTACACTCTCTTTTATATTTTTACTCATAAACTCTGTAAACCACTCTTTAACTATTTAAATATTTGAAAGAATATTGGGATGCTTGTGTGTGATAAACAAATGAATGTATTCTTGCAGCCCTTTAATACACAGGAAATCAATATCAATGTAATGATTGAAAAGCAAGAACTCCCGAGCTCGAGAAACAATTGAAATTACGGAATAAACCTTTGATAAAGGATCTAGATGATATTTTTTTCCATCGCTCCACATGAAATTAGGAATAGCTGGGAAATTCATCGAAGTGGTAGTCAAAGATATTGATCAAGTCTATGACTGTTTGAAATCCATGTTTCCAAAACTCAGTGAAGCTAAAATTAGAAAAGGTACGTATCGTTGTCAGTGTTTTAATATTGTAATTTCTAAATTTATTCACTTCGATATATTCGCATTACCAATAATTTTTACGTAAATGTTTTTTTTTATATTTCAAACAGGTATTCTCAATGGACCGGATATACGAAAATTAATAAAAAGCGAATCTATTCGAACCATTATAACCACCTATGAGCATGGTACGCATGGAAACAAGTCATCGAAGGCGTTTTAGGAAAGAACCGTGTACAGCGAGATGACATACAGACACGAGTGGACAACTTGCTGTATTATTTTGAAAAAATCAAAGCATCCATGACGTTAAAATTACATTTCTTGCATTTCCACCTTGAAACCTTTTTTGCACAATTACCTCAGGAATCGGACGAACAAGGAGAGAGGTTCCACCAGGTGACCATGCCAATGGAAAGCGATTCAAAGGCAAAAAATTGGATGCATTGCTTGCGGAGGTTTGTTGGTTTAGTTCTAAAATTATGCAGTTTGAAATTTGTGCACACACTGAACAAAACTTCCCTTGAATATTACGTCTATCTCGGATGATGATGCAGACTCAGAACATGAACCTACGAAGAAAATAAGGTCATCAGAACCACAAGCGTCATCTTCAACGAGGATGGATAGTGACAATAATTGAAAATGTTCTAAATTTTGTGTCCATGCATAGAAAACATATAAAAATTGCATTTTTTTCTGTGTAAGAATAGCTGTAATATGAATCGGAATGTTTATTTTGATGCAAAATAAAAAAAGTCATCAATGTTTTTTCCAAAGAATTTTGTGGATACCTCCAGCAAATTTTTGAAATTCATTCCTTTAATTAATTGTGAATAAAAGCGAAACGCGTTCATCGATTTTCATGATTTATGTGTCATTTTGTTAATAGGTTATGCGACTTTTCATGAAAGTAATAGGACTTGACGCTTTTTTTTACCGTTTTGGATTTTTTATGAATTAAATTAAAAAAATTTAAATTTTTTGGGCAAAAAAAATTTTTTTTTTTCTTAATACATTTATTTATAATTTCGAAACTGTTGCTTATGTAGCGAAACGTTGTATGAACAGATTAAAGGAATTGTAATTCTTAATTTTTTTCAGACTATTCGGACTAGTGGTTCTCGAGTTATGACAAACAAAAGAGCCTAAAACGTGACAAATTCCCCTATACGATACTTACTGACTTCAAATTAATTTTTAAATTATTTATTGAGCTACCTTGACCAAACTAATGATGCAGAAGTTTTCTTTTTTGGTCTACTTTCATAAGCAATTATCAGAATTGAGTCCCGAAATCATGTGTTGTACTGTGTAAAAAAACAACAACCACAAGGGACAGACGTACATCGTGAAATCAACTTCTCTCCTCATAAGGACCTAGAATATATATACTTTATTGGGTCCAAAATCAATAATGTAGGAATTACAAACGGAATGACAAACGTATATGCATATGTATACCCTTTTACTTCGGTGAACGGTATAAAAATGACATATCGTCAAGTATATCATTTTCTTAAATAATGTGGAACCAGCGTTACACATGAGGCTAATGATTTTTTTCGTCGCAAATTTTAAAAAGCATTAATAACAGTATGAAAAGCGCCGAGTTTGGCTTATAAAATTTGACATTTCAACTAGAACGACGGCAAATGAAAATGTAAACAATAATAGATTTGGCAACTTAACTTACAACACGGGGAAAAACACTGAACAACAGGCCTAGTGAGCAGTGTTGCCAGAACTTTTAGAGGTAAAATCAGCAAAAAACCATAATTTTCATACAAAAAATCTGCAAAATCTGCGTCAAGATTATACAAATCTTCAATAAATCTTGAAAACTCATTTATTACATTTTGTATGTAGTTTAATTAGAAAACGCTATTACAATTTATTTCAAAATATACAGCGATGTTCTGGAATTTGAAATCGATGGTAAATATCTATATGTGGGCCATGAAGTATAAAAAAGGAAAGATTTTTTGAACTTTCAACACAGAAAAGTTTCAAAATTGTTTCTTTTTAATTTCACTCAAATGCGATTTTCAGAACATGGCTGATAATTTTTGGATATAGAGATTATTCACACCTTTGGTATCTCAAACAAGAAATTAAAAGTTAATTTCTTGACATTTTCTTTAAACTATCTTAATTTATCTTAAACTATTATAAAAAATTTGCAAGTATGTATGCATATGTATACGTACGTATGCATATTATTTCGTGTAAAATCGGACAACATTAGTCCGGCGATATTCATGTGTCAAGACAATGCGAATTTTTAATTTTTAAGTCATTTTTTGTGAATAAAGTTAGTAGGAAAACTATTTCAAACGATTTTTTCATGAATGGTTGATATATTTCGTTTATCAATGCAAGAAGTGAAAATAGTACAAACATAAGTGACAATATAAAGAAGTTTCTACCGAGCTAAATAATCTGCAATTTTAAGCCAAAAATCTTCAAATCAGCATTTTGAAAATTTTGGGGATAACATCTGAAAAATGCAGATAAGTCTGCACTTCTGGCATCGCTGCTAGTGAGCACAGAATACTAACAGAACTGTAAAAAGTGAAGTGTGAAAAAGGCCCAAATCAGTTGCGAGGGCAGTTTTTAAAGAAAGAGATAAAAAACTTTTTTTCAGTGAAGTAGTAATGTGAAAAAGCAAGACAGAATTACCATTTACCATTTTTTTTCTGATTAAAATTTTTACTAAACCAATTATATAAATTTGAGCCTTAGAGTTTGCAGTTAGATTAAAGAACTAGATTAAATTACACTAAATAAAAAAATTAAGCCATATTCTAGCCATTTAAAATGATATACGATACGATAAAATTGGACAGTAAATGTCGATGCTAAATATGTAGATAGATAAAAGCGCTGCATTTTAGGGCGTGGCAAAAACATTTTTAAAGTTCTACAAACTTAATAAATATACCTTTCATTATAGGGCGTGACTGATAGAAATTTTTTGTTTTGTTTTGGGTTGTATCTGGTTTGATGTAATATGTACTTATGTATGTGAAAAAGAAAAAACGGCGCTTGATTTGGAGGCGTGTCATAAAAGTAATTATATTAAAAGCAATTCATACTAAGTTTTAGAAGGACTTTTTTGAAACGTGAAAACATTTGACATTTGGGGGAAGGATCCGATGTGGCATTAGTGGGCACCAGAATTTTATGTCGGAATAAAAAGTCAACAAAGGCAAAAACGAAAATACCGAGCTAGCATAGGCTGTTTGTTTGACGATTACGTTTAATATACAACTCCCAAAAGACTCTCTGTAAGAGTCGCAAAACCATTACTGAGCTACCTTAATAAGAGCGTTTTTGAAATGTGAAAATTCTATTGCCAATACAATTTCAATAAAGCAAACCGGCCTACGGATCTGCAAAAAAGGATTTTCCGACAGGATGGTGTTGATGTCGCGACCTTTAGGTTTGTTTTATATAAATTGTATGAAAATTAGAAGTTTTTGCATGAAAAATATGCTTGATGTCCCATTTTAGGTAGCTCAGTTATAAGGCTGAGCATTTCACGAGTTGTAAAATAATTCCTGCATAAGTCTCATGCGACTCTTGGCAAGCTTTTTGAAAGACGCGTTAGATAAACTATACATGCATCACAAACGATTCCCTTTATGATTAATATAAGCGTCTTTCGCTGCGTTATGGAAGAGTCTCTCATACTAATCAGCACGTGTAACAGTTTCCTCCATGCGAGGAATCGTCTACAATTAAAAAATAAGCTCATCGACGATCAAAAACACTCTTTCTGCGATTTCAAGTAGACTCCTGGACGATTGAAAATGTTAGCTGGGTACTGTCAAGCCATACACAACGATATGCAATATGATGCGATTGGACTTTAAATGAAAGCTCTACATATCAAAAACGAAAAGGGCTGTATTTGGGGGCGTGGCAAAAACAACTATTTTCCTGCTTTAGAAACTTCATGACACATCTTTCATTTTAGTGGGTGACTAGCGCAACTATTTTTGTATAGAGGTCGATGCGGTCTAATATACATATCGTCGTTTGCAAGTTATTGTGCTCTATATGACAAAAATGTTTTTTTTTGGTAAATCGCTGTTAAAGTTTAGTTGTAAGTTACTAAAAACTGAACCGAAAAAGTTGTCGCAACCTTCTTACCAAGGAAACTTCTAGAGTTTCTGGTTTTTTGTGGTAAAAAAAATTTCAGTCCTTGGAAAAGCTTCTAAGATTAATAAGCGTTTAAAAAAAGCTTTGTTCTATAGGCACTTATTCACGAACCTCTTATTGTTTTATAGCATATAAAACAAAATGTAAAAAATTATTGTGAGAAAAGAAAAGCAATGTGTTTTCACGAAACAAAAACTTTATTTCATATAATATTGACTTAATTTTAATCTAAATCTTATAGGTTTATTTTTATAAAACCACTTAGGCAATACTTGGTAATTTCTTAAAACAAGGTAAGTTTCGCCTATAAAATAAGAAAGAAAAAAATTAAACAAATTCATTTGACTTCGATTTTTAATTTTAGCTTGTAAAAAAACAAAGACTAACTGCCGTATTTATAAAAATATTTTAAATTTTTACAAAACAAATTTTGTATTAAAATTTCCCTTAATTAAATTTACTAGAATTGGTTGGCGCGTGAAAATAATTATTGCAAAAATATTCAACAAAAAAAAACTCAATGCACATTTATGCTGACCAAACACAAAAACAATTTTAAATTTAGTTCATTAACTTTAAAATAAAATTCATATAAAATACTTATCGTAAATAAAGAAAAAAAATGAATTGAATTTCAAGTTCAAAGTCATGCTTAGAGTAAATAAAATTCTTACATTGCTACAGTGCCTTAACTAATTATAGGTACACTACAAACGTTTGTTAAATTTAATGTTGCGACTGTCAAAAAATTTAATTTAACATAACAGTTTGTGTTCACACCATCACACAAAGAATAAACTTTCACACATGAAATAAAATGAAACCCTGATCCAATGAACTGTATTATTGTTAAGAAATTTTTCAAAAAACAATGAAGTGGTATAGGATGTCAAACTTTTTTTCATAAAACTTGTAATTTGTGCCCCGGTAGGCTAGCTGGTAGCGAGCTAGTCTATCACCGCCGGGGTTGCGGATTCGATTCCCGGCAGAGACTCTGGTTTTTTCCCTGCAGACAAGCATAAAGCTTCGCGGGATTAGCTTAGGAAAAAAAAAATTTTTCATCACACTATCAGACTTTTACATATTAGTTGAGGATTTGACATGTATTAATACAAAGTATAATAGTGTTAACTAGCCTTAAGCGAAGGTTAATTAACAACTACCTATTTTGCAACACAACAACCCAGGAAAAACTTTTTGAATTTTGGTAATAGGTGGTAGTTATTTTATATGTTACCTGGTAAGTAGCTGTCATTACAATTGTCATTATTCTGAATACTTCAATAAGTACTTACTTGTAATGACCCCAGCAAGTACTTATTACTTCTATTATTTTCACTACTGAATATTTGCTTACTAATAATCAGCTCAATAACTACTTATAAGTTGTGTTGTCTTCAGTACTGAATATCTACTTACTGGTAACTAGTTCAATAACTACTTATTAGGTCTCTTAACTAGTGAATTTTTGGCTTTTAGTAAGTATATTGTAAGTACTTACAATTCAACTTACTCGTAGTTAAATAATAACTAGATACTTTTCGGCTTCTAGTAAGTGTGTTGTAAGTACTGAATTCTGTTGACACCTCGAACAAAAATAAGTAGTTATTCAGCCGAAAAATAAGTAGTGTTTATTTTCTCCAACATTACTTGCTTACTTACCAGGTAAGTAAAGTTTTTGCTGGGAAGTAGCAAAAACACGCGGACCTAATTAAAAATTAACGGCTTTTGCATACTGTCTGTTTGTTTTTCTTCTTTTTTATTTGGTTTCGTCTCATTTGCCAACTGCAATGTGAAGTCGAAAAAGGAAAAAAAACAATAACAGACAATGCAAAGAGTTCCAAAGTACTACAAACTTTATTTCCAATTTCATATAGAACAAAATAAAAAAATATTTTTTTATTTAGTATTTTTGCTCCGTTTTTGTTCTATATGCATGATTTTTTGCATATAGAACACAATAGGTTACGAAGTTTGTCACTGAAATCAACAAAGAGAATGTCTCATATTTCGAAAACTATAAAAGATACGAAAGAAACGAAGAAAGATGCCACAGATCGACAGATCTCTAAAAGTTTACCTAAAAATCAATCTTATCTCAATTTTTCTTATTTTGCGGTATAAAATACAATAACTTGCGAACGACGATATGTAGTATGTATGTATGTATATGCACTAATGCATCACAAAAATATAGGAAAAAACCATCGATTTTGATGGCTGTTTTGTAACAGATTGAAAATCAACACTTAATTTAATACATAAATAATTCAGCTTGAAATTTTACGGTCCAATTTTTTTGGAACAAAAATTTAATGAAAGAAAATATTGAAACGAAGTTTGGAGCTTTTTTGTACGTTTAAACAAATATTTACACGGTCGATTTAAACTAGCAAACAAGTGAACAAAATGACAAAAACAAGATTGTAAAATAAATAAACAAAAACATGAGACAGTGAAAAAAAAATTGTTAAATAAATTAAACAAACTAACAAAAAACCATTGTAGCATAATGTAAAGAACAAAACAATGTAATAAAACAAATGAATGTGAAAACATAAATGAAAACAAATATTATAAATAAATAAAATTTAGTTGTTAAATTATTAAAAAAAGTGCGTAGTTTTTTTTTTTTATTTTGCGGTATAAAATACAATAACTTGCGAACGACGATATGTAGAAAATATTGAAACGATGTTTGGGACTTTTATTGTACATACGTCAAAACAAATATTTACACGGTCGATTTAAACTAGCAAACAAGTGAACAAAATGACAAAAACAAGATTGTAAAATAAATAAACAAAAACATTTGACAGTGAAAAAAAAAATTGTTAAATAAATTAAACAAACTAACAAAAAACCATTGTAGCATAATGTAAAGAACAAAACAATGTAATAAAACAAATGAATGTGAAAACATAAATGAAAACAAATATTATAAATAAATAAAATTTAGTTGTTAAATTATTAAATAAAGTGCGTAGTTTTTTTATTTGTTATTTGAGACTTAAGCCCTAAAATGATTATGTATGTATGCTTTGGTAAAAATTCCTAAAAGATACTTTTTAATTGTTATCTTTGCAAAGCATTATTTTAATAATTAAAAAATAATGGAATCTGAATTAAGTTTGTAAATAGTTACTCCAAAAGTTTATCTAAGATAAAAAAATTATTTAAAACTTGATTTAACTTAACCTTCGCATTACCAAAGGGTTTTGACATGTCATAATACTTATTATTATGGTGTAAAAGGGCCTTTAGTACTACTAAGAAGTGCTTAAGTTATTTGACAGAGTTTGTATTTTAATATGTCAATTATTGTTTAGAAAATATTTGTCAGTGTGATAATAAAATTTATTTAACATTCGATACGTGAAATTTCCTATAACATTTTATAGTTTAAAAGTGGTTTGCAGAAGGCTGCTTGATATGCGACCTTAGGCGTGGTATTATATCTGGCCATATGCCTTCTACATACTATGACATGCTAAATATACCAAATCGTAAACAATGGCTTATAGGGAGTTGTTCTAATGGCACCTGTTACGGTTATCGCCATCATTCTCATTATACGTTCAAACCTAGTTTGATGACTCTTCACCTTAAGCGCCGGCCACCAAACAGCTGCCCCGTAGAATAAACTGGGTATAATGGCACACTCGTATAGCCAGTATACATTTCTCGGGTTGATTCCCTAGTTTAGGCCAATGGCCCTTTTGCAGCAAAATAACTCAGTTGCCGCCTGTGTAGTCCTAGAAATGGTGTTCATCTTCCAGTTCAGTTTGATGTCCAATATTGGCCCAAGATACTTGGCGCTGTCAGACAGTTTCAGTGAGATCCCCTTATCATCGGGGTAGCAAATTTGGGAATTTTGTATCCCCTTGTGAAAAGTACCAGTTCCGTTTTGGCAGAAATTATATCCAGTCTTCATCCCTGGCGCCATTTTGTTAGGACGTCCAATGCGGACTCCATAAGTTCAGGCAATAGTCTGGGATCATTACCCATAGCCACAACTGCAACGTCATCCGCATATGCGATCGTCCTGCAGCACGTCCTTTACATGGCCCTGAGTAGGGTATTTATACCCTTGCGGGGTACCCCTAGTCGCAACCTTGGAAATGTTCGAGGCGCCCAAGTTTGATTCAATACGCCTGAAGTGCAATATACTGATGACAAATTAAATGATCGCTGGGTCGATTTCCAAAAGTCTCATAGCGTGAATAACCGATTCAGGTTTAACGTTGTTGAAAGCTACTTCAATATCCAGGAATGCAACCAATGAGTGAAGCCCAGTTTCAGTGGACATTCGCCTCTTGTAGGCGTGCTGAGCCTGTGACAAGGAGTTGTGTCCCAATGATGATCTAATGTGAATATCCGCACCAGTGTTTTCAGTAAAAAGGAGGATAGACTTATTGGTCAAAAGTCTTTAGCCAAAGTGTGAGATGTCCTCCCTCCCTTGGGGATGAAGACGATCTTATATGTTTTCCAAGTTGATGGGACATGTGACAGACTCAGGCAGGCTCTAAATATTGCCAAGAGCCATGGCATCAATATTCCCAGGTTCTTCTGGAGATCCGCTGGGATAATTCCATCCGGGCCATCCCAACATATTAGAGATATCCCGAGCGCCACTATATGTTTCCTCCCTAGGCACATCATCAGTGCAACCTGGGAAGTGTATATTCTTCAGGACCTCAAGGATGTCCTGACTGTTTGTGGTCCAGGATCCATCCATCTTCCGTATATATGATGGAATAGTAATTTCCGCATTCCACCATATTGGCTAAGCTTTGCCTATCCAGTAGATTTTTTTACAGGATTCATTTGTAGCCTCAATTAAGACACCCGTCAATGACTCCACTACGGAGTCGAGCATGGACACACTGTCTAGGCGAACCGGGCACATAACATGGGGGTTGTGTCTTTTCAATAATATACTTATTTGAGAATAAACGATGACAAATTTTTAGTCTATTTAACTTAATAAAGTCTGTTTTGGATACATTGGGTTCTCGAATTTTGAAATAGTTTTGTTTTGTTCTTGATGTTAAAAATGTATTTTCCAATGTATTTATTGGCTATAGTCTGAATATTGAATATATTCAGTAGATATGTGATTTTTTAAAGAATTTTTCGGGAGCTGGCCAACTTTTTCGTTTCCACCTATATTAAGGTGGCTAGGAACGCATGTTGTATAATCATGTTGTTATTAAATGGATCTTGTAGTTCTTCCAGGGCACCTTAGCTTTAAGTGTTGTTTTTAAAAAAAATTTTTTTTTTTGTTCATTATTTATTTATTGACTCTTCATATATTAAATATGAACTAACAATAATTTGTTTTTGTATTTATTAATTTGAATTTCTAATACAACAAGATACAATATCTTATAAATTACAGTATTAGAATCAGACAAGTTAAACAGAACATTGCAAATAAATAACTTAATTCTACTTAAAACTAAGTTAAATTGAATTACAAATTTGAGAATCAAAAGGCTTTGAACAATATTAAAATCATAATAACCAAAAATAAGCATTTAATAATAATTAAGACAAAAATTAAAACAAAAAATTACGAAAAATGTTTAAACAACAATTCCCTAAAATGTATTGCGTTGCTTGTGCGTTGAGTATCCCTATGTAGTCGGTTCCAGAGACGAATGGTAAGAATAAAAAATTGACGCTCAGAAGCATGGTCGCGGTGACGGATTTGTATAATGTAGTTTCCTCTATTCGACCTTGCAAACTGTAAACGTTCAAAAAGATAATTTGGTTCTTTCGTCATAATAATCCTGTGAAGAAGTATAAGATTTTTGAATTTAAGGTAATTACTAAAGGAAATTTTTAATACACGACAAGAGAACAGGGACACACGATCAAATTTTCCAAGGCTAAAAATGTAACGTAAAATGTTATTAAAAGTCGTGCAGAGTTTAAAGTTATCATTCGTGTCACATCCGGTAAAGAGCTCGGAAGCGTATAATAAAGTCGGTAATAAATACGTTTTTGCTAGAAGTAATCTTACTCTTGGCGGAGTGAAATATTGTGTGGCCCAAAGACTTCGTATCATACCATAAATTCTGCCGCAAGTTTGGTTACATCTACAACTACATCAATTTTTTCGCCGCCAAGAAAAATATTTATATCATCCTCTACTACCACCGACTTTTTCGATTTAATTATGCACTTCGATTTCTTCGGATCAGCCTCAAACCATTTGCCGAGGCCCAAGTAAATATTTTTCCTAGGTCATAGTTTAATTCCTGAATTTTAGAAGCAATAGTATCCTTAGAACTATTGAGATACAACTGTACATCATCAGCATACATTTGAGTCTTAGAAAAGTGTATCTGAAGTGGAAGATCATTTGCATATAAGGAGTATAGCAGTGGACCAAGAATGGAACCCTGTGGGACACCCCTTGAGACCAATAATGGTTGCGAAACAAATCCATCATTGGCAACAGATTGAAATCTATAAGACAAGTAGGACGACATTAATTTAACAGAGGTCGAAAATAAGTTAAAAAATTTAGCTAGCTTAAGGCAAAGAACTGAATGGTGCACTGTGTCAAAAGCTTTTGAGTGGTCTAGTAAGACCAGAAACGATATCTTCCCACTATCCAGTTTGCCTCGAATATCTTCTACTACGTCTGTTAAGGCTGTGACACACCCACGTTGGGGCCTAAATCCAGAGTGACGATCAGTCTGAAGGTTGTTGTCATTAACAAACTGATAAATTTGTTTATGTACCAAATGTTCAAAGACTTTGGATAAGTAAGGCAAAATTGCAATTGGACGGTATTCTTTATCCGATTTTGGTACGGGAACAATTTTGGCATATTTCCAGTTCATGGGATACGTGCTGGTAGTAATGATAGTATTAAAGAGATACGTAACAGTTTGAATTATCCAAGGCAAAACTATTTTCACGAACCTTGGATTTATGTCATCCAAGAAAACTGCATAGACTTGACCGCAACAAAACCTGCGACAACGTCCAAGGCATTAAAGCATTGGAAATTAAATTCATCATCCATTAAATCCGAAGGTAGGTATCGATCATAGAAGTCCAATTGTACACTTGGAAGAGGAATATTTACAAAGTTATTATTTAGTAAATCAACGTCAGCATCTACTGTATGCCGATTTGATCTACCAATACCAATGTCATGGATCTGTTTCCATGTCTTCTTACTGTCAGCCGCTGCGTTAAATTTATCAATATAATAAGTAGACTTGTCCCGCCTTATTTTTGAGACAACAGCTTTTCTAGCCATACGATATTCCTGTTTGAGCTCTGAAGTCTTGTAACGCTTCCACCTATTGTAAAGACTATCACGACGATTAATTAATAATTTTGTTTCTTCTGTGAACCATGGTCGTACCCTGCCTCTGAGAACTTTGTTCCTGACGGGAACATGTTTCTTGTAAAGCTGTAAAACATGCTGATTAATAAAGGTCAATTGTTCATCTACCGATGGTAAAAATAAAATGTTATCCCAAGCGATATTATGAAGGTCATATTTTAGGGCTAAAAAATCAATATTCTTAAAGTCCCGAAAAGTAGACTTTTTGGGTCTATCTTTATTAGCAAAGTCATAGGAAATAAAAATAAGATCATGATGTGAAAAAGCAGGTGGTGCCAGTTGTTCATAACTTAAGACCTTTCTTAAATTGCTAACAAAAAATAAGTCCATCCAGCTACTATTTGTGGTTGTGAAATGTGTGGGTCTAGTTGTATTAACTGGATACCAATCAAATTTTAGATAAAGTCGAGAATATGATGTCATGTAAATGGCCGCCGCCACAGTTGATTGTCATTTGAGCCCTTTTTATGGCATTTTCCATCACTTTGGCAAAAACTTCCGGCGATAGGTCCTCACATTCTTGATGGATATTGTCTTTAAGAGCTGCAAGAGTCTGAGGCTTGTTGACATAAACCCGCGACTTCAAAAAGCCCCACAAAAAGAAGTCTGGAGCGGTCATATCAGGCGATTTTGCTGGCCAGTGCAAATCGCCAAAACGGGAGATTAGGCGCCCGGGAAATGCATCCTTCAGCATATCGGTTGTGGCACGTGGTGTGTGTGTTGTTGCACCGTCCTGTTGGAACCACATGTTTTCCAATCCCAATTCATCAAGTTGCGGCAAAAAGAACTCGTTCATCATTGCTCTGTAGCGCTCACCATTCACAGTAACCGTTTGGCCCGCAACGTCTTCGAAGATAAAAGGTCCGATGACTCCTCCAGCGAAAACAGCACACCATACAGTGACTTTGAGCGGGTGTAATGGCTCTTCGTGGGTTACACACGGATTTTCAGTGCCCCAGAAGCGTAAATTTTGCTTATTTACGTACCCGCTAAGATGGAAATGGGCCATACACTCATGATTATTCTTGATGAAAAATCATCTTCATGTTGGTGGTGATTAAGGATGGCTTGAGCGTATGTTTGACGCGATTGGCGGTCAGCAGCTAACAGCTGATGCACCGTCTGAACTTTGTACGGAAACATCTTCAAATTTTGTACCAAAATTCGCTGTAAAGACCGTCGACTGATACCCATTTACGTGGCACGTCGTCTGGTCGATGTCGACGGCGCTTCCATGACATCCTCGGCTACAGCAGCAATATTCTCTGCAGAACGGCTACTCCGGGGTCTGCCACGCCTGGCAGCATCTCGTGTTGTGCCAGTCTCTTCGAGGCGAGCGGCTAAACGTCCCAGTATTTCACCAGTAGGCGTTGGACGGCTAGGAAATCTGCGACGAAATTCACGTTGTGCCAAAGTCACCGACCGATTATTGGTCAAATAATTGGTCACCAATATTCCGCGTTCTGGAGCAGTGTAGCGTTACATGTGTTTTACACAAATGTCAAAACAGAACTGACATTAGGGGCCAATCGCAAAATTTATAGCATTTTCTGATAGGAGGATTACTTTTGCGCCACCTTGTATATCGTCATTAATAATTAAATCTTATCCTAATACATTATATATGTCCAGCCAGTGCCAGACAAAATTTCGTCATCACGGTTTATGTTCACATATGCAAGTATTTATCGCTCTTCTGATTCGGTGAGTGCTGCAGTATCTCTAGTGCTAGTGGATTTGGGTGTTGTTCAAGCCTTTTTAAATATTTTACTGCATATTTTGTAATCAAAGTTTTTGCTAATGGCACATTGAGATCCTTAAGATGTTTTAGTTTTTAATATACGAGGTAGCGGCTGTGATTATTTGAAGACGATTATTTTGGCGCCTTTGAATTTTTAAGATATTAGAGGCCGAGGCATTGCCCCATAGTTGAATACCGTAGCACCAGATAGGCTTTAAGATAGAGTTGTAAAGTAGAAGCTTGCAATCGAGACTAAGGACAGAATTCCTTCCAATAAGCCAATGAAGTTGAATGGCGTTAAGTTTTATTTGGGTTAATGTTGCCTCTATATGGCATTTCCACGTTAATCGCCGATCCAGATGTATACATAGGTACCGAGATATTTTACATGCGAATGTTGAGAAATTATTTTATTATTGTTTGCAATAGGGGGGCAAGATTACCGACGCAAAGTGTATGTAATATGAACGGATTTTTGCGCATTGACCATTATCCAAATTGCCTTAACCATTTTCCTAGTTAAAATATATTATGCTGTAAGTGGACGTTTAGAAAAACTGTATCGTCTGCAAATGTTGAAGTTTTGGTGTAGTTGTTTGTTGGCATGTCCGAAGTATAAATTAAGTATAATAGAGGCCCCAGGATGCTGCCTTGTGGGACTCCAGTGCCAATTGGCTGAGGTGAACTTAAGAAATGTCCTTCTCTAATAATTAATTGACGACTGACTAAGTAGCTTTCTAACAACTTCACAGAAAAAATTATTGGCAGTTTCTTTTCAATTAATGGTGATTTTTGAATTTTAAAATAAATCTAATAACGTTCTTAATTGATTGAATTAAAAAAAAAAATTTTTTTTTCAATTAAAATTTTACTTGATTTTAAGCTTAATTTTAAGTAAATGTTTAATTGAATCAATCAACTCTGTTGTTTGAATTGAAAACTTTGTTAAAATAATGCTAACACAAACATAGTATAAGAACGTAGATATTACGTTTATTTTCATATAAGTTGAGTGCGCCGGTAGGCTAGCTGGTAGTGAGCTAGACTATCAACGCCGGGGTTGCTGGTTCGATTCCCGCCAGAGACTCTGGTTTCTTTCCTGCAGACAAGCGAAAAGCTTCGCGGTATTAGCTTAGGGAATTAAAAAAAAATGTCTGTGTTGTAATCAATTACGTCAGTAATTCATTCAATTAATATATTGATATTTTTTTAAATACTTTGTTAATTCATTCAATTAAAAGATTGTTTAATATTAATAATTTTTTCAATTATTTTTGTA
This sequence comes from Pollenia labialis, assembly GCA_949318255.1. NCBI lineage: Eukaryota > Metazoa > Arthropoda > Insecta > Diptera > Polleniidae > Pollenia > Pollenia labialis. The sequence goes on from OX439143.1 coordinate 59,327,941, forward strand.
ATTGAAATATAAAAAAAAATTTGAAAAAAAATCACTGTTTTGCAATTTTTGCAAGTTTGAGTAACTGGTATAATCATTTCGGTGATAGGTGCAAAATTAAACAATTTTTTGCTTGTTTCAATTATTTTGGTGATTAAAACCGGTTTTTACTTTTTTCTGTGTTGTGTGTGTTTGCTAAATTTGGCTTCAATTTATGTAACAAGCCTTCATGCCAGACTTTATCAAAAGCTTGAGAAACATCGATGAAGAGAGCGGAACCATATTTTCTTTCTTCAAAGGCTTTTCTTATGGCGTTTACTATTCGATGGGTTTGTTCAATTGTACTGTGTTCTCTCCTAAAGCCGAATTGGTGGTTAGGAATACATCCATTTTCACTTAAAATTGGAGTTAATTTTGACACTAACAGCTTCTAAAACAGCTTTGATATATTAGAAATTAACCTATTGGCCTATTTGACTCAACTGTTGTGTGATCCTTTCCTGGTTTAGGTATTCAACGCGTAAAATGTCATTAAAAATTAAATAATAATTTTCTTTGCTGTGTTGGGGGCTTTCTTGGGGTTTAAATCACAAATAGCGTTTTCGATTTCTCTCAACTCAACTCTTAGGGGAACAGCTGCTCTTGCAGCAAAAGGGGGTAACTCGACCGTAATATGACGTTTTTTAAATGATTTACAAACAGATTTCCTTTTTTAATACCATTTCTTGCCAAACTTCCATTCAAGTTTCTTAATGGTGGCTTAGAGACAACTGGCCTTTTGAGTTTTCTAGCTGCACGCCATAATGAGTAGTCTGATTGTGGAGTTGCATCAAGTTCCTTAAGATATTTTTCCAGAGAAGCCGTTTTCTCAGTCTGCAGTAACTTTCTTAGCCTTTTTGTACACTCTTTTAGTAAGTTCTTAAGTTGAGGGGATCTGTGCAATTGCCACTCTCTTCGAGCTCTCTTTTTTTCAGACAAGGGACGCTCGATATCTGTGGAATATATTTTAATATTTTTTGTTTTTTTAGCGACGGTACTAGAATGTTGAACAGATAGTTTCAGAAAACTGTCAAAATTAACAATAGAGCGATCTACATTATCTGGTGTACTAAGCAATTGCTGTGCAATGGGTACTAAGATATTTTTATATTTTAAGCAATTAATTTGTGTAGCTGACGTCGCAAAATAACCAGTCGGAGAAACAATTCTATTGGGGTTCATTATAGTAACAACTGTAGGTGTGTGGTCGGAAGATAATTCTAAGGAAGCTTCAACATGGATCGGTTCTATGGGAATATTGTTAACCACGCTGCAATCGATGACATCTGGAATTTTTGGCTGATCAGTAGGCCAATATGTTGGTTGTCCGCTCGCTACTACATTCAAATCCATTTTAGAAATTGTATTAAATAAAAAACGACCCTTTGCTGTTATAAGTCGCGACCCCCGGAAGGTATGTTTAGCGTTATAATCGCCAGCGGCTAGGAAACAGGGTCCTAATGATTTAAAATATTTATATTATTGACTTTCTGATATTGAAAATCCAGGTGGGGTGTATAACGATGAAATTACTAGGCCTCTATTTAATTCCTCAACGCAGATGTTCGTTGCTTGGAGATAATCTTTACGATGATCACACATTAGGTAGTGTTTGAATCGGGTTTTTATCAAAAGGCAGAACCTCTACAAGATCTATCTTGAGGGTCCTTGGTATCGTATAGTGTATCACCATTGATTTCAAACGTTTTCTTAAGGTCAAATGAGTTTCAGAAACCATCATGACATCAATTTG